>JASPKZ010007250.1:885000-1210000 GCA_030220185.1 Diploptera punctata | reverse complement strand
TTTATAAATTCTAGTTCGTGTGTGTTGCTGTACTGTGTTTGGCTTGAAAATATTATTTATAATTCCTGTTACTCTGTTAAATTTTATAATTTTTTGACTAAAATCTTTTTCCTCTTCGTATGTAACTTGGTATCCGAGATAGTTAAATGTGTTGGTTTTTTTTATTTAGGAATATTCCACAATACAGTGTTTCTCTTTCAACCCAAAGTGATTTGTCCCAGAGGTTCCTGTCTAAAGCATCTTCTTCCCTCAAATCTCTAGCTTCCATACTTCTCTTCACTCCATCCATCCATCATTCTCTAGGCCTGCCTCTTCTATATCTTCCACTAGCTTTCCAATTAAGGATCTTCTTTGGTATCCTCTCTTCTTCCATTCTTATGATGTGTCCATACCATTTCAAACGTTTTTCTTCTATTCTTCCTAATATGTTTTTCAACTTACATAATTTCCCTTATTGTGCTGTTTCTGATCTTATCCCTTCTTAAAATTCTTGTCGATCGCCTCCAAAAATCCATTTTTACTGCTAACAGCTTATTGGCTTGTTTTCTACTTACTGTTCAGGTTTCGGACCCATATAATAAAGTGCTTTGTAACACAACTTGAAATATAGTTTTCTTCTTTATTATTTACTTAGTCTGGTGGAATTATGGTCATGTGACCTTCTCTTCCACTCACCAGGACAAACATAGGCCTAATATATGTTACACCAGGAAATAGCACTACAATTATCTCTAATATTAAATACTAAATGAAGGTTTGATCAATAAGATTATATATATATATACATATATATATATATTTATTTACTTGTAAGTCCATGTTTCCCTTAACAGAGATTTAGGCGCTCTCCCCCTACAGGGAAGAATTTGAACCATACTAATTTAGTTACACTTGTTTTCGTATAGATGTCATTTGAGTGGTCCGTGGTCAGCGTTCCTCCTTATACTGACATCTAGGAAACCAAGGTAGTACTAGGACGGGAAAATTCGGTAAATTTTGCTTAGAGGCCTTTCATTCAGGCTTAAGGATCTTTTACGAGCCTGAAAATCTTCAGACTCGGGACCCACGGCTTAAAGTCCCATATATATATATATATATATATATATATATGTATATGAGATTAAGATGTATAATACAATAATGTTAATGATAATTAAAATTAACACTAAAACTAATAATAAAATGTGTACAAGCAAGATAAATCAAATTGTTTGATAGACTATCCTATCTAATGTACATTAAAGGAACAAAGAAAAATAATGAGATTTAGAAAACGAATTTGTCGGTTATATAATATTTAAGACAAACAAATGAAAATATTTGTTAATCTAAATATTATTCTCATAAGATAAGTTAAATTATCAACTGTTAAAATATTACAATCAGAGATGCGTATAGGTTAGTTTGTTATTAAATAATATTTTAATTTGTTTTTGAAGAATGTTATAGTTTGACAGTCTCTGACATAGGGCGGAAGGGAATTCCATGTTCTGGCAAGTGAAACTTTAAGAGATACGATGGACATTCAAAATGGCAAATCCAAGGTTATCTCAATCTCGAAAAAAAAAAAAGGTGACTGATGTCCTTTCTTAATTCATTTACAAAACATACATATTGCTGTAATATTCCATTTTACGGTTTTTTCGTTAAATTTAAAATAACTGAAATTAGACAAATTATTACGAAATGATATTCTTCTTCTTCTTCTTCTTCACGGTTTAGGCTTATTTACTAGCCTGTTCCGGCTCCAAATTGCTGCTCTTTCCATATTTTCTTTGGTCTTCCCAAACTTCCTCCTCGTGGTGAATAGCTGTATGCTGCTTTTGGTATTCTATTCTCAGTCATTCTTGCCAAGTGTTCTTTCCAGTTTGTTCTGTATTTCTCTATTGTTGTGTTTAATTCCTCTAATTTTAGTTGTTGTCTTATTTCTGTGTAATGTTTTTTTGTCTGTTCTTTGATATCCTGCTATTGGTCTGAGGAATCTCATTTCAGCAGCTTGTATTCTGGCAGATTGTTGTGTTGTCACTGTCCATGTTTTGGATCCATAAGTAATAATAGGCATTGTCTTGTATAATATTCAGAAAATTAATTTGATACCATGGTAGAGAAAAATTGACCGTCAGAAGCTAACAAAACATGCCCTAACAAGTTTGAGTGCCAGGTGCATTATGTGAAATTGAATTTAACGCTCAGATGTGAAAAAAATGAACTCGCGGAACATGCCGTAACATGTTTAAGTTCGCCCTAACAGCTGCAAGCAAGGAGTTTGATCCCCTCTGCATGCGATACAAAACAACACAATGGATGGCATTTATCAGTGCAAACATGTCTAAACCAGCCAAGTTCATAAATGTAAAATTACAAGTACAGTCCTGATCAGATTATGGTAATCCAACCATCCATCCATAATAATTCTGCCCGAGGGCAGGTCTTTCACTGCAATCATAGCCCTAAGACTCATGACATTTGTCTTACAGGTGAGAAAAAACCTCACCCAGGAGCCTGTCCCGACCGGGCCCGCTGCATGACAAGGCAGTATGCTACCTAGAGACCACAGCAATGGACAGATTATGATAATGATATTGGCAAATTATTATTGATAGGGAGAATTTCAAGATGGGATAAGGTCAGAAACAGCACAATAAGGAAAATTATGCAAGTTGAAAAAAAAAAAAAAAACATATTAGGGAAAATAGAAGAAAGGCGATCGCACGCCGTAGCGTAGTGGTTAAGGCACTGCGCTACAAGCCGGAAGGTCGAGGGTTCAAGTCCCAGTGGGGTCAGGATTTTTAAACTGACCCAAACCTTCTGGCGGTACTATGGCCCTGGGGTCGACTCAGCCTCTAACGGAAATGAGTACCAGACGCTTGTTCTGGGGTAAAGGCGGCCGTCACGCAGGGCTGACAACCCGGCTGATATCAAGTGCCGATTGTCTAGAAATGGTAGGAGCCTTAACCTCCCACTACCCCAAGGGCCTCCTGAGGCCTGTAGTGGGAATACTTAAGAAGAAAGACGTTTGAAATAGTATGGACACCTCATAAGAATGGAAGAAGAGAGAATGCCAATGATCCTTAATTGGAAAGCTAGTGGAAGAAATAGAAGAGGCAGGCCTAGAGAACGAGTGAAGAGAAGTATGGAAGCTAGATGCTTTAGACAGTAACATCTGCTAACAAACTAATCGCAGGTTTATGACTGCGCAGACATAAGCTCTCCATACATCCCTCTCCTGTGCTAATGTTTTCAAACATCCCCTGAGTAATCTACTTCCCTCAAATCATGGTTAATGTTAATCTCCCACCTCATTTTTGATCTATCGACTAGGGGTTTACTTTCTGATTTTCCAACTGGAAGCTTCCATGCCTCCCCCATTCATTTCCCATTCGTGCCACATGTCCTGTTCATGGCAGTCTACAACACTTAACAGTTCTTCTCGTATTATATCTGGTTTCCCATAAGGATCATGTAGCTCACGTTATGTAGCCTTCTCTATTCGCTTGTTTGTTCGTCTGTCTTTGATCCAAACATTTTCCTAAGAACTTTATTCTCAAATACTCGTAATATTTTCTCCTTCCTTAAAGTAAGAGACCATGTTTTGTATTTATATAATATAACTGGTGGAATATCAGATTTATAATTTTCAGTTTAATGCTTTTTGGGAGAAGTTAGGACGAGTCCCTATATTGCATAATAGTATTTCCAGAATTGAGAACATGCTTAATTTCTTTGTGGATCTCATTCATATTTGTAAATATTGTTCCTAGGTATTTGAATGCAGCCACTTCTTCAAAATATTCCTCGTTTGTTATGAACTCTCCATTTCCTTTATATAATGAATTTCTATGTGTGAACACGTATCTATTTCCAGTCCCAATTTCATGCTTGCGGAACGTTTCTAAAATATAATCATATCGAAAATACTGTTATTTTGCAAGAAATAGGACACATTTAGCCCATTTCATCCCCTTCAAAACATTCACCTCAGCAACTTTTTGATTGTGGTACTGCACACTTGTCTTTTGTGCAAAACATATGATATTAAGGCAGAACATTATGATGTTGTGGGAATAATCTTACTTAAATAATTAAGTACAAATGCACATAACTTCACTTAGTTAAATACGCCTATTCAGTATTCACATTAAATTTATTAGGAAACGTTTCCCTTATGAGACCCTTTTTTGCGAGTAATCATCTCACAGAAAATGTTCGCAATCGTTTGTTTATTGTTCCTAAAAATATTTAATTAGTAGGCCCGGATTTCTGTGTATTAAAAGCTAAGATTGCAACACGGACTAGTAAGTTTGTGTGAATAGAAGCTAATTTATGTCCTGATACAAAAGTAAAATGTGTAGTCCTATGTAATATCTCAGTTATAACCGGAAAAGTTACCATTATGTTAATAATAATCTGGGGATTATTTTTATTTAATCTTTAATTTAAATAATGATATAAATAAATTGAAACTAAATATTATTTATTTTATAATGTTAAAATATAATAGATGATTTTTGTAACATCGATGAGAAAATTAACAATGATTATGTCACATATATTGTCGTGGTAAACAATAGATGCTGAAGTTACAGACAAATGATTACAACAAAGGAATGTTCAAATAATGTGGGCTTAAGTCGGCCGAACATTAAAAATGTGATTGGAAATTGAGAAGGAGGGCGAGCGAATCGTGTTCTTTCTTGATTAGGTCATTACCAATCAGAAACTGACAACTTGATAATCTACAATAAAGAAGAAGAGAGATGGCCTCAAGAATATGATGAAACATAGACGCCATTTAATATTCACCACATAAAAGTTTATTTAATATATGTGTTGAGTGAAATAACTTAAATATATATATATATATATATATATAAATATATATATATAAATAAAATTCTATTTACGTAAGCCTAGTGAATGTAATTATATTTATACAATAATTTAAATTGATGAAATTTCAATATAAATAAAAATAGCCTATTATCAAGGTGATATATGATTATAAAAGTAATTGTAAATAATAATTGAATATTATTGAAATCAAAGTGAGACAAATATTTAACATAATTGAAAATAATGTTAATGAATTTAACATAATTAAGTAATTACGACTAATTTGATAATAAATCAAATTAATGGCCATCAGATTAAATTATCTAAACAAGAAGTTATTAAAACTTGTTTAGTAAATAATAAATAATTTATAGAAGAAGAAGTGAATATTTTATTTAACAAAATATTCCATTACTCACCAAATAGTGATAAGAAACAGCTCCCTTGAGAAAAGATCGACATGACGGTGCAATTACATTAATGGTCGAGCGAATACCTAATACAAATTTGTATATTATTCAAGAACCCTAGGAAAACCCGTTGTAAATATGTCGCCACAACGTGGCCCGTAAAGAACTATGTAACTCTCGTTATACAATCGAAGAGACACGATTAAGAGGATACCTACGGAGTAGTAGAATCCCTAAAAATATATTGGAGTGGATAATAGATGGGAAAATAAGAAAGGAAAGACCTAAAGAATGTTGGATGGATGGTGTAGGAAAAAGTATGAGTGAAGTAGGACTTACGATGTTCAGGACATCTGGAGAAGGCTAATTTATTGATGATGACGGAAAACCATTGTATTGTGGATCATTTCCGAAACAAAAAATGTAAAAACTAGGTAATACTGCATTGTTAGAATCTATATAAAGCCCCCGTGTAATTTTTCAAAATTATGTTTATAAAGTTGCAAATAAGTTATTTTTAATTGACTGAATAAAAAAAAAGTTTTACTGTTCAATATAATACGTTCCAATCTTAAATTTTAATGCATAACAATTTGGGCGCTAATAATTAGATAAATTCGAAGGGGATATGTATTAATAAGTTTTAATAATTATCTTTCTTCCTTGTATTCTAAAATATAATTTCTTTCTCAGTTTAATAACTTTAAAACACTATAGTGTTTTTTTTATGTCTAAAAAATAGTGTTGCTCTTAATGGAACGCTGTTGCCACTTGACGCCGCAGACTATGTGACAGAGACGGAAAGCATAAATTTATGGCACTACTACTATTAACAATCTAAATAGTGATCAATCAAATGTGATTGATAAAGAACAACATTAAAATTTGGAATTTTATAGATTGTGACTAAAGAAACGCCAGTAGCTTCAGAACTTCCCACTGAGTAAACCACACGTGATATATTAGTTGCGTTCTCTTCTTTACTGCGGTTGTACTTGACAAAACAAGTTTTGTTGAAAGAGGTTGGTTCAGTAGCATCACTGCTAACAGCTGTTACGGTAATTGACTTAACTCCCCAATTTTACAAAATAACTGTCTGATAATCACACTTTAATAATCAAGTAGTATATACAACAACAATAACCTTAAATTTAATAGTTGTGAAAAAAATATATATATTACGTACAACCAGAAGTTTTAAAATAAGATATAATGAACATTTCACTGATTTAATAAAAAAATGGTGGCAAATCAAGTTTCGCTAAACATGTTACAAACACAGGTCATCAGTTTAACTCAATAAAAAACACCGTCTCAATCATGCATAGAGAAAATAATAACCGGAAAATAAACATATTAGAAGAAATATAAATTATAAAGCAACAAGAAACGATAAACATGCTGAACGAGAACACGCCCTACCAGATCAAACCACTATACAATATATCCGTTAAAAACAACCAGTACCTAATGAATAGATTTGAAAATGGAACATGCTCCGAAAGGCCTAGTTGAATATTTTATCTTTATTTATATACAAATTTTTAATGTTTACACATCTTTCTGTGGCTGAAGTTTTATTTTTCTTCTCCACTCGTCTCTATCCATCCACTCCATGCCCTCCAGTCTTCTTCTTCTCATTCCAGTTCTTATTTCTTGCATCCACGAGTTTCGAGTCTTCCTTTCCTTCTTCTAACTGGACACCATTCCAATATTTTTCTGGGTAACCTTTCTTCTTACATTCGTCGTACATGCCTATACTAATTGAATTGCTTACATCTTATATCTAACATTAATTTTTTTTTTCGTATGAGAGCACTTCTTATTTTTTCTAATTTTGAACATCTTGCTGCTCTTCTTACGAAATCCATTTCCATTGAATATTTTATACAAATATAATTTGTTGACGACGACTGCTTCAACGGGTACAAATTGTATTGTTTTAAATATTTGTCTTATTATACGTTCAACATTTTTTTTCATAAATCGGGCACCGACTTTCTTGGCAAAGTTATAATTGAAGCTAATTAACTTAATTGTTTCAAATGAGTTGACTAATAAAGCAATCTCACATAAAATAACATGTTTACTAGCAAGGTGCTATTTTCTAGACATGTAAAACTGTATACAATATACATCATGTCCCATTTCCCCCCTCTTTTCGTTTACACTGTTTTCCTTCTTGTTTTACCTTTCTGTTAACTTTTCTGTTATTCTCACATATAGACACAAGGACAGGACACACACCCAAACCAAAGGTGGAGATTAAAAATCCCCTACCCGCCCGGAATCGAACCCGGGTCGCCGGAGTGGAAGGTAGGGACTCTACCGACTACGCTACGGCGACGGACATCGTTCAAACCTCCCACATTTTAATTAATCATAACTCTCAAAGTATGAGGAATTATGAAATGAGGTTGATATTAAAAGAAAGAGAAACTCATAGAATTGTTGTTTTCATTATTGCAGTTAATTAATATTTGTCGCATGGTGGACAATAATGACATAAAACAAAATGGCGACTCCTCAGCAAAGAGCATAAACTGGTTTCTGGTAAAGATCTTCATGATTTACGAATCCGTATCCTGGATACTATTGCAACAGTACCAACGGACATGTTGAACGGAACTTGGCACGAAATCGAATAGACTTGATATTGTTTGTGCTACTAATGGTGCACATATAGAGGTGTTTAGTGTGTGGTCCATCCATACTAATTCTGCCCGAAGGCAGGTCTTTCACTGCAATCATAGCATTTTTCATGCTATGCTTGCAGCTTTACTAGGGAATTGTAGGTGTGGTAGCTTCCCGTTGCTTTCCACACCGGTGAAGGATGATGATGATGATGGTGATGATGATAATGTTAAGGATGATGATGATGGCCATATGATTTCGGGGACCGTTTGGGCCTTAAAGTTTTCCTGACATTTGTCTTACAGGTGAGGAAAAACCCCGATAAAAACCTCACCCAGAAAAACTGCCCCGACCGGGGATCGAACCCGGGCCCGCTGCGTGACAAGGCAGCACGCTACCTCGAGACCACAAAGGTGGACTAGTGTGTGGTAATGCATGGAAATGAAAATTCTTCGAGTTTCTGTTTCGTTTAATACCGGCCTCATTTCATAATTCCGCATACTTTGTTAGTTATGATTAATTAAAATGTGGGAGGTTTGAATGGTACATTCTGTATTTCAATTAATTGGCATTGTTAGATATACACGAGATTATATTTATCAAAATATTTATTTAACACTTACCGAAACTTCAAATCCCGAATCTGACGAACTGTTCATCATTGTAGAGTGTTCAAAGATGCTGTTGTCATTGAAGTAATGCGCTTGTGCACTGTGTATTGTATTTGTTTATAAACCGTGTGACAATATTGTTCTAAGTAAACTGAAGGGACAGATAAAACTACAATAAAGTCCAATTGAGAAAAAAATGATTACATTTTATTGTTTACTAATTATTTCTGATTCATAATAAAATTTCCATTAGTAAAAATTCCTTGAGGTTTACCGTCAAATGTATGCTATATTTTTCCTCTCGTTTCATTTCTTCATTATTACCATTAAAGCCGACAACAGATGCAATACAATGTCCTTGTTATTATATGTAAATAAAGGCTTCATAATCACTGGAAACAGTAAATAACGAGGTAAAACATGCATTAACAGAATTAACTGTTTTAACCTTTCATTTTAAGATTTTTAAAATACATTACGAAACTCCATTCAGGTCACTGTGTTAAAATTTTAAGAAATGTAAAAGAGTGCCTGATATCTTAGTCTTCCTCAATAATTTGCAGTGCAAATTATTGCAAAATATTGAGGACGACTGAGATATCAGGTACTGTTTTACATTTCTTAAAATTTTAATATTTCATTTTGTAGATATTTTTACGTGTCTCGCTTCGCCCGGGCCTTATAGCGGCACAGAACCTGTTTGTTGGGAGATTTTTAATTTTGGATCACCAACATGTGTATGTCCACCGCTGTGGTCTCGAGGTAGCGTACTGCCTTGTCACGCAGCAGGCCCGGGTTCCTGGGTGAGTTTTTTTTTTGGGTTTTTTTTCCTCACCTGTAAGTCAAATGTCAGGGACCTTAGGACCCAACGGTCCCCGAAAATCATCCGGCCATCGTCGTCGTCGTCGTCATCATCATCATCATCATCATTCACCGGTGTGGAAAGCAACGGGAAGCTAGCACACCTATAATTCCCTAGTAAAGCTGCAAAGCATAGCATGGAAATGCTGTGATAGAAGTGAAAGGCTTGCCCTCGGGCAGAATTACTATGTATGGATGGATGGAACATGTGTATTTAATCCTAGTCTATTAATTATATTTCATAGTTGCATCACAAATGAATTGGAGGTAAATTAAAATGTAAATTTCACTTAAAATTTTCCATCTAAATTCCTCAATTTTTAATAACTAGCTACTAAACAAATATATTTACTCACATTCTATAGGCTATGTAACCGCGACTCCTGGCACATATTTAATCAATATTCAAAGAAAATAATTAACTCTAAATTATATCGTTGTGGTCCCGGGGTAAAGTAATTGTCTTGCATGCAGCGGACCCAGGTTCGATCACTGGTCGAGACAAGTTTTCTGGATGAGGATTTTTTTAGGATATTTTCTCACTTGTAAGAAAAGCATCGGAAAACTTTAAGGCCGTAAAATTTCCCCGAATACTATTTGGGCATTATAATCACATTATATTCACCTTAAACATTCTCTCCCGACAGGATGTGCCACTATACTGTAAGGCTGGATGGCAGGTAGCACTTAAAGGGAGATGTCAAGCCAAGAGTAAGAAACACGTTAAAAGAAGAGAAGGCAAAATTAGGAAAATTATATTCGAATGAAATGTTGAACCCAGGAACAATGGTTGGATGGGATCAACAGGAGTATGAATAAAATTGAATTAACGGAAGAAAATGGATAAGACATGAATTTTTAGAAGAATAAAATTGAAGGACTTCGGACAGTAATATTATAAACCACTTTCTGTTAAGAAATGCCTTTTATTATGTATTGTATTATCATTGTACAATGATAGCAAATAAATGTACTGAAATATCCATTAAATAATTTTTAAGTGCGCCAGTGATGACTTAAAACATGTGGACACACAATGTATTAACAGCAATACTATTCATAACACTGGTGAACATGATTTTTGTCTCATGAGTACCAATAGTTGTACTTAATGCAGTTTTTTTATCGTGTCTTCAAATATGTATTTGGAATTTCTCCATCGCCCACAGTTTTTTTAAATTTCAATTTCAATTAATCGATTTAAATAATTTTTTTAATAAACGTTTTTTCGTCCATTTGTCCATTGTAGAATAAAACCAAACGAGCTAACTCAGGAGATTTCAGCTATGGAAAAGATATATCAAGGCAAAAATGGAATCCTAATATGCTAGCCGATTATTGTTGGACCATCAAGAGGGATGCTCCACAGGTGAAATATAGCAGAAAATCGTCATTTCTTACTTTCTAGGTGAGTCCGAATGTTCGAATATTGTGTAGTTACGAATCATCATCATCATCTCCATTCATGGATTAGGTCTGTTGACCCGTTCCGACTTCAGTCCATCTCTTTCTAGGTCTGCCCACATCTCGGGTGCCTTTAGGTTTATATTTTATTTGTTTTGGATTCAATCCGGCTTTTCTTCTGCTGAAGTTTATGAGTAAGTTATTTTTTACTAGTAGAGGTTACCAGCCTCTAGCCAAACCCCTCTTCCTGGAGGGCAGGGAACTGCAATTTCGGAGTGTTCGTCTCCTAGAGAAGTTGCCTTCACTACGGCTTTGGGGACTTCTCTTCTCCCCACGTAACCTGTGACGGGGCCCTACCCAGGTACTACCCACTGGGCGAGTGGGACCTGGAGCTCACAAAAGGACAGGGGCGCCTATTCCCTGGAGTGGACTACCTCTTTCAAGGTTCCACTCTGTTACCCACGTAGTTAGGAATGCAGAAAATATTAAAGTGTTTGAAATTGTAAATTCCTGTCTCTCGGAAACCTTACGTGATGGAGGAAAACCGATATCATATTTGAATTCAGGAGAAAAAATACTATCAGAATCACAGAAAGATCACTTAACTAAGTCACTGGCACTATCGAACCCGTTGGTTCATGGCCGCGCGGACATAAGCTCTCCATATATCCCTATCATGATCTAATGCTTTCGAATCATCCCCTCTACTACCTACTTCCCTCAAATTATGGTTAATGTTTATTCTCTTTCAAAAAACGTTAAGCTGAAAATATATAAAACTATTATTCTACCAGTTATATTATATGGGTGCGAAACATGGACTCTTACTTTAAGGGAGGAAAGGAGATTACGAGTATTTGAGAATAAAGTTCTTAGGAAAATTTTTGGACCAAAGAGAGATGAACAGACAGGTGAATGGAGAAGACTACATAACAATGAACTACATGGTCTTTATAGGAAGCCAGATATAATAAGAACAGTTAAGTCTCGTAGACTGCGATGGGCAGGACATGTTGCGCGTATGGGGAATGAAAGACGTGCATGGAAGCTTCTTGTAGGAAAGCCAGAGGGAAAACGCCCAGTTGGGTAGACCAAGAATGAGGTGGGAGAACAACATTAATCTATGATTTGAGGGAAGTAGATTATACAGGGAATGATTGGAAAGCATTAGCTCAGGATAGGGATGTATGGAGAGCTTATGTCCGCGCGACCATGAACCTTCGGGTTCGATAGTGCCAGTGAGTAAGTAAGTAAGTAAGTTTATTCTCCCACCTTATGGACATAACTCTGCCAGCTAAAATAAAGTATTATTATTATTATTATTATTATTATTATTATTATTATTATTGTCCTGCCTATTCGGCGCTTTCCCACTGTTTTCCCTACAAGTAGCCTCCAATCCCATTCTTTCGTTCTCCATTCGTGCCATGTGTCCTGCCCATAGCAGTCTATGAGACTTAACTCTTCTTATTACATCTGGTTATTACCTACAAAGATCATGTAGGGTCTACGTCACTATTATGTTGAATTCTCCATTCGCCGTCTGTTCATGTCTCTCATTGTTCTAAAAAAAATCCGAGGATCTCTATTCTCAAAGTACTCGTAATCTTTTCTCCTCCCTTAAAGTAAGAGTCCGTGTTTCGTATCCATATATAACTGGGAGAATAACAATTTTAGTTTAATGTTTTTTGAGTGAAGTTGGGACTACAAGAGTTCTTGTAATGCATAATAGGTCATACAGGTCGACTGTTAGTTTTTTTTTAGGAATATAGGTATATACTATTCAGGGCATCATCATCATCTTCATTCATGGATTAGGTCTGTTGACCCGTTCCGACTTCAGCCCATCTCTTTCTAGGTCTGCCCACATCTCGGGTGCCTTTAGGTTTGTATTTTGTTATTTGTTTTGGATATCTATCTTCATTCATTCTGTCTATGTGTTGCTTCCATTTTTGTCTATATGTATCCATTTTATCAGTTATTGCAAATATTTCAAGTTCCTGTCTTATTTCTGTGTCCTTGATTCTGTCTTCCTTAGTGCACCCTTTAACAGATCTCAAAAATTTCATTTCTGCCGCCGTTATCCTACTTAGGTCTTGTTTTTTTATGTATCCAGGCTTCTGAACCATAGAGCAGTACCGGTACTGCCAACATTTTATAAAATTTCAGTTGGGTCTCTCTTGTTGTTTTGTTATTTAGTGTTCGTTTTATCGTACCACATATTCCCTGGAATTTTGCTATTTTATTATTTATATCATTATCATAATTAAATGAAATGTCACATCCTAGATAATTGAGATGGTTCACCTGTTCTATGATTTTGTTTCCTATTACTATTTTCGATCTGATTTGATTTTTCCCTTGGAATGCCATTACCTTAATTTTTTGTATGGATATTTTGAGATTATATTGTTCACATATATTATGTAGTTTAAAAATATTCCTCTGAAGTTCGTCTTCTGTATTTGCTATCATTACCTGGTCATCAGCGTACAATAATGTTTTCAAGTAGTGTGTTTTATCTAATTTTACTCCTTTATTTGTTTCTGTTCCATTTTTTTATTATATCATTGATGTATAGTATACTATTCAGGTATTTACATAATTTTTTTCTCTGTAAGTAGTTAGTAACCGAGTCTGATAAACAAAAACTATTAATCTTTGAAAGGAAGATCTTACGGAGAATTTTTGGACCAATTATAGAAAGCGATGGCACATGACGTATACGAATGAACTCTGAATTAAATAATCTAATACGAAATAAAAATGTAATAACCACATTAAAGCTCAAAGACTGCGCTGGTTTGGACATATAAATAAAATGCAGGAAGACAAGCTTGTAAGAAGAATATACAAATGGAAACCAATATGCACCAGAACAGCTGGACGCCCAAAAAACAGATGGCAGGATGATGTTATAAAAGATATATTAGAAATTAAAATTGGAAATTGGCCAGTCTGTATCCAGAATAGATCCAGGTGGAGAAAAATTGTTGAGGAGGCCAAAACTTCAATGAGGTTGTAGTCGCCTACTAAAGAAGAAGAAGAAGAAGAAGAAGAAGAAGAAGAAGAAGAAAAAAAAACTAATAAGAACTTCTACACCCAAGTCACAATTTGAACTCAATTGGACATCTTGGGTTCAGATTCCGGTTCGGATGTACCTAGGCCTATACTTTGCTTTGTCCTGTTTGTCTCTCTATCCCGTATATTCCAAAGCGGGATAAGATGCTCCATTGCGGGGGAATTACTTCAAGACTAACTTAATTACGCTTATCTCCCTACAGACTAACAACTGGTTATCTTATTGAACCGAAAGTGCCTTTTTGCGGTTCAGTATAGTATCTTTGTTCTCCTCCCTACTACAGAACATTTGTGAACTATGCCAATGTCCTCTTATCCGTGTGGCTAACCCTTCCCTTTTCATCCTTTCTGCCGCGCATCTCTACAGCGCATATCCCCCCTATTTGCGAACCTTTATAGGCAGTGTACTCTTACCGAACATCATCATTCGATCAGCCTAGCAAGTGGCGTTTAGTTATTTGAAAGCGGATTCAAATAGTGGAATCCAAATCTAGTTCACCATGCAGTTAGGAAGTTAATATGGTGGTCTACATATATAGACAAGTTGATTAAGACCGAGAAGAGGTCGATTCTGAGTTAGTCCAGCTATGTACGGAAGAAGGCATTCCTAAAAAGCTTGGACATGTGTGTGACTGTGGCATTATGTATGGTATGGTATGGTATTTATTCAGTTATTTTTACAAGCTAAGCTTGATTGATTGATCAAGAATCATCTTTTGTTATTAATTTATTATTTTGTTTTACAATCAAACTTGTTTATATTAAAAGGTTATTTTTTACACTACGCCCCTTGTCATTATTCAAGTATAGTAATTGCTCACTATCCTGTAACAAAATCACTCACTGTACGCAATTAATAATCAGTATCTATATTTGTATGTCTGTTCATCAGGGAAAGAAAGATGAATTAATAGCCGCCTTTCATGGGCCCGAGGCAGGCTGCTTTCTTGAATATCACGATCACATTAATAAATACAGCATTAACAAAACTCGATCCCGGACAAGTGGTAGCAGTAGTCTGGTTCTCTTATGCACAAATGATAGCTAGAGCGTGGTTTGTTCTTTTAAAAACGCCACATTATCACCTCAAAGAGACACCTAGTATGCAAATAGCCTGTTACTTAGATGGGAAAGGCCGATTAAATTTTGTTCAGAAGCTCTAATTTAGACTTGAGGTTTTTTACGTGCCAGAAAATCTTTGGACTCGGGTCCCACGGCTTAAAATCCGACCTGTAGGACATGTCCATCTTAAAAAGTGCATCGACCTCGTCCGGGTTTGAACCTGTGAGCATCGGGACCAGAGGCAAGTAGCATAATCCGTAAACCACCGAGACCGATACTTTTCTTCTTCTTCTTCTTCTTCGACTTTCCCCCACTAATAGGTTTGTCTTCTTCAGTTTCCATCTATTTCTATCATTCCAGTCTCCTTCTTCCAAATTCCTATCATACATTATAGTTCTGACATAAGTTTTCCATTTCCATCTTGGTCTGCTACGTTTATTTCTTCCAGGGGGTGACCATTTGTATATATTTTTTGGCCATATTTCATTTTCCATTCTTTGTACATGGCCATACAATTTAAGTGTTTGATTTTCAATCCTCTTAACAGATGTGATGACATTCATTTCTCTCCAAACGAATTAATTCCTTATTTTATCCTGTCTTGTTTTTTGAAGGCTTCTTCTAAGATAATCAAATTCAACTGTTCTAATTTTATTCTTCTGTAATTCCGTCAAAGACCAAGTTTCACTTCCATACGACAAAATATTCTGTATTATGCTCTTATACATTGCCATTGCAATTTGTACCGATAATTTTCTCTGTAGCTATAAACATACTTAGAAAATCTAAAAATGCATACAATTACGGTTTTGTCAATAAACATCATGTAAACAATACTACCCTTGACGTCACAATGTAATGTAGGTCGGGATCTGCTGAATGAGGATGTCTACGATTGTTTGCCAAGTTGCACAGCTGCCAACCACGTGACCAGTATAAACATTATTAAAATCTCACAATTAATAAGAGCACTCACACACCATGTTCTAAATACCTTCCTCCTTATTTCAAGTTTACCCTCCAGAATTCCTATACGCTACATCCTATTATTATATTACGTGAGAGCTTGATTTTAATAAGAAATATAAGTCTTGTACTCTGAGTTGGGCAGGACATGTGGCAAGAATGGGGAATGAAAGAGGGGCATGGAAGGTTATTATAAGAAAACCGAGGGAAAACGCCCAGTTGGTAGACCAATAATGAGGTGGGAGAATAATATTAACTACGATTTAAGGGAAGTAGATTATAAGGGGATGGACAACTAATGACGGAAATTTGAAGAAGTGGCTGATTTCAAGTAACTTATCTAGGAACAATAACCACAAATAGGAATGAGATGTACAAATAAATTAAACATAGGCTCAATTCTGGAAATGCGTGTTATTATGCATTGCAGAGACTTTTGATGTCCCAACTCCTTTCAAAAAACGTTAAATTGAAAATATATAAAAATATTATTCCACCCTTATATTATATGGGTGCGAAACATGGACTCTTACTTTAAGGGAGGAAAGGAGATTACAAGTATTTGAGAATAAAGTTCTTAGGAAAATGTTTGGACCAAAGAGAGATGGACAGGTGAATGGAGAAAACTACATAATAGTGAGCTACATGATATGTATAGGAAGCCAGATATAATAAGAACTGTTCAGTCTCGTAAAGTGCGATGAGCAGGACATGTGGCACGAATGGGGGATAAAAGAGGTGCATGGAAGCTTCTAGTAGGAAAACCAGAGGGACAACTGCCAGTTGGTAGACCGAGAATGAGGTAGGAGAATAACGTTAACTATGATTTGAAGGAAGTAAAGTATACAGGGGATGATTGGAAAACATTAGCTCAGGATAGGGATGTACGGAAAGCTTATGTCCGTGCGACCATGAACCTACGGGTTCAATAGAGCCAGTGAGTTAGTTATTATTAAACTAACTGACTGGCACTATCGAACCCGTAGGTTCATGGCCGCGCGGACATAAGCTCTCCATATATTCCTATCCTGAGCCAATGTTTTCCAATCATCCCTTGTATAATCTACTTCCCTCAAGTCATAGTTAATGTTATTCTCCCATCTCATTCTTGGTCTACCAACTGGGCGTTTTCACTCTGGTTTTCCTGCAAGAAGTTTCCATGCACGTCTTTCATTCCTCATTCGTGCCACATGTCCTGCACATCGAAGTCTACGAGACTTAAGTGTTCTCATTATATCTGGCTTCCTATAAAGACCATGTAGTTATTATTATTATTACCATTATTAGTACCATTATTATTATTATTATTATTATTATTACCATTATTATTATTATTACCATTATTATTATTATTATTACCATTATTATTATTATTATTAATATTATATTGAGGGGAAATTTGTTGGCAAACATTATCTTGAAACATGGATGAAACCACCGATGTAACACTTCAACTGGAAATGATAGGATATCGTAGGCCTTGCATCCCGGAAGCTTGTAATGATTTACCACCGCCTTATAATTTCACGGTCGCGATCTCGGGAGAAACACTGCGGTATTGGTTTTCAAAGTAGAAATGTGACTTCTCTCATCACCTTTGCTCATGACATTATTGTAAAAAAATAAAAACGATGCTACTTCCAAGTAAAAAGATGCTCAAGGTTAAATGCTGTTTCCTTGACATGGTCAAACGAGCAATATAAAATCTTACTGGACCTCCTTGTATGAATATACAACGCTCCTATATCATTCATAAGTATTAGCCTAGAAAAACACTAATTACTGGCAGTACCGAACTCAGAGGTTCATGACCCCGCAGACAAGCTCTCCATATATCCATATACAAAGTTATGTTTACCAATCATTAACTAACCGGCCCTATGGAACCCGTTGCTTCATGGCAGCACGGACATAAGCTCTCCACACACCCCTTTCCTGAGCTAATGTTTTCCAATCATTCCCTGTATAATCTACTTCCCTCAAATAATGGTTAATGTTATTCTCCCACCTTCGTCTTTTCTATTTATATTTATATAATATTTATAAAATAGAAAAGACAAATAAATCTCTCAAGATTTAAATAACATGCACAACAAAATCATATTTACTGATGAAACAGAAATCAACAACAGTATAAACTATTTGGACCTAACACTAACAAAAAACTTCACCAACAACAAAATAGAAATTGGCATTTATCGAAAACCGACAAGCAACACACCAGCCATAAACAATAAATCGAGACATCCTTTTCAACATAAAATAAGTACATTCAAAAGCCTAGTAAATAGGATGTTAAAACTCCCTCTAAATAAAGACAATTATAATAAAGAATTAAATTACATCAAACACGTGGCAAAAATTAACGGCTACAACAAACAAAATAATAAATAGCATTATAAATAAACAAAAAAGAAAAAACAACATTACCAACATAACCAAACTTAAAATAGAATCCAATGACAACAACAAAAAATGGATAACTCTCACGTACACTGGTAAAGAAACATTAAAATTGGCCAACACACTAAAAAAACTCGATAAGAATATTAATATAGCCTACAGAACTGACAACAAACTAAACAATTTAATAAACAACAACATCGAAGAAATAGACGAATTCGACAATAAAGGCATCTACAAATTAACATGTACAGACTGCAATAAATTCTACATTGGGAAAACTAACAGAAGCTTCAACATTAGATTCAAGGAACATTTCAGAGATTTCGTTTACAAGTTACGCAAAACATGTAATTCAAGCTGGACACCATATGCATAACATCGATAACACCCTCACAATAGTACATAGAGAAAACATTCCAATGAGAATAAATATACTGGAGGAAATCGCAATCCTAAGAGAAATCAACAGCAACCTGATTCTCAATGAATACACACCTAATCCACACAATCCTCTGTATAAAATTCTCACAACCAAGTCAGTGCTTCAACAAGGGTCAACAAGAACGGACCTAATGCATTCTGCTGATGATGGGACTAGTCCCGAAAGGCCTACAGAGTTTTAAAAGAACTTAAGTTGAGGAGACGGACCTACAAGGTAACTATATTATAGTTGTTAACCGTACATTATATTACTGGGGTGGTATAGTTGATAAATAGACACACAGTTATTCCTTCATAACACTCACTTGTTTATTCCGTGTTTATAAGTGTACAGTGACATCAGATCCAGTACCTGAGTGTGCACAGTGCATGAAGGATTGTTAGAAACGTAGAATGTAGTTAATCGGACATTGAGCCTGTGAGTTTGAAGGCTATTTCTATGTGGGTCACAGATTTGTAATCGATCTTCATATCTCCAAGGTTTTTCTTAACAGATTGTGCATCAGAACACACGTGTACAGGTAATTGGCATCTCTGACGTTTATTATATTTTTATCCCAGAGTTCTAACTAACACTCACTGGCACTATCGAACCCTGAGATTCATGGCCGCGCGGACATAATCTCTCCATACATCCCTATCCTGAGCCAATGTTTTTCAATCATCCCCTGTATAATCTACTTCCCTCAAATTATATTTAATGTTATTCTCCTACCTCATTCTTGGTCTACCAACTGGGCGTTTTCCTACAAGAAGCTTCCATGCACGTCTTTCATTCCCCATTCGTTCCACATGTCCTGCCCATCGCAGTCTACGAGACTTAACTGTTCTCATTATATCTGGCTTCCTATAAAGACCGTGTAATTCATTGTTATGCAGTCTTCTCCATTCACCTGTCTGTTCATCTCTCTTCGGTCCAACAATTTTCCTAAGAACTTTATTCTCAAATACTCGTAATCTCCTTTCCTCCCTTAAAGTAAGGGTCCATACTTTCGCATCCTTATAATATAACTGGTAGAATAATAGTTTTATAATTTTCAGTCTTCACTACATTCCTCGAGGCAGAAGATCTGTGGGTCGACCTTTTCGGAGATGACGGGAGACCGTAACGGGCCACTGGGCCTAATACTTGAAAGGCAGATGATGATGATATATTTTCAGTTTAACGCTTTTTGAAAGGAGTTGGGAAGTCAAGAGACTCTGTAATGCATAATAGCACGCATTTCCAGAATTGAGCCTTTGTTTAATTTTCTTCTGCATCTCATTCCTGTTTGTTCCTATGTATTTGAATTCAGCCACTTGCTCAAAATTTCCCCCATTTGTCAAAATGGAAATTTTTTGTTCGTGCACTTGTAAAACACTCCCACACTACTTCCATGATTTCTTCATTTTATTTATTTATTTTGCTTTCCTCTTCGTGTGATCATTTCCTTGCATCCATTCATTAATTATTTTTTCCTTGTGTTTTAAAATCTCATAAACTTGGGTTTTCCGCATTAAAATTTAGTCCTTATTTCGCGTACTGAGAGTATGTTTTTCTTTATCTTCAGTCACATTCACAATTTCTTTTAATGAAATACGATTTAGCCATCTTTATTCCGGAAATTCAGAACGCTACCTGTAAAAGATACGTACGAAATAGGTCTCGGATCTCAAACTAAATTTAAGATTTTACAGTGCACTGGTTATTTGTAAGACAGATGTTAGACATCAAATATTTGTTAAATGAATCTATATTTAGCATAACGAATGTGCAGTGAAGCCGAAAGAAAATTTCAGATACAGGTAGAAAATGTACTTCACCCGGCGGCTGAAATCATCCCTTATTTCGCCTAACGAGAATTCAATGAAGTGGAAACTAATTTATTTCTCTCTCTATTTTTCCGCCTTATTAACATTTATTTCATGAATTGTGTAGAAATACTCTTCCGTTTCCGCGTTGGACAGATTCCATTTTATACAAAATAAATACACTGGACAGATTTCCGCATTATTCACGTTCCGGATTAAACAAGGTTTACTGTACATATATTAATTGGTGTTTCTCGTATAATTTATCTTATTTAGACTACGACTACTACTACTACTACTACTACTTCTACTACTATTACTATTATTATTATTATTATCGTATAAAATGTTGTTTCTACATCAAATTTACATTGCAACATTTAATGCATTTTTAATTCTTTATACTTAGTATGGTGTACAGTATATCTATATTTGTCAAATATTTATTTGCATTTGTGCTGGTAGAGTGGAAGAAAAGGCTTTATGGTCTTAACTCTGCCAGAATAAATAAAACATCACCGGTATTATTATTATTATTATTATTATTATTATTATTATTATTATTATTATTATTATTATATATAATAAGAACAGTTAAGTCTCGTAGAATACGATTGGTAGGACATATGCCACGAATGAGGAATGAAAGACGAGCATGGACGCTTCTTGTAAGAAAACCAGAGGGAAAACACCCAGTTGGTAGACCAAAAAATGAGGAGGTGAGAGAATAACATTAACCGTGATTATACAGGGGATGATTGGAAACTATTAGCTCAGGATAGGGTTCGCCAGTGATTTAGTTTTAAAGTTAAAAATAAGCTGACTAAGAAAATTATTGAAATATGCATGTTTTAAATGGATATTCATTTTTATTTTATAATTATCACAGAGGGATTTCTCATTTACAAACAAAATCATAGCTTCATACTTTAGGTGTATTGTATTATGTAATACCACGTAAGATTTTTTCTTTAAAGTTGTATAAACTTTTTTTTTTTTTTTTTTGTATTTCAACAGGTCAGACCACTGTGTGTGCGTGTGTGTAACTCACTGCTACTATCGAACCTGCAGGCTAATGGTCGACCGGACCAAGCTCTCCATACATCCGTATTCTGAGCTAATGTTTTCCAATCATCCCCTGTATAACCTACTTCCCTCAAATCGTGGTTAATGCTATTCTCGCACCTCATCCTTGGTCTACCAGTGGACGTTCTCCATGTAGTTTTCCTAAAAGAAGTTTCCAGCCCCTCTTTCATCCCCCATTCGTGTCACATGTCCTGCCCATCGCGGTCAAAAAGTCTTAACTAATCTTATTATAACTGTTTTTCCATGAAGATTATGTATCTCACTTTTATGTAAGTCTTCTCAATTCCACTGTTCGTTCATGTCCAAAAAATTTCCTAAGAACTTTATTCTTAAATACTCGTAATATTTTCTCCTCCCTTAAAGTAAGATGCCATGTTTCGGATCCATATAATATAACTGGGAGGATAACAGTTTTATTTATTTTCAGTTTTATGTGTTTTGAGAGAAGTTGGGACGACAAGAGTCCCTGTAATGTCTAATAGCATATATTTACAGAATTAATTCTATGTTTTTTTAACCATATTTCTTTTGCTGTGGGTCGTAATATTTCAATTCCTTCTGGATTTTTTCATGTTGAGACTTGAAAGTAGTTTTGAAGTTCCTTAGGACAGGTTACTGGCCCGACACTAAGTAGTCCAATGGTAGGGCTGCTACCTTTTAGTCTCTGGACAGAC
Organism: Diploptera punctata; assembly: GCA_030220185.1. NCBI lineage: Eukaryota > Metazoa > Arthropoda > Insecta > Blattodea > Blaberidae > Diploptera > Diploptera punctata. The sequence continues at coordinate 1,187,740 of JASPKZ010007250.1, read as the reverse complement.
ATTAGGATACCGCATTTACTCAGTACCCGATGGAACGGTTATACCACCGTGATTCGGTCCTCAGAGCCTTCGGAGGACCGCAGGATACACACTACTAGATCACAAAAAAAAAAAAATGAAGACACCTTAGAAGAATTACACACGGAACCTTTAGAAAACAAAATTTCTGATTATAAGTCAAGATGGATGCAACATGTTCATCGAATGGAAGATCACAGAATACCCAAACAAATGTTAAGATATCAACCTGCAGGAAGAAGAAGACCAGGACGTCCACTCAAAAGACTTTTGGATGGTGTTTCTCTTGAGGCCGAAATAGGTCAACAAATGGCCTAAATTCGTGAATATACTATGATGATGATGATGATTCTATGTTTAATTTCTTTGTGTGCCTCATTCCTGTTTGTAATTATTGTTCCTAAGTATTTGAATTCAGCCACTTCTTCAAAATTTCTGTCACATTTTCATTAACTTTCCATTCCATTATATGATGCATCCGAATTACTTTCTAGGATCTTAAGTTCGAATAATTTTTCCCAACTACGCTACTGCGTGCCCTTAATGGGTTTAATAGGTTTCAAAATAACAAACTATCATAAGTAGTGCGACGAGCGATTTCCAATTTATCCAGAGGATTTGGAAATTAAGAGAGGCATTTATTAGGACCATTTAACGAATAAAATTAAGCTATTTACTCACAAATCATTATTTAAATATAGAGATTTTAAAATATTAATATATTTAATGTAAACGGCGATGTTTGAAAACAAATGAGACATGTTTGGTTATGTTTCTTTGTTGATCGGCTACAATTAGATAATATTATTTATTGCCAAATAGGATCGCAATATTGTAAGAATGCACCCTAGTGGAGAAAAAATGAAACACATCAAACTGTATTTTATAACCAACATTATAGTTTTATTAATTTTTTTTAGCAAACAACTCCCTAATATTATTTACAAACACAATTTTTTGTTTTCCAAATGCCGCAAGTTTGTCTTTCGACATTCCTGGCATGGCGTACTTGTAACCCACTTCTGAGGTTGGGGCGCCTGGAATGCGGGGTTACGTTGCCCCGATGATATGATGGGTGATGATGATAATGGTGCGCCAGGAGAGTCCCTAATCCTAAGCTTAACCTAAGATGAATATGAATGATAATGATTGCGATGGCCAAATGATTACGGGGACCGTTTGGGCCTTAAAGTTTTCCTGACATTTGTCTTACAGGTGAGGAAAAACCCGATAAAAACCTCACCCAGAAAAACTGTCCCGACCGGGGATAGAAACCCGGGCCCGCTGCGTGACAAGGCAGCACGCGACCCCGAGACCACAGCGGTGGATTGAACACACAATTATCAAATGTTTACTTAGACAAAATTATAGTATAAAATTATGGAATATTTACCTAAAAGGTCCGTCTCCTCAACTTTATTAGTTATTTAACTGTAGCGCTTTCGGGACTTGTCCCATCATCAGCAGGATTCAAAACTGAATCTTAAAAAAGTTGACTAGTTAGACAAGTATAGCAAGATTTTTATTATTTTTTTCTCTTTATTAATTAAAGAGGTTTCGTGAATTTATCGATAGTTTGGAAATCACTCATGGCATTACTAATAATAAAACATCAATCAATGCAATTTTTCACTTATATTATTTAATTTAAAAAATGAGGGCCGATAGGAATAGGGTCCTTGTCGTTGTTCATAATAGTGTATATGTTTTTATATATTTCTGTACTTTCCAATGTGTCTATAAATTAAAAATTATTAATCGATCTTACCAGTCGAAGGTTACTTACATCGAAGATGTGACCGTTATTAAAAATATATTGGACAACCGCCGATTTTTCATTTCTACCAATGCGGAAATGAGCTCTATGTTCTTTTGAATCTGGTAACAATAGATCATCTATTTTGCCTAACATATTTCTTATCACATCCTTGACAACTTATTTCGTGATACCGGACCTTTTTAAAAAATCAATTTTGTCCTTGGGATTACCCAATAAACTATTTAAAGTAGTACCGGTTGTATAAACTGTTTTAAGGTTTAATATTTTAAACATTTTATTCATACCTCTAGTATTTTAATTGTAATTATATATTTCAATGTTATCCTGTCATTCTTCTTCTTCTTCTTCTTCTTCTTCTTCTTCACTTCAAAGTTTGGCGATTCGCCTGTTCCGAATTCACAATGATTTCTTCCATCTCTTTCTAGGTCTCCCTACCATCCTTTAAATCAGTTTTGGTTTTATATAATGATATGCTATCGATATTTGGCATCTTGTTTCTTCTCTTCTTTTCTTCCATTCTCTGAACTTGCTGTTCCCAGGCGCCGACCACTGTTGTTGAATTCTATAATTTCGTTGATATAATTTCTATTCACTTCTTAAATCTGCTCTGGTTCCACCTTTTGTTGCTAGCGTTTGGTCTCTTTTTAGAAAAAGGTAATTTCTACACTTTGTATTCCTATTCGAACTCCTCTTATTTGTTTTTACCCACCCCTAGGACTCACTGGCTTTATAAAATACCGGTACCACCTTTTGCGCCATTGTTTTGTGGAACTTCAATCTTGTATCCGTCCCTATTTAATGTTTTAGTGTTCTATGGTGCCACATATTTGAAATTTTGATAATTACTTGTCTATATCATTTCTTGTTCCATATACAGAAGACAATTCAGAACCTAGATAATTAAAATTTTAACACTTGTGATAGAGTTTTATTTTCAATTATTATTTTTTTCGACCATAGGGCTTAGGGGCGTTCCTTAAAAAGGTCATTATTTATGTCTTCTTTATAGATAGTTGAAAATCGTACGTACTCTTTACTTGATTTCAGTTAAACAAGTCTTCTTCTTCGTCTTCACTGTTTAGGAGGCTTTTGTCCTATAACCTGTTCCGGCTCCAAATTGTTGCTCTGTCCATCTTTTCTTTGGTCTTCCAAAACTTCTTCTTCCCTCTTGGTGAATAGTTGGATTTCTGCTGGGGGGGTGGTATTCTGTTCTCAGCCATCCTTGCTAAGTATTCATTCCAGTTTGTTCTGCATTTCACTATTGTCGTGTTTAATTCCTTTAATTTCAGTTGTCTTATTTCTGTGTTATGTGTTTTGTCCGTTCTTTGATATCCTGCTATTGGTCTGAGGAATTTCATTTCAGCAGCTTGTATTCTGGCAGATTGTTGTGTTGTCACTTGTCCATGTATCGGATCCGTAAGTTATAATAGGAACTGCCATTGCCTTGTATACTTTCATTATAGGGACTTTTCTGGTTTATTTTTTAAAGTTCTTTTTAGTGTTCCTGTTATATAATTAAACTTATATAGTTTGTTATTTATATCTTCATTTAAACAGTGTAGAGAGAATTGTAAATCGTTTTCTGATATTTTGCATATCCTGCCATTATCTGCTATATTTCGATCGTGATACACGTCCATGTGATTCGTTTATTCTGAGTTTTCATTCAAACCTAATCCCTCGCGGCCGTTCAAGAAGGCTTCTGCATTTCTTGCTACCTTATCTCCTATCAGACTTACGTCATCCATAAAACGTCATTTATATCTAAACCCGATTGTTCTCGGTAATTTTCCTAACCGTATATTTACGAGTAAAAGCGAAACAATGTTTCTGATTAAAATTAAATATAATATAAGTTTGTGAATACCTAATAATTTCTTTTGGTGAATTACGTACGCATGTAACTATTGAGGTGGTTCTCATGAAAATAATTTTAGTTTTTTTTTTTTTTAAATCTTCATTCATCCAATTTAATTAGACACCGGAAATGACAGTGACAAAAGTTAATCAATTAATTTTCCTCCAGAACTACATTTATTCTATGTCATTAATATAATATTTCTTCTTATTTTTCTATCTTGTACCTTTTATATTTCAACTGCTGTGGTCTCGAGATAGCGGGCCCGGGTTCGATCCCCGTCAGGACAAGTGTCCTCGGTGATATTTTTTTTCGGGGGTTTTCCTCACCTGTAAGACAAATGCAGGAAACTTTAAGGCCCAAACGGTCCCCGAAATCATCTGGCCATCATTAACATTACTAACATATTCATTAAGTTTAGGATTAAGCTCTCTCCTGGTGCATCATTACCATCATCATCACCTACCATATATCATCGGGGCAGCGTAACTCCGGCTTCCAGGCGCCCCAACCTCAGAAGTGGGTTACAATAATGCCATGCCAGGAGAGGATACCAGAATGTCGGAACGACAACGTGGTGGCATTGAATAAAACAAATATATCTATATTAAATCAAAATATATTGTAAATAATAATTATATATATATATATATATATATATATATATATATATAGAGAGAGAGAGAGAGAGAGAGAGAGAGAGAAAGAGAGAGAGAGAGAGAGAGATCCGGGTTCGAATTCCGTCCAGGCATTTATTTTTCTTATCATATATATATATATATATATATGGTATGATAAGAAAAATAAATGCCTGGACGGGATATATATATATATATATATATATATATATATGGTATAATAAGAAAATAAATGCCTAGACGGGATTCGAACCCGGATCTCTGAGTCTGTACCTCAGTGTGATATCCATTACACCACCAGGCGAATCCAATTCAAACATTTATTTTTCTTATATATGTATTATATTCCCCTTATTACTAGATGTCGCGAGAACTCGGTCTTCACTGCCATCTAGTAGCTGAGTATAACAAGTAAGCAAATTAAAGAGAACATTTTTACTTTATAGCAGTGACGCTTTATCGATGTTATAATTAAATATTTAACAAAGCTTGCATTGCTCAATGTTAAATATTTAATTATAACTTTGGAAATATCAATATCATAAAATAAAATAAGTTAAATGTACCTTCTTAGATCAGATCCGTCGTCCTCAACTTATAGAATATGTATTATTTTTGTCTGAACCATTAGGACCAGCACATTCAACCACCACATTAAATAATGTAGCGAAGAAAGACCTGCTGAAGATGGAACGGATATTCTGAGAGGCCTTCAGACAGAAAGAATGCATATAATATAAGTTGAGGACGACGGGTCTGACCTAAGAAGGTACATTTTAACTTATTTTATTTTATGACTCTCCACCTCAACGGTTTTAACAATGAATTTTATTAGTATTAACATCAATATCTAAACAAAAAATACATTTTCAACACATGTTTACTTATCTATAGATTGTAACAATTCGGTCTGTATCCTTGGTTTATTTATAAAGATGAAGGTTATCCATAAAAAAGAAGTGACTAATTCACTGGTACTATCGAATCAATAGGTTCAAATAATTTTTTAAAATTTTTTAAATATTTTGTTTTGTTAAATGTTTGCATATTTTATTCCCAATAAAACCAAATTGATTATTTTATCTTACGAAAAAGGAAATAATTTATCCTTCCCTCATTAAATAAAGAGTAATTAATACATTCATAATATGAATATAAAATCTTCTTCTTCTTCTTCCTTCCAAGTATTAGGCCAAGGCCTGTTACGATCCTATAGAACATTTTCCCTCCAGCGTTTCATAGGACGGCCCAGTGATCTTCGTCCTCTTGGTATATAATTATAAACAGCTTTGGGGATCCGATTTGAACTCATTCTTTCAAGATGGTGTTTCCAATTTAGTTGGTACTGTTTAATATATTCCAAAATTGGCGTAGTCTTCAATTCTTTTAAGATATCGGTGATCCTTTTCCGATCCCATCTGGTGTAACCCGCTGATCTGCGCATGAATCTCATTTCACAAGCCGTTATTCTGCTTTCATGTTGTTTTTTTAGTGTCCATGCTTCACTACCATAGGTCAACACTGGTCTAGCCAAAGTGTTATATAAACGTAATCTGGTGTTTTTTTTTGTACAAGGGATGGTTTCATAACTTGATTAATAATTCCTGAACTTTTATTATAACTAGTAACTTTTTCAGGGATATCCTTTTCATCCCAGATAGAGAGATAATATCCAAGATATTTAAATTGATTAGATCTCTCTAAAATTTTATTCTGGAGACAGATTTTACTTTGTATGGGGTCCTTCCCATGAAATGCCATAATTTTAGTTTTGTTAATTGATATTTCCATATTAAATTTGGCACCTATTTTTTGTAAATTATAAATTGATCGTTGCAAATCATTTTCGGAAAGTGCCAGAAGAGATGAACATAAATTTTTAATTATCATTATTTTATATTTATATATGAATATAAAATAATGATAATTAAAAATTATATACACGGATAATACCAGTAATCACATAAGTGAATATTTTAAATGTAAATTAATGAGAAAATTTAATTTAAACTAAAAGAGAAAGAAAGTTAACGAAGGAGATTAAGATGATCCATAACTTTTTCAACAAGATCAGATCCTGTCTTTTACTTTGCAGGGGACTTGTTTAGATCTCAACCAGTTGACTAGGATAGCTGTGTTCACACGAGCTAAATCTCGTTCACGGTTGCGCGGACATAAGCTCTCCATATATCCCTATCCTCAATTAATGTTTTACAATTATGCCTGTGTAATCTACTTCCCTCATATCATGATTAATGTTCTTCTCCCACCTCATTCTTGGGTTTATCTACCTGCTGCGCTTTCCCTGTGGTTTTCCTTCAAGGAGTTTCCATGTCCCTCTTGCATTTTCCATTCGTGCCACATGTCCTGCCCATCTCAGTCTATTGTAACTGAATCGTATGCATTTGTGAAGTCAACATATAGTTGGTATACAGTGTCATTATATTTCCATTTATTTTCTAGAATCTGTCTTTTACTAAAAATTTGATCTATATTCAGACATGTTTCTTCTAAAGTAAGGGGGGGGGAATCTACATTTCTATTTTTACTTTTCCCCAATCTGGTTATATCTAATTATAATGTCTAAAGAATCTAATATATAAAAATATATGTTTGTTGGTTTGTTTGTTCGTATTCTATGCGCGGCCACACCGTTGATCCGATTTTGATGGGTTTTTTTTTGTGCAAAATGTTCAGGAGATTCCCGGGCTGAAGATAGGCTATAAGGAAGTTGTAATACTCAACGCCTTCACCCCTAAAAATCAACCTTTGTAGAGAAAAGTGAAACAAAGTCCCTATTTTGACGCTTAAATGGCATACGCTACCTAAACCATTACAAATACACCAAATTAATGTACACAGAATTGAATACCTCAAAAAACTCTACAAAAAGTCCGTGACACCATATCTTTATCTTTAACGGATAACTCATAATAAACATTTTTGTCTTTCATTGATGCCAAGAAGATAGGGATAAGTAGATTCCCAGACAAGCGTGCTCTGCCATATCGCTCATTCGACTGTGATGGGGCTTTATGAAAAATGTTCAGGAGATTCCGGGGATGAACATAGGCTATAAGGGAGTTGTGATACTCAACCCCTTCACCCCTAAAAATCACCCTTTGTAGCGAAAAATATGAAATAATGTCTCTATTTTGAAGCTTAAATGTTCTTACGCTGCCTAAACCATAACAAATACACCATATTAATGTACACAGAATTGAATACCTCAAAAAACTCTACAAAAAGTCCGTGACAGCATATCTATCTTTAACGGATAACTCATAATAAACATTTTTGTCTTTCATTGATGCCAAGAAGATCGGGATAAGCTGATTCCCGGGCAAGCATAGCAGCTCAAGGCTGGTGGTAAAAACACTTCAACATTTATTTAGAGTATCAGCGCACGCCGGGTATTAGCTATAGTTAAAAATCTGGTATCCCAATATTTTATTCATAAATTCATTAAAAACAATCAAATACAAAATATAATAACCATATTGAGAGCGTATTCAATTATTTCAAATATAAATTACAACAGGATTTTTTATTTATTTAAGCCAGATGTATTTAGGTTTTCGGTGTCAGAGTTTGATTTTTCACCTTCGGATGGTTCCCTGACTTTGCGTCCAAAAACACTACAAATTCCTTGCCCTCCCGTTGTTAGATAGCATTTGCTTCCCTCTCGACTGCGCGATTTTCTACAGGCTCTTGATCTCTTACGGGTCTTACATTTCCCAGACTTCCTTCTCTGTGATCGATTTATTGAGGGGGTCGATTTATTGATCCACTTCGACTCCGTGACTTCCTCTCAGCGTCTACTGTCCTTCCCTTTACTCCTTGAACCGTGACCTCCTTTTATACGACGGCTTCGTGTTTTTTTCATGAGTCTACATTTCCCTTTACTCCTTGACCGTGTCCTCCTTCTACGGCTCCGTGATTTCTTCATGAGTCTACATTTCCCTTTACTCCTTGACCGTGTCCTCCTTCTACGGCTCCGTGATTTCTTCATGAGTCTACATTTCCCTTTACTCCTTGAACGTGACCTCCTTCTACGGCTCCGTGATTTCTTCATGAGTCTACATTTCCCTTTACTCCTTGACCGTGTCCTCCTTCTACGGCTCCGTGATTTATTCATGAGTCTACATTTCCCTTTACTCCTTGAACGTGACCTCCTTCTACGGCTCCGTGATTTCTTCATGGGTCTACATTTCCCTTTACTCCTTGACCGCGACCTTCTTCTTCTTCTGCTCCGTGATTTCCTCACGAGTCTACATTTCCCTGACTTCCTTCTGTGTGATCTGCGTCGGCTTCTTGATTTTCTCTTCAGTCTACACTTTCCAGATTTTTCTGATCCACTGCGGCTACTGGATTTGCTCTTAAGTCTACACTTGCCTGCCTTCTTGGATCTCCTCTTGAATCCACAATCCCCAGATATATTCCCTCTTGTTGTTAGTTTATATCTCTTTGCATATGAATCTACTAAACCATTGTCAACTGCATCGTTCAAAGCTTTTCTTACTCTTAAGTTAATGTTTCCTCTGATGCGGCCGGTCGTGTCTGCATTACTTTCGATGTAATTTGAAATCTGTTTCACTGTTGCTCCTTTTGATTCTCTTAAGAATTTAATTGCATAAATTATATGACCCAGAACCGCCATCGTGGTCTTTTTACAAAAAAATGTCTTCTTAATGTTTTACTCCAAAATCTGTGTTCAACACACTTGAAAATTTTACTTCTATAATAATTCTAACGTATCCTAGCAACGAGTATTCCTTTGTTATAATTGCTGTTACAAAATAACTTGAATAAACATATTGTTAAACAACATATACAATTAATAGGACTTTCCATGAAAAAACAAATGTTCAATTTAAAAAATGAACAACAGGCAATAGATAACTCATTGTAACCCTTTCTGGCTAATCATTTAATGAACCGATTTGAAAAAAGAGACTTAGAAAATTAATTTGAATACTTTCCTAAGTTTTGGCTTGCAAGGGAACTGTCAACCATTGCATGCCGAAACCTACCTTAATTTTTTTCCCAGAGAAGCGTTTTGATGTACCAAGGCCATGTCCAAAAAAATATCTGCCTTTTTAACTGCAAGACACAGAAATTTAAGTTAGAATCCTGTCACTATACGGAGCGAATGGACCCCTTACTTAAGTAAGAGCGGAATGGAGTCATGCGGAACGCGACACGAACGGCAGATAGTGAGGGTTATCCAATCTACCAATTCGGAAGTTGTTTTAATTCCCTATAGTTTAAATGAGAAATTTGCTAAGACAGTGTACCCAACCTGTCACAAAAACACGCTAACAAACCTATTTATAATTATTGTTTCTTCTTCTTTAGTAGGCGGCTACAACCTCATTGAAGTCTTGGCCTCCTCAACAATTTTCCTCCACCTGGATCTATCCTGGATACAGACTGGTCAATTTCCAATTTTCATTTCTAATATATATTTTATAACATCATCCTGCCATCTGTATTTTTGGGCGTCCAGCTGTTCTGGTGCATATTGGTTTCCATTTGTATATTCTTCTTACAAGCTTGTCTTCCTGCATTCTATTTATATGTCCAAACCAGCGCAGTCTTTGAGCTTTAATGTGGTTTATTACATTTGTATTTCGTATTAGATTATTTAATTCAGAGTTCATTCGTATACGCCATGTGCCACCGCTTTCTCTAATTGGTCCAAAAATTCTCCGTAAGATCTTCCTTTCAAAGATTAATCATTTTGTTTCTAGACTTTGAATTCATCCACTTCTTCAAAACTTCCCTCATTTGTTATTAATCATCCATTTCCATTATATAATGCAACTCTAGGTATGATCACATAATTAAATTTTATTTATATTCACATCCAGCCCCAACTGGCCTAAAATTCCTGCTGCCCTGACTCCATTGGGGAAGAAATAATTTCGATCAATATGGGACCGGTTTCCTCTTAGCAATATTAGGAATTTGGTAACTACAATAAGTAGTGACTCCAGGTTGAGAAAACCAGCTGTAACGGCTGTGGAACTCAACATTATGACCACATATCACCCTAATACTGGGTGAATGATATTCTACTTCTGTAAATGGAACACGTGGATGTGTAGTCAGCAGCTCATAGGGCAAAGAACTTTATAGTTTGAACGATAACTTCATCAAAATGTGATCTTCCTTGAAGAACGATATATAAAGATGTGGTAGGTACAGAAACAAGATATATGGAGAATTCGAACGAACTGGGAATTGAAAGAATTATAAAGGGATTTAGATCTGGTAGGAGATATTAGGAGAAAGAGACTGGAATGGGTAGGTCATGTGTTGCGGATGGAGCAAGAAAGAGGTGCAAGAAAGATTTTAGAAGGGAAACCGAAAGGAAGAAGAAAGGTTGGAAGGTAGAAACTAAGATAGTTAGAGAAGTTTGAGGAAGACTTAAGACAACTGAAGGTGAAAAGATGGAGACAGAAAGCTAGGAATAGAGAAGAATGGGCAAATGTTATGAAGGAGGCCAGCTTCTTAGAGCCAAAGGAAGAAGAAGAAGGTACTCTTCGACGCCTACTAAGGTATAAGAGGACTGGACTAAGTAAATTATTTTGAAATATCTGTAGAAGTGAGGAATCTCTATTGTATTCAAATTTATCGTGTAAGCTTTCAAAGTAAGGACATATCTACGTCCTATAGATTTCAATGGTATAAATTTTCTGAACATAAATAAACATGAATGTTATAGACTGAACATACTTTAGTGTAATCTTGGAATATAAAAATACCTCACTCAGGAAATGCGTAAACTAAGAGAATTCCTCAGCAAGTTGAATTTATGGTCCCATTTTGCTGGTTTAAGGAAAATATATTTATTTTGTCAGATTGGAGAAACTCAGTTTCTGATGCCAGCTTATTTAAAAGTGACGGACTGCAGAAAAAAAAAAACTTGTACATAACAAAACATTATTACCTATTTGGATATTGTAAAATTCAACACAAATGTAAATAATATATACCGATTCTTCCATTAGACTACTTTATTAAAAATATTAAATTAATAAATAGTATATTACGATACGAGGTGCTATTCTTCTTGCTAAAGGGGGGTAGACGGTTCAACCTGTACCAGCTCCTCTTTCTACTATTCTTCTTGCTAGAATCGAGGGAAAATATTTAAAAACCGAGCGATAGCGAGGTTTTTAATTTCCGAGATTCTGTACAACACTTCACAAACGTGCGTTGTACATTATTTTTTTGCGTAATGGTGTTTTCAAAATAATAAATAATACCAAATTAATATCTCAGGAACATGTCTCAAGAATGGCTAGATCCAGGATCCCCAAGGCAATAATGAACTACTGTCCAAATGGGAACCGGCCACTTGGTCGACCTATGAAAAGATGGCACGAAAACAGCTTTCTCAGGCCGTAACAGTTCTTCTAGGACTAATACCTGGCAGGATGATGATGATGATGATGAAATTAATATCTTTGTTGGAAATATTTGCGTTCATTATAAACAATTGACTAACGTTAACAGTGTGGGCAATGTTTATTAGTTGAAACAACAGGAGGCCTTGAGAACAATTATTGATAACATGGCCGCAAGTACGTATTTATTGTTTTATATTGTTTCAAACGAAGTTCAGTTCATTTAAAATGCAATGATTTGTTTCGTATAATGTATATTAACACTAACTTTTGGATATTTTTTTGTATATAGGCCTACATTGTACGTAGTATACATAGAGGGCAGTGGTTTTACTTCCCGCACGTGGATGTAAATGTAATATTACAGTATAGTTATTTAATAAAATAATAATAATAATAATAATAATAGCTTTATTTTACCTGGCAGAGTTAAGGCCTTAAGGCCTTGTCTACCACTCAACCAGGTTTAAAAAATACAAACAAAACAATAGTCTTAAATCTAAATTACAATATATATATATATATATATATATATATATATATATATATATATATATATAAACGATTACAAGTTATGAATACAATACAATTAATATTTATAATGTATTTTGATTTACTCTAAATTTAACGAATTAAATATATAATATGTACAAGATATATAAAAAAACGAGGAAAAGATTAATGACATAGTATAAAATTAAATAAATAGAAAAATTAATTATTAGACAATAGGTAACTGTATAAGCGTGACTTAAATGTACCAAGTGTGCGGCAATCCCTGATATCTTGAGGAAGGAGATTCCAGGAGCGGGCAGAGGCTACTGTGAAGGAAGTAGAATAGGAGGAAGTGCTGTGAAGAGGAATTGTTAGCAGACTGCTATCTTGTGACCTAGTGTCAATATTGTGGTAAGAGGATAACTTCTCAAATCTGGACGCCAGGTAAGTAGGAATGTAGGAATTCAGAAGCTTGAAAAGTAGTGAAAGAGAGTGCAATTTACGTCTGTCAGTAAGACGGAGCCAAGAGAGGTTATTAAAGTGTTCGGAAATATGGTCATAACGGCGGGTATTGAAAATGAATCGAACGCAAGCATTATGAACACGCTGCAGTCTCTGCGACAAGTCATAGTTTAGATCATTATATATAATGTCACAACAATCGAAGTGTGGTAACACAAGATATTTAGGTTGGCAACCCCGAAATGTAAGAAGTTGAACTTTCAATAATGGTCGCCATTGCTGTAAGTACGACAGAACGCACTATCGCGGAAAAAAAATGTTTCTTATAAGATTCTTTGGCAATTTAATCGTTGATTGAACTGTATGGTATCACTGCGACGAACCAAACGTGGCGGTTGCGAGAGTTAATTTTTAATTTTGGGTTTCAAGCAAATCACCACTTTTAATATTTGGATTTCGTTGATTTTTTTTTAGAATACCGTTCTCCGTTTATTTTAATAGCATATACTGAGTTTGAGTGTTAAACATCGAAAATGTGACATGTAGAACTATATTAAATTTTCGTTTCAGGCGAACTCCTACACCTAATAGTCAGAATTTGTTTCAATGAAAAAATATTGCGGCCACCTGAGTGTTAACGGACAAATAATAATAATAATAATAATAATAATAATAATAATAATAATAATAATAATAATAATAATAATAATAATAATAATAATAATAATAATAATAATAATAGTACATTCACGAATTTAGGCCATTTGTTGACCTGTTTCGGCCTCAAGAGAAACACCATCCAAAAGTCTTTTGAGTGGACATCCTGGTCTTCTTCTTCCTACAGGTTGATATCTTAACATTTGTTTGGATATTCTGTGATCTTCCATTCGATGAACATGTTGCATCCATCTTGACTTATAATCAGAAATTTTGTTTTCTGAAGATTCCATGTGTAATTCTTCTAAGATGTCTTCATTTTTTTTGTGATCTAGTAGTGTGTATCCTGCAGTCCTCCGAAGATATCTCATTTCAGCAGATCTAAGTCTCTGTATATTCTTCTGTTTCAACGTCCATACTTCGCTACCATACAAAAGAGTTGGAAGAGCCAGTGTTTTATACACTTTCAGTCTTGAATGCTTTTGGACTAACTGTGGCTTGAAGATAGAATTTATTAACCCTAAAATTCTTAAAAATTTAGATATTTTTGCATTTACATCCTTTTCTTCTTCATATGAGATATTGCATCCTAGATATGTAAAATTATTCACCTGCTCCAAAATTGTATTGTCCAGTACAATTTTACTTCTGATAGGATCTACACCTTGAAATGCCATAATTTTTGTTTTTTCTGTAGATATCTTTAATCCATATTCTTCTGTAATTTTGTTAAGTTCATACAGACCTTTCTGTAGATCATCTTCGGAATTTGCTATTAATAATAATAATAATAATAATAATAATAATAATAATAATAATAATAATAATAATAATAATAATAATAATAATAATAATAATAATAATAATAATGCTTTATTTTAGCTGGCAGAGTTAAGACCATAAGGCCTTCTCTTCCACACAACCAGGGGATAGTAAAATTAAAAAAAAAAATACATACTTATTACAATTTTAAACTGTTATTAAAATATAGGCTAAACAAAAGACAATGGGGATGTGATCTAATACTAGCTAATACTAACAAAACATGGAATAAAATATATTTAACTAACTTACTAGCGCTAACGAACCCATAGGTTCAATGGCTGCGCGGACATCCCAATACTGAGCTAATGGTTTCCAATCATCTCCTGTATAATGTACTTCCATGAGATCATGGTAAATGTTATTCTCCCATCTCATTCTTGGCCTACCTACTGGGCGCTCTCCTTTTGGTTTTCCTACAAGGAGTTTTCAAGTCATTTTTCATTCCCCAATCGTGCCACATGTCCTACCCATCGCGGTCTACGGGACTTAACTGTTCTTATTATATCTAGTTTCCCCTAAATATCATGTAGTTCACTGTTATGAAGTCTTCTCCATTCACCTGTCTATGAATGTGACATCTCTCTTTGGCCCAAATTTTTTTCCAAGAAATTTATTTTCAAATAGTCCCTACTTGTTACATTTTCCCCTCCCTTAAAGTATGAGTCCATGTTTCGCATGCATGATATAACTGGGAGATAACAGTTTTATATATTATCATAAGTAATGCCACGAGTGATTTCGAAATTATCGATTAATTCACGACTCACGAAGATAGGAGTGAATTTATCTAGAGAATTTGGAAATCAAGAGTGGCATTTGCTAGGACCATTAAACGAATAAAATTAAGCTGTTTACTCACAAATCATTATTTAAATATAGTTATTTAAAACATATATATATATATTTAATATAAACGGCAATGTTTGAAAACAAATGTGAAAAGTTTGTTATGCTTCATTTGTTCATTACTGCAGCCGGATCATGTTTATTGCCAAATAGAATCGCAATTATTGTAAGAATGCACCCTAGTGGAAAAAAAAATTAAACACGTCATTACATATTATTAATTAATTTCTGATGTTCTATGATGTAAATATGTCAATTATATTTTTCTGCAACGTTAAATCCTGGGAAATAATACGTTTAAGAAAGTGCAAACAGTGGTTTTTTATTTTTTTGTGGTATAATCAGTTGCTACGAATGTTTTTCTATTATATCTCGCAAGTAGAATCTGGTTACATTCGTGCACTATATATAGAATCTGGGAGTCACTTGGAGGAATGGAAGCGATAAAATAAAAGTGAAAAAATCGAGGTGAAAAACGACTGTGATTGGTTGTAAATAAAAATTCATTGAAATATGATTGGTCATTGTCTGCCAGTTGGGGCATCAGTTAAATAGTAATTTTAATGACATATAGGTGAGTTAACAGGAAATGCAAATATATTATTTTTTGTAGTTTACACCATCCATACAAAAAACTACCGAAATTGTTCAAAGTGACCTCCATTGT
The DNA here is from genome assembly GCA_030220185.1 of Diploptera punctata. NCBI lineage: Eukaryota > Metazoa > Arthropoda > Insecta > Blattodea > Blaberidae > Diploptera > Diploptera punctata. The sequence goes on along the minus strand of JASPKZ010007250.1, from coordinate 1,172,079 downwards.
TTTTTAAGCAATAGTGTTTGAGATTATATTCTGATGGTCCGTATTCTAACCCCAGTTTCACCAATATGATTTTTTTCCTTGCAACCATGTGCAGTGGTTAATGACTTATGCTGCACCCTGTATATATATATATTCTTTTTCTTCTTCCTTTCAAGTATTAGGCCAAGGCCTGTTACGATCCTATAGAACATTTTCCCTCCAGCGTTTCACAGGACGGTCCAGAGATCTTCGTCCTCTTTGGGGATCCGATTTTACTTTGTATGGGGTCCTTACTATGAAATGCCATAATTTTAGTTTTGTTAATTGATATTTCCATATTAAATTTGGCACCTATTTTTTAAAATTAGAAATTGATCGTTGCAAATCATGTTCACCCTGTGTATATATATATATATATATATATATATATACTAGAAGTCCCGGCCACGCGTTGCTGTGGCTAAGGTATACGTTAAAAATTTGAATTAAGTTTTGTCTTTCAGCCAGATTACTTAAAACTAATACTTACACACGAAATTAACAATATTGAAAATAAAATAAACACTGAACACACTTAAATTATGAAATAATCAATATTTGTAATTCAATTGAAATTCGCGGTTTCAACAAAAAATCACAGCCATCTGGATCTCTCTTTGTTAAATAATAAACCAATTACCTTACCAAATTACCTTACACCACCATCTGTTAGAATCGTATGGAACTCACAGATAATTACACCGCCATCGGGTAGAATCGTATGGAACTCACAGATAATTATAACTCTTTGTTAAATAATAAACAAATAATTTGCAATAAGAAAATAATGCGACTATAAATTTAGTTATAAACTACCCTAAGTCTCAAGTTGGATCAAACTGCACACAGTATGCAACATTTTATTAAAATCGGTTCAGTAGTTTAGGATTCCATCGCGGACAAACAACGTGACACGACATTTTTATATACGAGTATTAAGATAGGTCATGATCATTTTCGGTGAAGATCTGTAATTTTTTTCGAAAATATTTTCATGAGAACAACCTCAATAGCTTTATTCCTTCGGAATTCAATAGACAATCGATTAGCGTCAAAATTGCGAAATGCGAGATCAATGGTTGAATAAATCAATGAACAATGAATTGAAAGTAAATAAAATGGCGGGCTTGCGTAAGATGGCGTCGTACTACACACTAGCTACATTGTAATTACCATAAAATGCGTTGGTGAACTCGTACCGTAAGTTTAACTGCATCATAAGAATGTGTTACAGGAAAGATAAGGCACAGGTCGGCCTTCAACTTACAGTAAACTGAATTTAGAAAAGCGTGCATTCATGTTTCCGAAAAATGGACGCCTGAGTCACATCATGTACACAGTGTCTCATATCTTAAGTCCAAGTAAAACAGATTGCGGATAAAAAAAAAAGATAAGCATTCATCAAGTCATATGCTTTGCATTTGGCAAGATGTGCAGGCGGGGGAAGAACAGATGGGATCTCTTCTTAAATTACATCTCACACATTTAATTTATTACCAGAACTTTACAGCATAGCACCATCATATATAGTGTAAAACATCTTAAATTTACCACAAATTTAGAAAGTCAGTCACCCAGCAATTGCGAAAACTAAGCACTTTCCTCAGAAAGTCAAATTTAAGCACCGATATTGGTGGTTTTCGGAATATAGATTTCTTTTGTAAAAATTAAATTCTATATAGGCATATTTAGTTTCGTTACGAGAAAACAAATATTTTGTTTTACAACCAATGACAGTCGTGTTCACTTCGATCTTTATCAATTTCTCTTTATCAGCTCCTGCTTTTGTGATAAAGAAAGATCCTCCTTTTTTTAATATTCTGAACAGGTCAGAGCAATAGTTTTCTCCAACAAATACATTGAATATAGCAAATAATGAACAGATTCCTTGATTTTACTGAGTTGTTTACTAAAAGATAAATTAATAACCTATAATGTTGATGAAGATTTTCGGGCTGTAGGCCGTGGTCGTGAGGCTTGTAGTTCCCCGACGTTTCGCCAAAGACTGCGTCTGGCATCCTCAAGACGCAGTCTTTGCGAAACGTCGGGGAACTACAAGCCTCACGACCACGGCCTACAGCCCGAAAATCTTCATCATCATCATAGCAACGTGAAAGTCTACGTGAATACAATAACCTATAATGATGATTATAATATACAGTTTAATGTGTTTAATTATTTCTCCACTAGGGTGCATTCTTATAATATTCCGATCCTATTGGCAATAAATAACATGATCAAGTTGCAGTGAATGAGCATAACCTCACATTTCTGATTTGTTTTCAAACATTGCCGTTTACATTAAATATATACTTACTTACTTACTCACTGGCACTATCGAACCCGTAGGTTCATGGCCGCATGGATATAAGCTCTCCATACATCCCTATCCTGAGCTAATGTTTTCCAATCATTCCCTGTATAATCCACTTCCCTCAAATACATTAAATATATAAATATTTTAAAATACCGGTAACTATATTTAAATAATTATTTTTGAGTAAACAGCTTAATTTTATTCGTTAAATAGTCCTAACAAATGCCACTCCTGATTTCCAAATCCTGCAGATAAATTCACTCGTGACATTACTTACGATAAATTATTTGGAGTGATGCATAGTTTTTCCTAGTTAACATTAACTTATTAACAGAAGTATTCTTTTCTATTGGATAATGGAACATCATGTCTCCCCTAGCTACTCTATCACTAGCACAATGCGTGTTATTCGATGGCTCACTTAATAAAATTAATTACGTCTTTAATGTATCAGTGACGTCACAGTCACCCTCCACCTGACTGTTCCCAATGTAAAAACGTAACAAGTTCTCCTTACTAGCCATATACTCTCCTTTTAATAATAATAATAATAATAATAATAATAATAGTAATAATAATAATAATGATAATAATAATAATGATAATAATAATAATGATAATAATAATAAAATTACAAAGTAGAATACAAAGCGTAGAAATTAACTTCCTTAGAAGGCTGCACAAGAATAGATCGGTTAAATGATGAAGATATAAGACCAGAGTTAAATACATATCCATTAAATGATAAAATCAAAGAATGTAGAGAAAAATGGTTTAGACATGTAGAAAGAATGGACGTAACAAGATTACCAAAAACAGCATTTAACTACAAGCCAAGAGGTTCAAGGAATGTAGGAAGGTCAGTGAAAAGATGGACAGAACAACTGTGAGGCAGAACAGGCATTTTGCTTAGCCCGTGAAGTGAATAATAATAATAATAATAATAATAATAATAATAATAATAATAATAATAATAATAATAATAATAATAATAATAATAATAACTTTATTTAGAGTTAGGCCTTAAAGCCTTGTCTACCACTTAACCGGTTAAAAAATACAAAGTTATCTTACATCTAAATTACAATAAACACAATTATCACATGTTATATCTAACAATATAATAATTATTTACAATATATTTTGATTTAATCTTGATGCAACTAATGAAATATAAAATTTACAAGATAGAAAAACGAGCAAAAACTATTACTGAGATAAAATAAATGTAGTTCTCGAAGAAAATAAATTTAGTCCTTTTGTTAGGAGTTTCTAGACCAAGCTAATATATTTACGTTTATTTCCTCTAGATATGTAATGAATAGCATGTAGTCAGTGCACCGACCCGATGAGACATATAGTAGACAATTAAGGTAATACTTGATCGATGAAAGCCGGTAAATTTTGTTTAGAGGCCTCTTTTTCAGTCTTAAGGATCTTTTAAAAGGTTAAATTAGAGAGAGAGAGAGAGAGAGAGAGAAGAGAGAGAGAGAGAGAGAAAGAAGTGATAGAAAGAGAGAGGGAAGAGAGGAAAGGGAGAGAAGATAGGGAGAGAAAGACAGAGAGAAGAGAGAAAGAAAGAGGGAGCAAGACAAGAAAGAGTAGAGAGAAGAAAGAGAGAGAGAGAACGAGAATAGAAAGAAAGGATATCGAGAGAAGAAAAGAAGAGAAAGAAATAGAGATACAGACAGGAAAAAAGAAGAGAAAGACCTCGCTCTCCCTCCCTCTCTCTCCATCCCTCTCTCTCCCCCTCCCCCCGCTCTCCTTCCCGCCCTCCTCGTCTCCTCTCCCTCTCTCTCCCTCCCTCTCTCCCTTCCCTCTCTCTCTCTCTCGCCCCTCTCCCTCTCTCTTCTCTCTTCCTCCCTCTTTCTCTCTCCTCTCTCTTTCTCCCTCCTCTCTCTCCCTCTCTCTCCCTTCTCTCTCTTCTCTCTCTCTCTCTTTTTAGAATCTGAATCTACAATGTAATTCATGACCTGTTCGATAGATTGATTCAAGTGATGTAGGACAGTTTGCATGGAGTGTTGAGCTATATAAGTGGAAGCCAAGGTCTTGCGTGTATCTCCCCCTGCAAATTGCACTATGGAACTTCCTCACTATCCAAATCAGGAAGAAAATCGTGAATCATCTGCATACTGATATTTTTAATCACATTAATCCTGTTCTACAGTACCAGACTATTTGTTATGCTATATTACACCGTCGGTTTTACTCACGGTCAGGGAATCAAACAACAACGATAATTTAACTTTTTTCAGGAATTAATCACTATGAGGTTTAATTTATGGTAAAATTAAATGTTTCTTACCTCTCCCCATATAAATCGTCTAAGTAGATCGCGATTTCGAGACAATAACGGTCTCATCTTTAGTACATTTTTGGCGACTGATTTTTTTTTTTAGTACATTACAATATACATGCCCCATCGCAATAAGCGATACTACATGCCTTGTTGATACATCTAAATGTTGTTTTATATACATTACACTATTTTAACTGTTTTTATATCATGTCCATGTTATTTATAATTATCCTAGTCACTTCTACTCAATATTAATTCTTTACACGATTGTTACTGTCTTGTATCTTGAACTTGTTCTTGGTTTATTGTTTATTTACACTTATTCTTACACTTTACTCTATCTTCTTAGTCTAATGATTTCTTATTTTAATGCGCCAAAGTTTATATTGTTAACGAATCTTTTGAAAGCTCCTACATTGTTTGTAATTAACTGTTCTTTAGTCACTGGCCATTTGTAGCGTTCGGATTCTATGGCTTTCTTCAAGACGTCTCTTTGCTGATTGAGTTTTGCAGCATCTATATATCAGGTGTTCTACAGTTTGTTCTTCATGTTGGCAGATGCAAATAGGGTCCTGTATTATTCCCAGCCTGTGTAGATATGATTTAGTTAATCCATGTCCCGTGATCATAGCTGTTAGTGAAAAATTTAAATTAATTTGTGTTTTCAGTCTTTGAACTACTGATGGAATGAACTCCCTGCAGGTTGCTCCTTTTGTTGTGTTAGACCACTCTTCTTGCCACTTCTGGATCCCTTGTTCTTTGATTTCATTAGCGATAACCGTTTTTGATTTTTTGTCATATGCGTAATCTGTTCCATTTTCAAGTGCAGCGGCCTTGGCTAGCTTGTCAGCCATTTCATTGCCAACATATCCTACGGCGACAGATGTTATGTCGATCGGAAGAAACTCTTCTTCTTCCCTCTGTTGGTGGACTGGTGAACCTCTGGATCAGGTCAAAATTTGCAGGAATTTCGAAGTTCATAAGTTTTCCTTTGTTTTTTTCTGAATCCACATTAGTGACTGATACATCAGGTAGCCTACTTACCTTAAACTCAGACCGGTTAAGACAAACTGTATCATCCGAAATGAGATTTCTCCTGTTCATATCTTATTATAAATTACTAGACCACAAAAGGAACATAGATGTTAGAAAATAATTAAATATGGAATGAATTATATTTACGATGACAAAATAATAGAACAAATATCACATTTCCAATATTTAGGATGTGATATAACTTATAGAGAAAATAAAGATATAGAAAATAAAGTAATTAAATTTCAGGCTATTTGTGGAACCAGAAAAAGAACCTTAGGTCGTAAAACAAGGAAAGATACGAAACTTAAATTATATAAAACAATGGCTGTTCCTTTGCTGTTGTATGGAAGTGAAAATTCGATAATGAAAACAAGGGATAAAAGAAGGATACAGACTGCGGAAATGCTATTTTTACGTAATGTAAAAGGATGCACAAGAGCGGATAGAATAAGGAATGAAACTATACGAGAAGAATTAAATATATAAAATCAGCGACAATAATAAGAAATGGACAGAACACTTAATGAGAATGAACAACGAAAGAATACCAAAAAGAACCTTCCTGTATAATCCCAGAGGAACAAGAGATGTTGGCCGACCACGTAGAAGATGGACTCCACTTTTAACTTCGCCGGAACAGGCTGCATAGCGTAAACCTTGTAGTAGAAGAAGAAGAAGATGAATTATATTTACAGTAATTCTGGAAATGCGTGCTATTATGCATTACAGAGACTCTTGTCGTCCCAACTCCTTTAAAAAAAACGATAAACTGAAAATATATAAAACTGTTATTCTCCCAGTTAAATTATACGGATGTGAAACATGGACTCTTACTTTATGGGAAGAAAGGAGATTATGAGTATTTTAGAATAAAGAGGAATATTTTTGGACCAAAAAAGAGACGAACAGACAGGCGAATGGAGAATACTACATAACTGTGAACTACATGTATTTATAAGAAGCCAGATATAATAATAACAGTTAAGTCTCGTAGACTGCGATGGGCAGAACATGTTGCACAAATGGGGAATGAAAGACGTGCATGGAAGCTTCTTGTAGGAAAACCGGAGGGAAAACGCCCAGTAGGTAGACCAAGAATGAGGTGGGAGTACAACATTAACCATGATTTGCGGGAAGTAGATTATACAGGGAATGGTTGGAAAACTTTAGCTCAAGATAGAGATGTATCAAGAGCTTATGTCCGCGCGGCCATGAACCTACGGGTTCGATAGCTCGATCCTGAGTTTAAGTTAGTTAAACAATTCAGAACAAACTGGAGAGAACACATTCTACGAATGTCAGATTCGACGATATCGAAAATTGCCGTACACTATAATTCAAGAGGAATATGAAATATGGTCCGACTACTGATGAGATGGCGTGATCAACTAATTTGAGACGGAAAAGACCAGAAAGTCTAATCCTTGAGCCCTCTGGTGTTGATGAACTTTAAGAAACTCGACATTCTCAAACGTTTTCATTAATTTGCATTCGTCTCTATCCAATTCAACACTGTATGCATTTCTGAATTTTACCACGGGAGTTATGCATCTTGCTGATCTCATGCGTCTCATTTTCACTTTATTAATTATGTTAGCTGAACAGAACAGCGTGTGTAGCTTAACATTATCAATAATCCTAGACAGGGTTGTCCAAACTTATTTGGTTACCGAATACTTCTCGCTTTAGGGGATATGTATAGAACACTCTAGCTAATTAAGGTACAAAATACCACCATAGAACGTGCAGATTTTTGACAGCGTGGACATATGCCCTCCATTCATCCTTATCCCGTGCTACTTTCCCTGTATAATTCATCTCCCTCAAATCATAGTCAATACTAGCTAATACCCGGACTGCGCTGCTACGCCTAAATAAATTAAATGTTAAAGGAATTGTATGGTGTACGCTGAGACGAACAAAACATGGCGGTTGCCAGTCAGTTTTTAATTTCCGATTTCAGACAAACCTCCACTCCAATTTATTTGATTTAGGTAATTTTTGGATAATACGCACCTCTGTTTATTTTAATAGGATATACTGTGTTTCGTTGTGATAGAAAAAGAAAATTGTGACCGCGCGGACTTAAGCTCTCCATACATCCCTATCTTCAGCTATTGTTTTTCAATCATTCCCTGTATAATCTACTTCCCTCATATCATAGTTAATGTTATTCTCTCACCTCATTCTTGGTCTACCTACTGGGCGTTTTCCCTCTGGTTTTCCTACAAGAAACTTCCATGCACGTCTTTCATTCCCCATTCGTGCCACATATCCTGCCCATCGCAGTCTACGAGACTTAACTGTTCTTAATATATCTGGCTTCCTATAAAGATCATGTAGTTCACTGTTAAGTAGGCTTCTCCATTCACCTGTCTGTTCATCTCTCATTGGTTCAAACATTTTCCTAAGGAATTTATTATCAAATACTGGTAATCTTCTTTCCTCCCTTAAAGTAAGAGTCCATGTTTTGTATCCATAACTGGTAGAATAATAGTTTTATATATTTTCAGTTTAACGTTTTTTGAAAGGAGTTGGGACTTCAAGAGTCCGTGTAATGCATAATAGCACGCATTTCCAAATTGAGCCAATGTTTAATTTCTTTGTGCATCTCATTCCTATTTGTAATTATTGTTCGTAGGTATTTGAATTCAACCATTTCCTCAAAATTTCCCTCATTTGCCATTACCTGTCCACTTCCATTGTATAATGTATTTCTATGTGTGACCATATATTTAGTTTTATTGATATTTACTTCTAATCCCAATTTCTTAGTGTTACTCAATAGTGTGTGCGTGTTGGCCTTTAGTGTCTCCTCGCTATCGCCCAATAGCACTACATCATCAGCATTAACTAACAGTCTATTGATATAGACAGACAGTATATAGAAGCAGAGTGTAGCCAGAAAATATCGCTCACCCTGCAGACGGAACTGAAACTTTCGTGGGGAAGGGAGAAATATATTGACTCTTTGGATGGGGATGATAGAAGTGCTATTGCATGGTTTCATTTGGGGGGATGGATGGCCCATAATTTAACAAATGATGAAGGCATTAAACTATGCCCACTATGCGATGACCATGAAAACTGGCAGCATATTATAGCATTCTGTAGAGAGACAGAACAACTTAGATTACAGATGCTGCCGGAGAGATTTCTCAGGTCGGATCGAGGGAGAGTGGCGTGTTGGGATCTTTTAGGACGGATCGAGAGTGAATCAAAAACATGCAAATTTTTGGGTACAGTAAGAAAAATTGAGATATAACAAAATTGTAGATTAAGGATATATGTATTATCAATAAGAAGAATCTCAATATGGTCTTTGTTTTCGATCTTTAATCATGTTATATAATAAGTAGGTCTGATAAGTTGAATAGTCTGATAGTGCATTTAATGTCTGCAGGGACGGGGGGAGGGGGGTATGAGCGTGCGGTGTGTATATGTGTGGGGGTGTGTGAATGTATGTGTGTGTGTGTGTTTTTTTTAATTTGTTTTCTAGCATTTTTTTTAATATTAATGTACGGAATGTGGATGAATGTAGATATGTATTATTGTGATTTAGTGTAGACATAGATTTTACTTATATGTAGCCTGTTATTGTTTTTTGATACAGGTGTATTTGTAGGTATTTGTTTATATGATTAGTTTTATTTTTTATTCATGGAAAAATAATGCACGTACGGCCAAGCAGGCCCGTGCGCAATGTAAATGCATATGTATTTTCTTTATTCAGAAAAAAAGGCAATAAATTCAAAAAAAAAAAAGAAAACAGCTTATTAATAGCATTCAGTTGTAGGCCTTCTTCATCCTCTAAAGATTTGATGGCATGCTTTAGTACAAATTTATATTATATATATTTTTTTATAATGCATGTAATATATTATGTGCTCGCAGTTTTCTGATTGACCTATTGAAGTGTTGTAATTTAAAGTTGTCAGAGGTTGAAATCAAAACAAATGATGTCGAGTAAATGACGTAAGGGTATGTGGATTGATGTAGGAACATAGCGGATCCTAATGGGTGCTTTCCTCAATTTTTCAATTCAGATCAACATGGCGCTGATATCTGGTTTTATGTCCCATCATTGTATTGTGATTACTACCAGGAACTACATTTCACAGGATGACGTTAATGGTTAACACTTTTAAATCGATTCTATGAACTGAGTTTATATTACAGCACGTATATAACTAAGTTATGATTACACTGATCAACATGATTTTTGTCTCATGTGTACCAATAGTTGTACTTAATGCAGTTTTATCGTGCTTTTCAAATAGCCTATGTATTCGGAATTTCTCCATCACCACAGTATTTTTATTCCAATTTCAATTAATGGATTTAAATAATTATTTTTTAATAAACTTTTTTTCGTCCATTTGTCCATTGTAAAATAAAACGGGGAACACTTTCATCGGGAGATTTCAGCTATGGAAAAGATGTATCAAGGCAAATGGAATCCTAATATGCTGGGCGATTATTGTTGTACTATCAAGAGGGATGCTCCACAGGCGAAATATAGTAAAAAGTAGTCATTTCTTACTTTCTAGGTGAGTCCGAATGTTCGAATATTGTGTAGAAAATGTCAAAGTGTTTGAAATTATAAATTCCTGTCTCTCGGAAACCTTGCGTGATGGAGAAAAACCGATATGATGTTTGAATTCAGGAGAAAAAAATACTATCACAATCACATATTTTTCTTTCTGAGATAAAAATAAAGTTTCTTTTTTGTTGCTCAGTGTTATTTGACTCTTAAGACTTACGGATCCACAAAGTTCATTGCTGAATTCACAAACGTTTTCCGCTGCTTCTTTTCCTGAAGCCAAATAAAACCAGTTCATATGCGTATTTTTGGGATCAATTAGAGCTATAGTTCCCTTACTGTGGGTCGCGGCTCTTAGGGGGGAGGACGCTAATTTTTTTCATCTGTTGTCGCGATGGTTATTTGGAATTATAAATAAATAGGTAGGAAACTTGCATGTTGGACTCGTCTCCACACTTAGGGATACCTCGGGCAAAGCCTCTGCTCCCTAGCCAACTGCCTTTTTCTTCATAGTTTACTGCGCAAAACCACTTCGAAACTTTATTGACTTAAAACCAACTCCCGGGAGAAGGTGTTGAGGTTACCATTTCGGGTAAAATGGTTTGAGCTAAGTAGTATGTTAGGTTGTTCATTCCTAACGACCCCCACAGTTGGTCCACGGGTTCCATGAGCCTGGCAGGGAGGACTGCTTTGTTTGGGAGCATCGCAGATCCACCGACCATCCCCCTGTTCTACCTCCAGGGGCGCATCCTGCAGCCGTTGCGAGACCGGTTAGGCTTACCCTCCAAGCCCCGCAGTGTGAGACTTTAGTACATCCAGGTGTTCATCTCCAGGCTACCTCACAGTTGGTCCACGAGCCCGTAGGCATAGCAGGAAGTCAGCGCTGGTTCTCCAATCTGGGCCCCGTTCTACCTCCCAGGGACGTGTCCTGCCGCTATTGTGGGCCAGCTTGGAGCTCGCAAGCGGTAGGAAACTCGCAGTTGAACATTTAAACAAATCAAATACATTGCTACTCGTGATTTTACTAACTTCTTCCGCAATTTTGTTACATATACATCACTATTGGCTTTAATGTCAACTTTTAAAAATAAACAAAACAGATCTGGAAGAGAACAGGGATAGTTTTACATGCACCATGCCGTGATATTATCACTAATCCACTAAAAACTCAACCTTCGAATTTTTTTGTGGTTAGATCTCTTTTCTTCAGCACGTATTACGAATGAATGAACAGCGCACACCAAGAAGAATGTATAATTATAAACCAAAAGGGAGAAGAATGTTGGGATGACCATTGAAGAGATGGAAGGACCAATTCGACCTATAATGAGATCGGAGCAGGCCATTGGGCTTAATCCTTGTTGTTGATGATGATCTCTGTTCGCGGCAACTATTCAATTATAAACTATTATATATATATATATATATATATATATATATGTGTGTGTCAGGAACGGTCCCTGAACATATGATAATCATAATCATCATCATCATATTCGCTATGTTTAGTATGAATGGTCATGCCTTGGTACAGAATTACGCGACTTGTCGCTGGTTCAAGTCTCCATGGAAGAAATACATTTTATAATGGAATTTTGGCCAGTATGGGATGCCCCCCATCCGTAGCCGAGTGGTTAAGGCAAAATGCCTTGGCGCAGAGCTACGGGACTTGCGCTGGTTCGGGTCTCTAAATAAGAAGACATTTTCCCATGAAAATTCGGCCAGTATGGGACCGGTGCCCACCCAGCATCGTGAGGAATTTGGGTAGCTGCAATAAGTAGTGGCTCCAGGTTCAGAAAACCAGTTATAACGACTGGGAATCCGACATGTCGACCACATGTCACCCCTATACTGGCTGGATGATCGTCCACCTCTCTGATTAACACATGTAGATGTAAGGACAGTAGCCGGCTGGTTGGCCAAGGGTCTACTAGGCCTATCGCGACATGGAGTATGGTATCGATGTCCACCTAGAATCGTGAGGAATTTGGGTAGCTATAATAAGTAGCGGCTCGAGATTGAGTGAACCAGCTAACAAATCTAGGGGTTCCGACATATTGGCCAGACGTTAATTCAATACTGGCTTCTCTACCTCTATAATAACACATGTGGATGTAAGCGCTGCGGCCGGCTGGTATGTCAAGGCCCTTCTAGACAAGTCGTGTCATAGTGAAAATAAAAAATCGACGATACAGGACGAACGATAGGACTTATATCCCTTCCCAAGGAAGCCATACTCACAAGGAAACTGTAAACAATTTCATGTCGAAACTTATCTTGAAATTTCTCCAAGAAAAGCCTTGTGATGTACCAAGGCCACACACTAAAAATATCTGCTGCTTTTAACTACAATACACTCAAATCCAGCGCCAAATCTCTCATTTAATCTATAGGGAAGTAATACATTCATGATTTGGTGGATTGGATAACCTTCACCTCACTCCACACCGCACTATTCAAGCTTGGACGTCAGCTGTTTCTCACAGTGCAATACCATTGATGGATTCTGGCTTTTATATTTGTACCTTACAGATAAAACAGGCAGATTTTTTTGGACGTTTCGGCATGTGCAATGATGGACACTTCCCTCGTCAGAAATGTTTACGTTCTTGAAAATCCATCGAGCCCGGGTGTGTTTTAGTGACAGTTGCAATCAAAATAACCACTAGTCCACCAGGACTGATTTATGAAACGAATGATGGCCTTATATATTACACTGAGCAACAAAAAAAGAAACATTTTTTTTTGTCTCAGAAAGAAAAATATGTGATTCTGATAGTATGTTTTCTCCTGAATTCAAATATGATATCGGTTTTTCTCCATCACGCAAGGTTTCCGAGAGACAGGAATTTATAATTTCAAACACTTTAATATTTTTTACATTCGTAACTACACAATATTCGAACATTCGGACTCACCTAGAAAGTAAGAAATGACGATTTTCTGGTATATTTCGCCTGTGAAACATCCCTGTTGATAGTCCAACAATAATCGCCCAGCATATTAGGATTCCATTTGCCTTGATATCTCTTTTCCATAGCTGAAATCTCCTGAGTTAGCTCATTTGGTCTTATTTTACAATGGACAAATGGACGAAAAAAGTTTATTAAAAAATAATTATTTAAATCCATTAATTTAAATTGAAATAAAAAGAACTGTGGGCGATGGAGAAATTCCGAATATATTTTTGAAAACACGATAAAAAATTGCATTTAGTACAACTATTGGTACTCATGAGACAAAAATCATGTTGACCAGTGTTATCTGTGACACATTGGTATAGAGTCTTAGTTCCCCAAAGGGACCAGAGGAGGAATATATAAATTATTCTTAACCCTTTCCACTCTAATGGGGCGCACCGTAGCATACTTGGTTAAGGCAATACGCTACAAACCGGAAGGTCGTGGGTTCGAGTCCCAGTGGAGTCAGGATATTTTAACTGACCCAAACCTTCTGGTGGCACCATGACCCTAGGGTTGACTCAGCATCTAATGGAAATGAGTACCAGACGCTTATTCTGGGGGTATAGGCAGCCGTCACGCAGGACTGACAACACAGATGACATCAAGTTTCGATTGTGTACAGAAAGTGGGAGCCTTAACTTCCTATTACCCCAAGGGTCTCCTATGGCAAGTAGTTGGATCATTTAGCTTTACCTTCCACTGTAAGTTATATTCTGCAACTGAAATAGTGAAGTAGATTATTTTACAACGGGTAGACCGATGTCCGGGCATACCATTGTATGCTGGATCGTTGAACTCCGCGACCTTGCATAAATTTGATGGGTAGCCGGATACGTCCACGAGAATGACCTTGTCTGTCTGATTATTCTCTCTTCGTTTTATCCTCTTCTTCTTCTTTATCATTTTGTTTCTTTCCCCCTCACTCTTCTGATATAGTATATTCACCGAAGTGGATCTTGCCTGCTCTACCAGAAAAAAAATCGCGAATTTCTGTAACGTTTGAGACCCTGTAGTTTTAATCTAACCTCTCAACATTTAATTTCATCATCATCATCTTCAAGGTATGGGCCTGTTGGCCCGTTCCGCTCAACGGTGCACTATATGCTGCTGCCCTGGTCGTCCTTCCAACGACGTTTTGGTCTTCCTACATTTCTTCGACCTAGAGGCCTATAATGAAGCAGCTGTTTTGATAAACGATTATTTGGCATTCTTTGTATATGTTCAAACCAATTACGTTTATTTGTGTAAATATACATTATAACGACTAAAGTTTCAATTTACCTAGAAAATTAGATCTACGGATATGTATGGACACCAATCTAAATGGGAAAATACAAATAAATCACACATGCAAAACAGTCTTCTCAATAATACATTAAGGGGGTGATGGGTGGAAAATTAACTATTTCAGATGAAAATTGGCATTTTTGTTTTTTTGTACTAAAAAATAGCCTGTACTCTAATGTATATGTTGGCAAAGTTTCAGAGGGCTATGGCGCTTCTAAGTGCCCTAAATTACGTCAGAGTTAAAAGGCTGCGTTAGTTAAATACCACCTGCATGCAAATCTTTAAACTTGTTTTTCCACACTTTTATTTCCACTGCATTTTTGTACATTCAAAATTGAATGGAATTCAGAAATTTTGTTCTAGAAGGTTAAAATTTTTACTGCATGTCCTAAAAACAATGGGTAACAAAGTAGCGCATCGGTTTCATGATTGAAGTAGCATTTTAAGAAATGAAAAATAAAATGTATGCAATTATTATTTTCTTTTTGTAATTCCACGCAAGATGTACAACGTTATTTTTTTCTCCCTTTGTATTCACATTATAAGAATTCTAATGCATAATGTTTTTCTAAATATTTAGGGGTCTTGTAAAAAATCAGACATTTTACTAAAAAATTGTGGAACCCATTTAATTATAATATATGCAATTTTTTAAAAATATAATATTTAATAACTCATAAAATAAATGTCTCACAAAAATGAAACTTAAACAAATCATTATGTATCATACAGTGAATGTTTGTACAAAAAATCAAGTCTCTAGAGAAAAAAAAAATAGAAAATAGAAATTTCACCCATTACCCCCTGATTAAATCGTAAACTAACGTAAAAATAAAGTGATGGCATTTCATGGGAAATATCCAATAAGAGCCAAAATAATAGTAAGTGATTTTGTTGAGAAAGTGGCTGAATTCAAATACCTAGGAACAATAATCACAAATAGGAATGAGATGCACAAAGAAATTAAACATAGGCTCAATTCTGGAAATGCGTGCTATTATGCATTGCAGAGACTCTTGATGTCCCAACTCCTTTCAAAAAACGTTAAGCTGAAAATATATAAAACTATTATTCTACCAGTTATATTATATGGGTGCGAAACATGGACTCTTACTTTAAGGGAGGAAAGGAGATTACAAGTATTTGAGAATAAAGTTCTTAGGAAAATTTTTGGACCAAAGAGAGATGAACAGACAGGTGAATGGAGAAGACTACATAACAATGAACTACATGGTCTTTATAGGAAGCCAGATATAATAAGAACAGTTAAGTCTCGTAGACTGCGATGGGCAGGACATGTTGCACGTATGGGGAATGAAAGACGTGCCTGGAAACTTCTTGTAGGAAAGCCAGAAGGAAAACGCCCAGTTGGTAGACCGAGAATGAGGTGGGAGAACAACATTAACTATGATTTGAGGGAAGTAGATTTAGATTATACAGGGAATGATTGGAAAGCATTAGCTCAGGATAGGGATGGATGGAGAGCTTGTGTCCGCGCGGCCATGAACCTACGGGTTCGATAGTGCCAGTGAGTAAGTAAGTAAGTAAGTAAGTGATTTTGTAATAGAACAAGTAATGGATTTTAATTATTTAGGAGTTTTCCCAGGCAATGATCGGACAAGAGATATCAATAGAAAGTTTAATGTTTCAATATATTTTCGGTACAATTAGAAGAACGTTAGTAAAGAAAGTTTGTAAACAAACACACCTAGTGCTTTACAAAATTTTAGCAATTCCTGTTCTGTAGTACGGCTCGGAATGTTGGACTCTCAACAAAAGTTTAATAAAAGGACTGGAAGCGGCAGAGATGAAATTCCTACGATATGTGACAGGATGTACTCTTTTGGACAAACGGAGGAGTGAAGATATTCGTGAGAAATTACAAATAACTGTGTGATAAAATTAGAAGAAAATGGTTTGAACATGTTAGTAGAATGAAGAGAGGATACCTTATAAGATGTTAAATTACAATCCACAAGGACGTACAAGTCGTGGACGACCATTTAAAAGATGGAGCGAGCAACTATAATATGGAGCCGGTAGATGACGATGATGATTAAATCTCATAATAAACTGTTTGCCATTCGTTTTAAGTAAAATATTAGAAGAAACACTTACAATGCCCCATTTTGATTATTGTGATTCTCTTTTTTTTTACTGACTTAAATACTATTTTCACTCAAACACTTCACTGTGTTCATAATTCTTGTGCACGTTTTATTTGTGGTATTCGTAAATTAGATCATGTTACACCGTCCCTGGAACAATTATAGTGGCTTTATCTAAGAGATCGTATAACTGTCCATTCCCTATCTGTTCTCTATGAAATACTGTATAGATCATCGCCTAATTACACTGAGTAACAAAAAAAACTTATTTTTGTCTCAGAAAGAAAAATATGTGATCCTGATAGTAGTTTTTCTCCTGAATTCAAATATGATATCGGTTTTTCTCATCACGCAAGGTTTCTGAGAGACAGGCATTTATAATTTCAAACACTTTAATATTTTCTACATTCTACACAATATTCGAACATTCGGACTCACCTAGAAAGTAAGAAATGACGATTTTCTGCTATATTTCGCCTGTGGAGCATCCCTCTTGATGGTCCAACAATAATCGGCCAGCATATTAGGATTCCATTTGCCTTGATATCTCTTTTCCATAGCTGAAATCTCCTGGGTTAGCTCATTTGGTTTTATTTTACAATGGACAAATGTACGAAAAAACGTTTATTAAAAAAATATTATTTAAATCCATTAATTGAAATTTAAATAAAAAAAACTGTGGATGATGGAGAAATTCCGAATACATATTTGAAAACACGATAAAAAACTGCATGAAGTACAACTATTGGTACCTATGAGACAAAAATCATGTTGACCAGTGTTATTTATCACGTCGCTTCATTAGACTCCTTCGACACACATAATTTAGACACTCGATCGCATCAGCACATTGTCCTTCATATTCCTCCTCATCGCACTGTGTATTATTCACTATATTTTACAGTTTAATTTAATTTAATGCTTCTATTGTATTATGGCCTTATTTTTCTGGTAATTATTTAGTGCCTGGTCCTTCCAACATATTTTTGGTCTATCCTATGGTCTTTTATCTCGTGGATAATTGTCTACAGTTAATTTTGTGTTCTTTTGACGTAATATCAGATACGCTCAAAATTTAAAAACATAAAATTGGTATCTTATATCTCAATCGTTCTCAACTATATGAAAAGCTGTAAAATATCTAGGAGACCTTTCTGAACATATGTCCGAAAAACCTCCTGAATAGTTCAGGTGCTTCGTAATGCATTTTAAAAGTATTTACTCAGGTACGTCTTAAAGTTTTAATAATTGTAAAACAGTACCTGATATCTCAGTCGTCCTCAATAGTTTGCAGTGTTGTTTATAGGAGGCCTTTCGATAACTTATGTATCATCTTCCGCTTTCATTTTGGTAGTGACTGTTGTTGGTAATTATTTTGTACAGAGGGTTTATATTGCTAGGTACGTTCTCATTCAGCAGGTGTTTATTTGTGACTTCCTTGATGATTTCTAATTCATCGAGAACGTTGATTTTCGATACATCGTTTTCTTTATGCAGGATCGATAATATGTTGTCTATTGTGTTGAATTGATGTCCTGCTTCTACTATATGTTTTGAAAAACTGGATTTACCTTCATTTACCAACATGTATTAGAAGCAGGACATCAGTTCAACACAATATACAACATATTATCGATCCTGCATAGAGAAAACGATCTTCTACTTCTTCACGGTTTAGGCTTATTTACTAGCCTGTTCCGGCTCCAAATTGCTGCTCTTTCCATCTTTTCTTTGGTCTTCCCAAACTTCTTCTTCCTCGTGGTGAATAGCTGTATCCTGCCTTTGGTATTCTATTCTCAGTCATCCTTGTCAAATGTTCTTTCCAGTTTGTTCTGCATTTCCCTATTGTTGTGTTTAATTCCTCTACTTTTAGTTGTTGTCTTATTTCTGTGTTGTATTTTTTGTCTGTTCTTTGATATCCTGCTATTGGTCTGAGAAATTTCATTTCAGGAGCTTGTATTCTAGCAGATTGTTGTGTTGTGACTGTCCATGTTTCGGATCCATAACAAATTTATTTTATACATTTCTTGTTTTATTTCTTCCTTCTTCTTTAATTCTTTATTCCAATTTCTATACCATTTCTTTTGTATATCTATTTTACTAATCAATAGGTAATGATCACTATGGATATCGCTTCCTCTGAAGACTTTTGTGTCTCGACTAGAATTTTCATTTTTTGATTAACCATAATGTAATCTATTATAGAGCATGGTCCTCTCTCACTTCTAGAAAACGATGTATCGAAAATCAAGGTCCTCGAAGAATTAGAAATCATCAAGGAAACCACAAATAAACACCTGCTGAACGAGAACATGCCCAGCAATATAAACCCTCTGTACAGAATAATTACCAACAACAGTCAGAACCAAAATGAAAGCAGAAGATGATACTTAAGTTATCGAAAGGCCTCCTATAAAACAACACTGCAAACTATTGAGGACGACTGAGATATCAGGTACTGTCATACAATTATTAAAACTTTAACACAGTAACCTCAACGGAGTTTCGTAATGTATTTTAAAAACATTGATTCAGGTACGTTTGTGTGATTTAACTTTAAATAATTATTCATCTCTTTTTTTTTTCTATCTGATTCCTCAAAACAATAATTCTACGTACTGTAAAAGGTTTAAATATTAATTTCAAACGCGGTTCCAGTAATACTTGGAAATCTGCACAGGCAGAACAGCAATTAATACTATTTCTGAACATCACAGATCTTTTTATTTACATTTTCAGAAATACGTTGAAGGAAAGTTGTATAATTGCATAAGTAAAAATGTTTGTTTTTCTTGTCATTAATGTTCTAGGTTGGCGAAACTGGGGCACATTTGCATGTTGTGACCTATAAAATTATGTAAATATGTCAATAATCACCCATTTCCGGCAAATTATTATTTTTTTATTTTCCTGTTTGTATTATTTTGCTTTAGGGAAAATCCGTGTTAAAACTGGATGAAGTACTTACTACCTCTGTAAAAAGTAAAGTAAAGTGATCCCACAACAGACCCGGAGGCCCTTAGGGTAGTAGGAAGTTAAGGCTCCCACTTTTTCTAGACAATCGGCACTTTACGTCAGCCGGGTTGTCAGCCCTGCGTGACGGCCGCCTTTACCCCCAGAACAAGCGTCTGGTACTCATTTCCGTTAGAGGCTGAGTCGACCCCAGGGCCATAGTGCCGCCAGAGGGTTTGGGTCAGTTAAAAATCCTGACCCCAACAGGACTTGAACCCTCGACCCTCCGGCTTGTAGCTCAGTGTTACTACCTCTGTTCCAATGATATAAATTTATAACTTATATAATTTAACAACGATAAGTATGCAATATTTATATTTCACACATTTTTAGATATATTGAGGCGGCTCCCGAGAGCTATGCCGGCGGTAGCATTGCTGCCGATAGGGTTACCCATGCCGGATTGGTCGAAGGTGATAACTGATAAGCCAGACGAAAAAAAGTACCTTGGTCGAAAGAGTGACGATCTTTCACCGTAAATATACAAGCGTCAAGAAATGCGGACATGGGTTCAACTGGGGTAAAATTTTCCGGAGGTCAAATAGTCCCCCATTCGGTTCTCCGGGCGGGGACTACTTCAGGGAACCCATGCCAAAGTTATATTATATGGGTGCGAAACATGGACTCTTACTTTAAGGGAAGGAAAGGATATTACAAGTATTTGAGAATAAAGTAATTAGGAAAATTTTTGGACCAAAGAGAGATGAACAGACTGGTGAATGGAGAAGACTACATAATAGTGAACTACATGGTCTTTATAGGAAGCCAGATATAATAAGAACAGTTAAGTCTCGTAGACTGCGATAGGCAGGACATGTTGCACGTATGGGGAATGAAAGTCTTGCATGGAAGGTTCTTGTAGGAAAGCCAGAGGGAAAACGCCCAGATGGTAGACCAAGAATGAGGTGGGAGAATAACATTAACTATGATATGAGGGAAGTAGATTATACAGGGAATGATTGGAAAACATTAGCTCAGGAGAGAGATGTATGAAGAGCTTATGTCAGCGCGGCCATGAACCTACAGGTTCGATAGTACCAGTGAGTAAGTAAGTATTGAGGCGGCTCCGTGACGCAAGCAGTTAGACGTTCGCCTCTCACCGCTGTGCTGGAGTTCCGAGATCGAGTCTCGGTCACACTCCATGTGGGTTTTATGGTGGACGAAACAGAGCTTGGGCAGGTTTTTCTCGGGGTTTTCTCCCGTTTTCCCCTGCAACAATTTCATTCCACCATTTCTCCATTCTTATCTCATTCATTTCGTTTCATTCCTTCATCTGTCCCTGTGATGATGTGTCAGGTGTGGTTGGCCGGTGCCCTCGTCATCCGCAGACCTCTATATAAGGGGTTCATCTCATCTCACTCTGACCCTGAGTTGGACACGAGTTCAGTGTATTAGCTAAATATATTGGTTTGCTTTCCTTTATTTTCTCTTTTATTATTTTCGTTTCGCGTTTTACCGTTTTAGAAAGAATTTTGTGCTGTAAAAGTAAAGATTAGCAATGCTAAATGGAATATTATGGAATAAGAATATTTTTGAAGAAACTAAAATAAATAAATATTAGTCTGTAGGTCCAGGCCTCTTAATAAGTGCTCACTTCCTTATTCAACTCTAAGGGTCGGTTTCACCAACAGAGGTAACTGTATTACGCCAGTTTAAGCTATGCATTATACACGGGGAAAACTGGCGTAATACAGTTACCTCTGTTGGTGAAACCGACCGTAAGTCGGATACGTTACTCAGTGGCCAGTTGTGTGATTTCATTGGGAGTGCACATGTACTGTATGTGGGTATTAGTCATTCAAAATATCTCTGCAGGCGGAAGAATTACGAAGCTCTGTTTGTTGCTACACGTGACGTCATATAAGGCAGTGTACACTGTCAGCGTCCCACGTTCCATTCCTCTCTGCACTCTTAGATAGCAGTGTCACGTGTTCTATTCCTGCATAAACACGACTGCAGTGCCCTCCGTCAACAACTGCACTTACTCCTTAAACGGGTAATATACCCTGTTCGCTCATAAAGTGATCAAAACAAAACCATGTGACCTGCTCGCTTTTCATTGGTTATGGACTCCGACGTACGTTCTAGAAGCAATAAGTACGCGAAAAAAATAGTTCCCTTCATTAAATTAAAAATATGTCCTCACGTGAATGAAAATAATAATATTCAAAACATACAAAATATTCCGATTGAGGGTCTTTCAACTTTTCAGCGGTTGCCCTTTTACCAGCCGGCTGCTGGCGCTTCACATCCACATGTGTCAATCACAGAGGTAGATGATCAACAGCCAGTGTAGGGGCGACATGTGGTTAGCATGTCGAGTCCCCCAGCCGTTATAGCTGGTTCCTCAACCTGGAGCCGCCACTTATTATAGCTACCCAATTGCCTCACGATGCTGGGTGGGCACCAGTCCCATACTGGCCGAAATACCATGAGAAAATTTTCTTCCCCCATGGAGACTCGAACCAGCGCAAGTCCCGTAGCTCTGCGTCAAGGCTTCCTGCCTTAACCGCTCGGCTACGGCGCGGGACACATACAAAATATACCTAATCAATAATCACAACTAAAAATAGTTTATTACATATGGGTGATGTATTTGAGTCATACTTCATTCGATTCTCATGAAACAAAATGGCGGAAAGTATCAAGTCTTCTGTTGCTGTGTCATCTGCCTATCCAAAGTGACAATAATTGTGGCCTCGAATGGCGGAAGGATATTGCTTCTACAACGTACATCGGTGTCCATAACCAATGAAAAGCGAGCAGGTCACATGGTTTTGTTTTGACGAGGATCACTTTAAGAGCGGACAGGGTATAGGGCGGAGGACCGTCATCTCACACCGAGTGAGCACTTATTAAAAGCTCTGCTGTTGTTCAAAGTCTGGGTACATATTGAGAGGAAACCAGGAAATTGAGTAAAAATTTCCACTCAAAATCATTAGCATTCGAAATGGATTTCTTATGACGTTCATCTTGCATTCTAAACTGAACAGAATAAGAAGTGAAATTGAATCGCTGAGTTGGAAACGGAAGAAACTCCAAGTACCCTACTTTTGAGAAAACCTTTAAAAACTACATAATTTCTTACAACTTGCTTTGATAAATTTTTGATCATTTGCAATATTGATCTTCTTCTTATATGGAATGCAAATATAGCAAGAATTCATAATTTCTGTGTTGCATACGTGTTTTATCGCTCTTCGAAGGCAATGAATGGAGTTTCTTCCCTTTTTAACCCTTAAATTCGTAATGTATCCTTTTGGATACATCAGTTGGTTAAATTAATCTAATATTTTAAATAAATCAAAGGAAAACGAACAGAAAGAAACCACTTAAATGTGTGTCTAATTATACACTTTACCTAATAATAACAGTTATAGAAGATTCCGTTTTCACTGCGGTCCGCCACATTCAAATAACTAACAGAAGAAATTTGTATTTTTCCAATTTGAGGGTTAACTCGGCGATTCGATTATATTAGACGACATATGAATAAAGAAAATTCGACAAGCCTGGTCAGCCAGATCTTCAATAATAGGAGTTTCACTTCATCTCATACCTCGACCTTACATTATGCTGGACATGAGTAGAGGATTTACTAATTATTATTATTATTATTATTATTATTATTCTGATGGAAGAAAAATCATTGGTATGTTCGACTCACTGCTTTGGAATAGAAATACAATTTACAGAACGAAGAAATCTATATTTCAAGTTCTGTTACAATGTTATTATATGGATCCGAAACCTGGATAGAAAATATGAAACAAGCCAACAAGCTGTTAGCAGTAGAAATGGATTTTTGGAGGCGATCGATAAGAATTTCAAGAAGGGATAAGGTCAGAAACAGCACAATAAGGGAAACTATGCAAGTTGAAAAAAAAAATATTAGGAAAAACAGAAGAAAAATGTCTGAAATGATATGGACACCTCATAAGAATGGAAGAAGAGAGAATACCAAAGATCCTAACAGAAACAACTCACTAATATTATATTTTAAAAATTAATAATTTGTTTTTTTATTATTTTATAGAAATGGTTTTAAGATTTGTCAATATATTTACCCAATGCCGTGTATAATAAGCGATAGATTAATTCATTATAGTTTATTACTTTCTTTGCATTTTTGTTTCTTTCTTTTCTTTTTATGTATAATAGATTCGAGCTGTTATTCCGTTCTGTATTCATTATATCATTAATTTAATTTTAATTGTATTTAATTTTATTTTATTATTAGACATTATTTTCATTATTATTCAATTTGACAGATAATTAATTGTTTAGTATGACTATTATTGCAATTTTTTGTAACATATGTTAGTCCTGGTGAGTGGAAGAGAAGGCCACATGACATTAACTCCACCAGGCTAAATAAATCTATTCTAAATAAATATATCCTATTAATTGGAAAGCTAATGGAAGAAGTGGAAGACGCAGGCCTAGAGAACGATGGATGGATGTAGTGAAGAGAAGTATGGAAGCTAGAGATTTGAGGGAAGAAGATGATTTACACAGGAACCTCTGGCGACAAATCACTTTGGGTTGAAAGAGAAACACTGTATTGTGGAATATTCCTAAATAAAAACAATAATAAATTATAGTGAAATAAACCCAAAACTCTTCAAACATTTAATATATTTGCGTTGTATGCATAGGCTATATAAATTTGAAGAATAGTATTCCATCAATTGGTAAGGTCAACGATCAATAGATTTGAATACAGAAAACCTTGGAGCAGATTCAGCAAATCAAGTTAGTGTTCGTTTGATTTTAGGAGGTCATGCCCTGCATCAGGCGGAGACAACGTGTGCCTGTTTATAAATAGATATACATTGCGTGATACCTATCAAATTCATCTGTTTCTTTTTCGTCATTTAACTAAGCATATTATTCGGTCATGGACTACAAGATGATACGTAACAAGATAATTTTTTACGATTGCACAGCTGATTTGGCTTAATAGGGAATCTTGCTATTAAAATAAACTATATAATAGGAGTGACCTCAGAATTATTTGTTTTATTATATATAACTTTCCTCATTAGAGGACTGCCTCAAGGACAAACTGATAAAGACAATTAATTTTTGAAATTGATGAAATACTTACTTACTTACTTACTCACTGGCACTATCGAACCCGAAGGTTCATGGCCGCGCGAACATAAGCTCTCCATACATCCTTATCCTGAGCTAATGCTTTTCAATCATTCCCTGTATAATCTACTTCCCTTATATCATAGTTAATGTTGTTCTCCCACCTCATTGTTGGTCTACCAACTGGGCGTTTTCCCTCTGGCTTTCCTACAAGAAGCTTCCATGCACGTCTTTCATTCCCCATACGCGCAACATGTCCTGCCCATCGCAGTCTACGAGACTTAACTGTTCTTATTATATCTGGCTTCCTATAAAGACCATGTAGTTCATTGTTATGTAGTCTTCTCCATTCACCTGTCTGTTCATCTCTCTTTGGTCCAAAAATTTTCCTAAGAACTTTATTCTCAAATACTCGTAATCTCCTTTCCTCCCTTAAAGTAAGAGTCCATGTTTCGCACCCATATAATATAACTGATAGAATAATAGTTTTATATATCTTCAACTTAACGTTTTTTGAAAGGAGTTGGGACATCAAAAGTCTCTGCAATGCATAATAGCATGCATTTCCAGAATTGAGTCTATGTTTAATTTCTTTGTGCATCTCATTCCTATTTGTGATTATTGTTCCTAGGTATTTGAATTCAGCCACTTCCTCAAAATTTCCCTCATTTGTCATTAGCTGTCCATTTCTATTATATAATGTATTTCTATGTGTGACCATATATTTAGTTTTACTGATATTTACTTCCAGTCCTAATTTCTTAGTGTTACTCAATAGTGTGTGCGTGTTGGCCTTTAGTATCTCCTCGCTATCGGCCAGTAGTACTACATCATCAGCATAAACTAACAGCTTATTAATACCATTCAGTTGTAAGCCTTCCTCATTCTCTAAAGATTTAATGGCATGCTCTAGTACAAAATTAGAAGGTAGAGGAGATAGTGCATCTCCTTGCTTCAACCCATTCTGGATTTCAAAAGTGTCTGAAAACTGTTTGCCTACTCGCACCTGATGAAATACATTTAAAAATTTCAAACTGTAATTGAAGTATACAAACTATGAAGTAGAAATTTTGTAAAGATGGTTTCTTAAAATTGAAATGATCCTCTAATGGCAGAGATGGCAATTTTAGAAAAATACACCCTGTCCAAATCTAAGGAATTCCAAAATTTAGCTAAGAATCCTGGTGTAGTATCTCTTGTCCCGATCATCAATCCTGTGGCTGTTATACTATCTAATTGGTATTTATAAGCAATGCCACGAGTGATTTCCAAATTCTCTAGATAAATTCACTCCTCACTTTGTTTTAAAAATCAATCTAAACCCTTGTTTAACATTAAGTAAACCAAGCTTTATGTTTGCAGCAACTCGGATCAAATTAGAAGCTATTCCACGTGAACATGTGATAAATTAATTAGATGAAATGCGCACGCGCCGTACTGTTTTAATAATAACCACGTTATGATTGATGAATCATCACTATTTATAAATGTAATACTTCCTTGTGAGCGCTGAAGAAGAGCAAATCCATTTTTAATCAATTACAAAATATCCAGAATCGATCATAATTCTGACAGCTGTTTCAGGATGAGTATGCGTGTTATCATGCATTACAGAGACTCTTGACTTTACAACTCCTTTCAAAAAACGTTAAACTGAAAATATTTAAAACTATTATTCTACCAGTTATATTATATGGTTGCGAAACATGGACTGTTATGTAACGATTTGGAATATTGGAGGCGTCAGTTATTACCGGAAATATTTCTAAATTCAAATCATGAAAGATTGGCATGCTACTAGTTATTGGTAAACCCAGAAAATTGAATAAACTTGGGTAGATTTCTGGACAAAACGCGGAAAATAAGAACAACACGCATTCATGAATAAATAAATATGTTAACAAATTGCAATACCATTAATTCTTAATAATTCTACATGACTAAGTTAATGTATAATGTAATTGTATTGTTATCTAATTGTAATATTATTGTGCTTTCTTTTTTGTTTTAAGTATGTTATTACCAAACATCAACTTATTGTAACGGACTGTCAACAGCACGTACGGCTTGCTGCCCGTGCGACCCATATATATATATATATATATATATATATATATATATATATATACTTTAAGGGAGGAAAGGAGATTACCAGCATTTCAGAATAAAGTTCTTAGGAAAATTTTTGGACCAAAGAGATGAACAGACAGGTGAATGGAGAAGACTGCATAACAGTGAATTACATTGTCTTTATAGGAAGTGAGTTAGTTAGTTAATTAGTTAGTTTCAGGATGAGTCGATTGTAAAGAGGGGTAAATTATTCATGATCAAAAAATTCTATCCCTGATTCTAATTACCTGACTTTATTAGAAATTTTTATGTTAATTGTATGCACTTATTTTTCCTCTCCTTTATCTCATTTTAACCTCTAATTTTATACTGTAGGTAGGCCTAATTTTACATGTCACACGCTACTCTGGCTTTACAGTGCTACAACCTGTCGGTACAGGGATTTTAAATTGTAGATCAAAAACATAATTTTTGATAACAGAATGACACTGAGTGCCTCCCCAAATGAGTGATCAACTCAGGGCCTTCTCCGAGACAACATAATGTTAAGACACATTCACATTAAACATGGCGAATATGATAGGCCTAATGGTGATTAAGGTGGTTAGATGATGTTGGGGAAGTATTTGGGCCTTAAAGGTTCTTGACATTTGTCTTACAGGTGAGGAAAAACCCCGAAAAAAGACAATCACCTTGGAAACTTGTCCCGACCGGGGATCATATCCGAGCCCACTGCATACGAGGCAGCGACACTATCCCGAGACCACAGCGGTGGACAATTGATACACTTAGCTTTAAAAATTTACATCTACTTTTTTTTTAGATATCTTATACTATTCAATTTAAATTAATTTTTAAATAATTGTAGCTTTTAAATATTGTGGCTGTTGCATATCTACTTTTGCATGTTTTCACATCTTCTCTAATATAAAATAAAGTTACATTTTAACTGTAAGAAGTCATTGTATATAAACTGTGCACTAACTAACTAACTAACTAACTAACTAACTAACTAACTAACTAACTAACTAACTAACTAACTAACTAACTAACTAACTAACTCCCTCCTTGCACTATCGAACTCTTAAGGCCATAGCCCCGCAGAAGCCATATAATCTCTAACCTGAGATAATGTTTTCAATCATTTCCTGTATATTTTATCATAAGTAATGCCACGAGTGGCATTTGTTAGGACTATTTAACGAATATAATTAAGTTGTTTACTTACAAATCAATATATAAATATAGTTATTTTAAAATTATATATATATATATATATATATAATGTAAACGGCGATGTTTGAAAACAAATTCCGATTGAGGGTCTTTCCACTTTTCAGCGGTTGCCCTTTTACCAGCCGACTGCTGGCCCTTCACATCCACATGTGTCAATCACAGAGGTAGATGATCAACAGCCAGTGTAGGGGTGACATGTGGTTAGCACGTTATAGCTGGTTCCTCGACCTGGAGCCGCTACTTATTGTAGCTACCCAATTGCCTCACGATGCTGGGTGGGCACCGGTCCCATACTGGCCGAAATACCATGAAAAAATTTCTTCCCCCATGGAGACTCGAACCAGCGCAAGTCCCGTAGCTCTGCGCCAAGGCTTCTTACCTTAACCGCTCGGCTATGGCGCGGGACTTGAAAACAAATGAGAAACGTTATGTTTCGTTTGTTCATCACTGCAACCAGATCATATTTATTGTCAAATAGAATCGCAATATTGTAAGAATGCACCCTAGTTGATAAAAAATTAAACACATCATTACAGGTTATTAATTAATTTCAGATGTCCTATGGTGTAAATATATCAATTATATTTTTCTGCAATGTTAATTCCTGGGAAATAATACGTTTAAGAAAGTGCAAACAATGCTTTCTTTTTTTTGTGATATAATCAATTGCTACCAATGGTTTTCTATTATATCTCGCAAGTAGAATATGTTTACATTCGTACACTATATACACAATCAGGCAGCCACTTGATACAATGAAAGCGATAAAATCGAGGTGAAAAACGACTGTGATTGGTTGTAAATCAAAATTCATTGAAATGTGATTGGTCATTGACTGCAATTTGGGGCATGAGTTAAATATTCAAGCAAATCTCTCTCACAAATCATGGTTAATGTTATTCTTCCATCTCATTCTTGAACGCTTTCCCTCTAGTTTTCCTACTGGAAGTTCGTTCTTCTCTTTCATCCCTCATTAATTACACATGCCCTGATTATCGTATGTTGAAAGCAGCTTGTTCAAGATTAGTGATATTATCGAATTTGGCAAGTTTGGTTGTATATTTTGGCCATCTTATCACTCAATATCAATAACCATTTTTCCTATAAGCATAACAGTGAATATATCGTCTTGTTTACGGAAGTCCTGGCAGAACTATTGTTGCTCAAGTTGTTACGAGGACTATTTAACTCATGCCCCAAATGGGAGTCAATGACCAATCACGTTTCAATGATTTCTGTATTACAACCAATCAGAGACGTGTTTCACGAAATAATTATCAACGTTAGGATTATCATATATTAAGCAAAGCTCCTCCTTTTTAATATTCTGAACAGGTCTGACCGTTATTTTGCAGTGACTGAGCCTATAACAAATACGGCTACCAGATTGTATATAATAGTGCTTACATGTCAACATTTGTAGCAATTGATTATACCACCAAAAAAAGAAACCACTGTTTGCACTTTCTTAAATGTATACGACATCAAAAATGAATTAATATACAGATTGATGTGTTTCATTTTTTCTCCACTAGAGAGCATTCTTACAATATTGCGTTCCTTTGGCAATAAATAGTATGATCTGGTTGCAGTGATAAACAAAAGAAGCAGTAGAAGCGTAGGCTACCTATCGTTTCTCATTAGTTTTCAAACATCACCGTTTACTTTAAATATAAAAATATTTTTAAATAACTGTAGTTAAATAATGATTTGTGAGTAAACAGCTTTATTTTATTCGTTAAATAGTCCTAACAAATGCCACTCTTGATTTCCAAATTCTCTAGATAAATTCACTCCTCACTTCGTGAGTCGTGAATTTATCGATAATTTGGAAATCACTCGTGGCATTACTTATGATAGTAATCTCAGAAATACTTAGTATATTTCAACCAATCAATCTATTTAACAAACTTAATAAATTTAATTATTAAAAATCATCGGAGAACATATTGTTTAAATAACTCACCTCATAGGATTCATGCTTCCATGATATCGCGATTTCAAACATAATCATGTTCATCGTCAGCCATAACACGTTATGGCTGACGATGAACATGATTATGTTTGAAATCGCGATATCATGGAAGCATGAATCCTATGAGGTGAGTTATTTAAACAATATGTTCTCCGATGATTTTTAATGATTATACCTCATAATGTTTACTTCCCAACATTAATTAAATTTAATTATATATGTGCAACAATCTAAAGGATATTTAAAAGCACAAGAAAAGAAACAAAACTAAAATTTTATAAAGTAGTGGCAGTCCCCTTACTATTGTATGGTAGTGAATTTTAGGTTTTAACTAAAAGAGAAGAGAAGATCATAGAAGCAGCTGAAATGAGATTTCTGAGAAGTGTGGCTGGTTGCAAACTTCTAGATAAGAGAAGAAGTGAAGATATTAGAAATGAGCTAAAAATCTTTAAACTCTTAGATAGAATAAAAGAATCTTAGAAAAAACTGGAACGAACATGTTCAAAGAATGGAAGATGATCGCATTCCCAAAATTATACTTAAATATAAACCAAAAGGACGCAGGAATGTTGGTAGACCGAAGAAGAGATGGATCCAACTTTTGAATGAGAATCTATGAGACCGGAACAAGCCACATGGGCTTAATCCGTGATTGTTGATGATGATGATTTCAACCAATCAATCTTTATACATATATGCAATCTCTACAAAGTCTACGGCAGGCAGTTTCAACAACATACGAGTATTTAAGTGAAATATGTCAAATATATATAAATTATGCTTAGTGATTAGATATGGACAATTTAGTGACTCCTCCTATATGGAGAAAGATGAATATATACGATTTTTAGTACATAAAATTGTTCCTCTTCAACAAGTCTATAGTATATCAAACTTAATAAACGATCTTTCGAAATATTCTCTCTCTCTCTCTCTCTCTCTCTCTCTCTCTCTCTCTCTCTCTCTCTCTCTCTCTCTCTCTCTCTCTCTCTCTCTCGCTCTATATATATAATAAAAAAATATGATTTAGAAGTCATAGCTTTGGTCTTTAGAACATTCAAAACAATACTTACAGCCTAAGTAGCGTAAAATCTGTTTCAGTTGTGAAACTCACCTGTAACAAGGAAAACAATATTGATTAGTTGCAAATATCTGACTTTCATTCTTAGCTGTATTTTTAAGTAATTATTAATTTTTCAATACTTTTAAAATGTATGGTAAATCACCGTTTAGATTATTAATTAAAATATCAAAGAGAAAACATTCCAACAAGAATAAATATAATGGAGGAAATCGCAATCCTAAGAGAAATCAACAACAACCTGATTCTAAATTAATACACACCTAATCCACACAATCCTCTATACAAAATTCTCACAACCAAGTCAGTGCTTCAATAAGGGTCAACAAGAACGGACCTAATGCATTCTGCTGATGATGGGACTAGTCCCGAAAGGCCTACATAGTTTAAAAGAACTACAAGGTAACTATATTATAGTTTTTATCCGTACATTATATTACTATCAAAATTATACAATTCTTTCCTGTTGTATCACTAATACTCAACTAAAACAAACTTCGGTTTATAAAACATCATTAAACATTAAATTTTAATCAACTTATTTGGCGTTTACTTGAAAATCCATGATGTTTATTTATTAAATAAAACTACCAAAGTTTTAAATTATTTTCATAATTTTTTATTTTATTCAAAATTGAAACAGTTGTTACGAATGTCGAATAAAATAAATATTTATAAAAATAATTATCAAACTTTGATAGTTTTATGAAATAAATAGAAATGATTGTTTTTTAATGTTTGATTGTTTTATAAACCTAAGTTTGCATTTGTTGGTAACGAATATAATTAAGCTTTTTACTCACAAAATCATTAAAATATATATGTAGTCAATATGCCCATTTCACCAATTAATGTTTTAAAATGGTCAACAAGTTTCTACAGCCAAGCTGTCATTCTCAAGACCAGATATTGACAGTCAATATCTGGTCTTGAGAATGACAGCTTGGCTGTAGAAACTTGTTGACCATTTTAAAACATTAATTGGTGAAATGGGCATATTGACTACATATATATTTTAATATTATATCACCAAGAAGATCACTTGTGTATTAAACACAAATCATTATTTAAATATAATTATTTTAAAATATTTATATATTAAATGTTAACGGCGATGTTTGAAAACAAATGAGAAATGTTTGGTTATGTTTTATTTGTTCATCCACTGCAACTTGATCGTATTAATTATTGCCAAATAGGATCGCAATATTGTAAGAAAGTACCCTAATGGAGAAAAAATAAACACATCAAACGGTATATTATAACCAACATTATAGGTTATTCGGTGTTTTTTTTTTTTAGAAAACAGCTCAGTGAAATCATTATTTAAAAACCCAATTATTGAACACACAATTATCAAATATATAGTTCGAAGGAATTTGTTAATTTTTTCTATATTCAAAGTATTTGTTAGAGAGTCAGCCACTGCAAAATAATATTCTGACCTGATCAGAATATTAAAAAAGAGGAGCTTTTTTATTTTGGTAAACAGAATTCGATAAATATCGAGGTGAAACACGTCTGTCATTGGTTGTAAGACAGAATTCATGGAAACATGATTGACAATTGACTCCCATTTGGGGCATGAGTTAAATATGACATTTAAAAGTGTTGATGAGTTAAATAGTCACAAACAACTTGGTGACCAAAAATATTTTCCAACAAAGAGTAGTGAAAATTGACAAATCTGTGCGAGATTTCCAAAGAAATTAAAAAAAAATCGAAAATGTTTGGAATGTTTTGAGGAGGAAGGATGGGAATATAACAAAAAACGCCTATGGAATGTAATCCCCAAGAAATGCCCAGAGGAAGAGGAAGACTCATAAATACCTGGCGAAACTCTGCGAGAAATAAAGCTGAGCAATTCTATAAGAGTTGGAGCGAGGTTAAGATGCTAGCAAAGAATAGAACATGTTGGAATCTCTTGTGGAGGCCCTGTGCTCCATGGGGTAGTGATGTGAATTATTATTATTATTATTATTGACGCAGAACTAAAAGAAAATATACACCTAAACATAGAAACAGTGAAAGAAGCAGTAAAGTCATTAAAGAATAGAACGTCACCAGGAAAAGGAAATATTCCAGCTGAATTAATAAAACATGGAACAGATAAGTTGTTCGAATTATTGAGAAGTCTATTTGAAAAATGCATAAATGGAGAAAATATACCATCAATTGGAAAATAGGATATATTTCAACCATACTTAAAAAAGGAAAAAAAATATGAATGCAAAAACTATAGGGGAATTACAGTCAATAGTACACTAAGTAGACTATATGGAAAGATAATCAAGTATAAAAGAAGGGTTGACCAAATATTACGTGGATTCAGGGAATCAATGAAACTAAGAGGGAATGGGAAATAGAAGAAGATATGGATGAACAGACAAGAATGGAAAAATGTGTTGAAACAAATGTGTAGTTAACTGTGAACATGGGCACCGGAAAAATGTATATTCATTGTAAAAGCCGGAATAATAAAAAAATATTATTATTATTATTATTATTATTATTATTATTATTATTATTATTATTATTATAGAATAATATTACTTTTATTCGTATTTAATCTTGGAACAGTCCTAATAACCACAACTCTCCATACAAACGATTTTATTGCGAGTATATATGAGGCTTATATCAGTTTATGCTCAGATGTAGCATTTTGAGGCGATAGCGATGATATATTAAGGGCCAATAGTCACACTCTATTTAGTAACACAAAGATATTAAGGTTGGAAGTAAACATAAAAAATAAATATATGGTAACACGTATAAATATATTATATAATGAAAATGGACAGTTAATGACAAATGCGAGACTAATTTTGAAGAAGTGGATACAAACAGGAATGAGATGCACAAAGAAATTAAACATAGGCTTAATTCTAGAAATGCAAGTTATTATGCATAACAAGGACTCTCGTCGTCTTAACTCCACTAAAAAAAGGAAAAAAACATTTAAACTGGCTATTTAACTCATGCCCCAAATGGGACTCAATGGCCAATCACGTTTCAATGATTTCTGTTTTACAACCAATCAGAGTCGTGTTTCACCAAATATTTATCAATATTAAATTTACCATATTAAAGAAAGTTCCTCCTTTTTAATATTCTGAACAGGTCTGACCATTATTTTGCAGTGACTGAGCTGTGAGAAATACGGCTACCAGATTGTATATATAGTGCATGCATGTGAACACATGCCGCATGCGGGAGTTAATATAAAAACATTTGTAGCAATTGATTATACCACCAAAAAAAGAAACCACTGTTTGCACTTTCTTAAATGTATTTTTTCCCAGGTAACAATCGAGAAAAATTCATATTTACATCATACGACATCAGAAATGAATTAATATACAGTTTGATGTGTTTCATTTTTTTCTCCACTAGAGAGCATTCTTACAATATTGCGTTCCTTTGGCAATAAATAGTATGATCTAGTTGCAGTGATAAACAAAAGAAGCAGATGCAGCGTACCTATCGCTTCTCATTTGTTTTCAAACATCGCCGTTTACATTAAATATATAAATATTTTAAAATAACTATATTTAAATAATGATTCGTGAGTAAACAGCTTAATTGTATTAGTTAAATAGTCCTAACAAATGCCACTCTTGATTTCCAAATTCTCTAGATAAATTCACTCCTCACTTCGTGAGTCGTGAATTTATCGATAATTTGGAAATAACTCGTGGCATTACTTATGAAAATATATACGTATTCTCTGTTATTCTACATTATATGGATGCGAAACATGGACTCTTATTTTAAGGGAGGAGAGAAGATTGCGAATATTTGAGAATAAAGTCCTTAGGATTTTTTTTTTGGATCAAAGAGAGATGAACAGGCAGGCAAATGGAGAAGACTACATAACAGTGAGCTACATGATCTTCGTGGGAAACCAGAAGAGTTAAGTCTCGTAGACTGCGATGAGCAGGGCAAGTGGCACGAATGGGGGAATGATAGACAGGAATGGAAACTTCTTTTAGGAAAACCCGAGCGAAAACGCCCAGTTGGTAGACCAAGAATGAGGTGGGAGAATAACGAAACTCAGTGTATTTTATTAAAATACATAAACCGAGGTACGTATTTATCAAAAAATGAGCGAAAACCGACAATTAGAAGTGGAGGTTTACCTGAAATCGAAATTTAAAACTGAGTAGCAACCGCCATGCTTGGTTCGTTTCAGCGTATATCATACCATTTTTTATTATTATGTCAGGATTGTTATTGTTATATACATAGGTATACACAATCAAAATATACAATTTTGGTTTTTAACATTAAGTTTTTTTTACAATGTATGAGGAGCTGGCCCATAGCATCAAACCCCCAACCTGGAGGAACAGCGACTTTTTCTGGAGTCCTCCATAGAACAGTGGCTTTCGCTGCAGGTAAGAGTCCGATCCAACCCTTTATTGCCTCATCCGCCGTCTGCACCGTACCGTACGTCTCCTACTGTGCTGCATCCGCCGTTGGGGTCTTCACCGTAACCCTTGCTAGGGAACCTCACAAGGTCTACCGACTGGGTCAGCTGAACCTAGGTTTTTTAACGAGGTGTTATGCCTCCCACCTCACCTCCTTGGGTCAGGATCATACCCTGACTTTGGACCGGCAATGGCGGAGTGCCATACTATTTTAATTAAACCTTGAATATTTCTTTTTTTCAGGCGTAGAAGAACATTACTTCTGATTATAAGCTTAGTCAAGATGGATTCAACATGTTCATCGAATGGAAGATCACAGGATACCCAAACAAATGTTAAGATATCAACCTACAGGAAGAAGAAGACCAGGACGTCCACTCAAAAGACTTTTGGATGGTGTTTCTCTTGAGGCCGAAACAGGTCAACAAATGGCCTAAATTCGTGAATGTACTATGATGGTGATGATGATGATAGAACAAATTAATATAAATAGTGTATTGACAACTCTGCTTGTTGCAGACGATCAAGTAATAATGACAGCATCAGAAAATGCTTTACAACACTTCCTTTATACTTTAAATAATATCTCTCTAAAATACAATTTAAGAATATCTACATCTAAAACAAAAATATTATCTCTGAAAGGAAAATGTGCAATAAGAACAAAAATAATGATAAACAATGTAATTATAGACCAAGTTCAGAATTTTAATTATTTGGGATGTCATTTAGATTAGATTAGATTTATTTAGCCTGGTGGAGTTAAGGCCATGTGGTCTTTTCTTCCACTCACCAGGACAAACATATATTACATCAGAATATAACAATCACAATTAACTCTAATATTAAATACTAAATAAAAATTTGGTCAAAAAGATAATATCTATTATATTACGATCTATAATGCAACCAGTTACTGTTAGTTAAAATTAAGACTAAAACTAAAAATAAAATGACAGAAATTTAGATAAACACACTAAAATACACGATTCAATTATCTATGTGGCACAATTAAACGCACTTTATTGAATAAGACTAGAAAAGAAACTATTTTGAAGTTTTACAAAGTATTGGCAGTTCCATCTCTTATCTATGGATGTGAAACCAGGACATTAACAAAGGCAGATAGTAAACAAATAGAGGCTGCTGAAATGAGAATGTTGAGAGCAATAGCAGGATACCAACGGACCGATAAAAAGAAAAACGAAGATAAAAGAACAGAACTTAATATATTTAATCTCTGTGAAAGAATAAAATATTATCAAAATGCTTATCTTCAGCACGTATTACGAATGAATGAATGCCAAGAAGAATGTATAATTATAAACCAAAAGGGAGAAGAATGTTGGGAAGACCATTGAAGAGATGGAAGGACCAATTCGACCTATAATGAGATCGGAACAGGCCATTGGGCTTAATCCTTGTTGTTGTTGATGATGATGATGATCAGGATTATCTCTATTTTCGTAATTTTGTGACATTCACTCGAATTTCCTCTTTAGTTTTAAATTATGTATGTTGCAAGGATTGTAAATGTTTTACTAATTCGTTTCATTGGCAAAACTTCATTTTAAATCCATGTATCATGAATAACTCGTGCAGTCATCACGTGACATTAATTGTGAGCGACTATGTGTCATGATGTGACACTGATCTTCCCAAACGCAAGGCCACCTGCGCGAATTCGTAATAAGGTTATGGTACCTTTCACACGGAAATTAAAACTGCGGGGGCCCTCTTGCAGTCCTTGATTTCCATCCGCCCTAGGTTACTCTACAGGGCGTCACTTATACAACAATTACTCTTGCAGGATGTGACGTAACTCCACATTATAATCTATTGTACACTTGTCATTCACGTTCTACAAGTATGTCTGTAGTTTTGAATTTACGCCTTTTTTATTATAGTAATCCAGACAGTCTAGTCATAAGTAATGCCACGAGTGATTTCTAAATTATCGATAAATTCACGACTCACGAAATGAGGAGCGAATTTATCTAGACTATTTAACTCATGCCCCAAATGGGAGTCAATGACCAATCACATTTCAATGATTTTTTATTTACAACCAATCACAGTCGTCTTTCGCCTAAAATTTACCAACTAAAGCTTATCATAATAAAGAAAGCACCTCCTTTTTAACATTCTGAATAGATCATAGCATTATTTTGCAGTGACTGACTCCCTAAGAAATACGGCTACCAGATTGTATATATAGTGAATGAATGTCAACACGTAGCGCATACGAGAGATAATGTAAAAACATTTGTAACAATTAATTATACTACCACAAAAAAACACTTTTTACTTTCTTAAACGAATTATTTTCCAGGAAATGACGCAGAAAAATATAATTGACATATTTACATCATAGGACATCAGAAATTAATTAATACCTACAACGTTGGTTATAAATTTCTCCACTAGGGTGCATTCTTACAACACTGCGATGTTTTGGCAATAAATAATATTATGATCTGGTTGCAGTGATCGAACAAAAGAAGCAAATGAAGCGTATCGATCGTTTCTTATTTGTTTTCAAACATCGCCGTTTACATTAAATATATAAATATTTTAAAATAACTATAGTTAAATAATGATTTGTGAGTATACAGCTTAATTTTATTCATTAAATAGTCCTAACAAATGCCACTCTTGATTTCCAGATTTTCTAGATAAATTCACTCCTCACTTCGTGAATCGTGAATTTATCGATAATTTGGAAATCGCTCGTGGCATTACTTATGATAATTTGGAAATCAAGAGTGGCATTTGTTAGGACTATTTAACGAATAAAATTAAGCTGTTTACTCACAAATCATTATTTAACTATAGTTATTTAAAAATATTTATATATTTAATGTAAACAGCGTTGTTTGAAAACAAATGAGAAACGATTTGTACGCTTCATTTCCTTCCTTTATTCATCACTGCAACCAGATCATAATATTATTTATTGCCAAAGGATCGCAATATTGTAATTATGCACCCTAGTGGAGAAATGTAAACCAATTTTATAGGTTTCTGATGTCCTATGATGTAAATATGTCAATTTTATTTTTCTGCAACGTCATTTTCTGGAAAATAATTCGTTTAAGAAAGTGCAAACAGTGTTTTTTTTTGAGGTATAATCAATTGTTACAAATGTTTTTATATTATCTATCGCATGCGCTTTCTGCTGACATTCATGCACTATATACAATCTGGTAGCCGTATTTCTTAGAGAGTCAGTCACTGCAAAATAATGCTATGACCTATTCAGAATGTTAAAAGGAGGTACTTTCTTTATTATGGTAAACTTTAGTTGGTAAATTTTAGGCGAAACACGACTGTGATTTGTTGTAAATAAAAAGACTGCCATTTGGGGCATGAGTTAAATGTAACTTTAAATTATTTCGCTAACAGACTGTTTTTGTACAGGAATTCTCAAGTGATCAAAATCAAATTCCAAGTAACGATTACAACAAATAGGTAAATCAAAGACTGAAGCTATTTTAATAAGTAGAGGTACAAGACAAGGGTTAGTTTATTACCTACTTTTTTTAACTTTATACATTAATGCCGGGTTCGATTCCCGGTTGGAACAGGCTCCTGGGTGATGTTTTTATCGGGGTTTTTCCTCACCTGTGAGACAAATGTCAGCAAGTTTGGGCCCAGCGGTCCCCAAAAATCATCCGGCCATCAACATCATCATCCTTCACCGGTGTTGAAAGCAACGCGAAGCTACCACACCTATAATTCCCTAGTAAAGCTACAAAGCATAGCATGAAAATGCTATGATTGCAGTAAAAACCTGCCCTCGGGCAGAATTACTATGGATGGATACATTAATGACATCATCCAAACTTGCAAAAGAAATGTTAATACTATAAGAATGAACCGTTTTAAAAAATATTTTTATGCAAATACCCCAGGTTGTTTTTCGACATTCCTAGTGTTCTCTCCTGGCACT
Organism: Diploptera punctata; assembly: GCA_030220185.1. Classification (NCBI taxonomy): domain Eukaryota; kingdom Metazoa; phylum Arthropoda; class Insecta; order Blattodea; family Blaberidae; genus Diploptera; species Diploptera punctata. The sequence goes on along the minus strand of JASPKZ010007250.1, from coordinate 1,132,650 downwards.
TCTGAGGTTGGGGCGCCTGGAAGGCGGGGTTTCGTTGCCCCGATGATATGTGAGTTGATGATGGTGGTAATGATGCACCAGGAGAGGTCTTAAATTAACTTAAGCTAATGAAGCGAATATGATATTGATGATAATGATGGCCAGATGAAGTTCGGGGACCGTTTGGGCCTTAAAGTTTCCTGATATTTTATCTTACAGGTGAGAAAAAACACCGAAAAAAACCTCGCCCACGAAACTTGTCCCGACCGGGGATCGAACCCGGGCCCGCTGCGTGACAAGGTAGCACGCAACCTCCAGATCACAGCGGTGGACTCGTTTAAAAATATAAAACGTTTTAATGTGTGCTGGCGATGTGGTTATTTTTCAAGAAAATTATAATAACTTGCAGTACTCTTTACATCAGTTATGCCAAGAATGTAATTTTAGAACATAAAAAATAACGTGATTTTGGGGAAATGAACATATAAGATTAAAAATCATAATAGACAACAAGCCTTTGGAACAAGTAACAAATTTTAATTATTTTGGTTGTAATTTTACTATAAACACAAAAAAAAAAAGAGACATAAATATGAAACTGTAAAAATTTCAAATGATATGTGGAACTATACATAAAATATTAAAGAACAGAACAAGAAGAGATACTACAATGAAGTTTTATAAAACATTGTCAGTTTCTGCATTACTTTATGGGAGCGAAACCTGGGTAATGACCAAAAAAAAAATACAAAGTAGAACACAAAGCGTATGAACTTCTTAGAATATCAAAAGGCTGCACAAGATTGGATCAGATTTAATGAAAATATAAGAACAGAGTTAAATATATATATATATATATATATATATCTACTAATGATAAAATCAAAGAATACAGAAATAAATGGTTTAGACATGTAGAAAGAATACATGTAACAATATTACTAACAGCAGCACTTAGCCACACGCCGGGAGAATCAAGGAATGTAGTAAGGCCAATAAATATATATTTGATACATAGCTAATATGTACCAGGTGTGCGCTGCTACGCCTAAATAAATGAAATATAAACAGTTAATTAAATTATATAGTTCCGGTATACAATGCGACGAAACAAACATGGCGGTTGTTAGAGTGAATTTTTAATTTCGCATTTCAGAGAAACCATCAGTTAAAACGGTCAGATTTCGCTGTTTTTTGTTAATACCTACCTCGATTTAATTTAATAGAAATATACTGAGTTTCGTTGTGAAAAATCGAAAACTGCGACCGCTAGAGCGATTTTTAAATTTTCCTTTTCATGTGAACTTATAGTTTCAGAGCATAAGAGCGGCTAAAACTCGCCGTACTTGAGAACGTGTTAATACTACAAAGCTAATTTAGGAATGCGAGATGGGTTCATTCTTTGGACACGTTGTAGTCAATTGCATTGACTATTTAACTGATGCCCCAAATAGGAGTCAATCACCAATCACATTTCAATGATTTTTTATTTACAACCAATCACAGTCGTGTTTCGCCTAAAATTTACCATCTAAAGTTTATCATAATAAAGAAAGCACCTCCTTTTTAACACTCTGAATAGGTAATAGGATTGTTTTGCAGTGACTAACCCTTGAAAAAAGACGGCTACCAGATTGTATATAGCTATAATGCATGAATGTCAGCAGATAGCGCATACGGGAGATAATATGAAATCATTTGCAGCAATTGAATATACCACAAAAAAGAATAAACCACTGTTTGCACGTTCTTAAACGAATTATTTTCCAGGAAATGACGTTGTAGAAAAATATAATTAACATATTTACATCATAGAACATCAGAAATTAATTAATTAATACCTATAAGTAGTAGTAGTATTCAGGTGTTCTGAAGCTCTTGATTTGTCATCATTCGCTTGTTAATACCTATAATGTTGGTTATAAATTTCTCCTCTAGGATGCATTCTTACAACATTGCGATCCTTTGGCAATAAGTAATATGATCCGGTTGCAGTGATGAACAAAATAAGCAAATGAAGCGTACCAATCGTTTCTCATTTGTTTTCAAACATCGCCGTTTACATTAAATATATAAATATTTAAAAATAACTATAGTTAAATAATGATTTGTGATTAAACAGCTTAATTTTATTCGTTAAATAGACATATTTACATCATAGAATATCAGAAATTAATTAATACCTATAACGTTGATTATAAATTTCTCCACTAGGGTACATTCCTACAATATTGCGATTCTTTGGCAATAAATAATATGATCTGGTTGCAGTTCGTTTTTCATTTGTTTTCAAACATCGCCGTTTACATTAGATATATACATATTTTAAAATAACTACAGTTAAATAATGATTTGTGAGTAAACAGCTTAATTTTATTCGTTAAATAGTCTTAACAAATGTCACGAGTGATTTCCAAATTATCGATAAATTCACGACTCACGAAGTGAGTCTACTTATGATAATTCTGAATTTCCTCAACTATATTTTGAATGTTTAATTTATCGCATATATCTGTGTTTCTTTGCTTATCCATGTTTTGTCAAATCTAGCAGTGAACGTAAATATCTCATCTGTGCCTCTTGCAATTTTGATTTGAATTTAGAATTTAATATCCAATGTTCGCTGCTATATTTTAGTCCTGATTTTGCAGTTACATTGTGTAATATGAATTTGGTTGCAGTCGACATTTGTTCATCAAATTTCATTTTATGACTGCATTTATTACATTGTATTTTCGCAACGTTATCTCTATGTCATTTATTGTATCATGTATTAAGTGACCGAAGTAATTAAATTCAGAAACTTGTTCTATAATATTTCCATCTAATTGTATTTTACCTCCTTCTGTTTTGCACACATACTTTGTTTTTTCTGAGAAGACATTTTAAATCCAATTGTTTGGCTGTATTATTTAAATGAAGTACAGCCATTTGTAATTCATCCTCTGAGGTTGTAACTAACTAACTCACTGGCACTATCGAACCCGTAGGTTCATGGCCGCGCGGACATAAGCTCTCCATACATCCATATCCTGAGCCAATGTTTTCCAATCATCCCCTTATATTCTACTTCCCTCAAATCATAGTTAATGTTATTCTCCCACCTCATTTTTGGTCTACCAACTGGGCGTTTTCCCTCTGGTTTTCCTACAACAAACTTCCATGCACGCCTTTCATTCCCCATTCGTGCCACATGTCCTGCCCATCGCAGTCTACGAGACTTACCTGTTCTCATTACATCTGGCTTCCTATAAAGACCATGTAATTCATTGTTACGCAGTCTTCTCCATTCACCTGTCTGTTCATCTCTCTTTGGTCCAAAAATGTTCCTTAGAACTTTATTCTCAAATACTTGTAATCTAATTTCCTCCCTTAAATTAAGAGTCCATGTTTCGCATCCATATAATATAACTGGTAGAATATTAGTTTTATATATTTTCAGTTTAACATTTTTTCAAATGAGTTGGGAAGTCAAGAGTTCCTGCAGTGCATAATAGCACGCATTTTAAGAATTGAGTCTATGTTTAATTTCCTTGTGCATCTCATTCCTGTTTGTGATTATTGTTCCTAGGTATTTGAATTCGGCCACTTCCTCAAAATCTCCCTCATTTGTCATTAGCTGTCCATTTCCATTATATAATGCGTTTCTATTTGTGACCATATATTTAGTTTTATTGATATTTACTTCCAGTCCCAATTTTTTAGTGTTACTCAATAGTGTGCGCGTGTTGTCCTTTAGTATCTCCTCGCTATCGCCCAATAGTACTACATCATAAGCACAAACTAACAGCTTATTAATAGCATTGAGTTGTAGGCCTTCTTCATCCTCTAAAGATGTGATGGCATGCTCTAGTACAAAATTAAATAGTAGAGGAGATAGTGCATCTCCTTGCTTCAACCCATTCTGGATTTCAAAAGTATCTGAAAACTGTTTGAATACACGCACCTTACTGTTTGTGCCATTTAGTCACATTCGTATAAGTCTAACTTTTTAGGAATTCCGAACTCCAGCAGGATACTATATAATTTCTCCCTCTTAATTGAATCGTATGCCTTTTTGAAGTCTATGTATTGATGATGAGGTTGTAGGTTACTAATTTTATTAGGGCTACGATTTTAATGACCTAAAATATGCAATGAAATATATGTAGTCATGACCTAAAATTTCCAAAAAATTGTACCGTAACATAAAAGTCTGACCTAATAATATTATAATTATCTAATAATTTCAGTTGTAAAATTAAGTAGTAAATCAGTTTGTGACAATTAACTATTTATTTAAGAATAAAATGCAAATGCGAAGCAAACTAAAGTATGGAATTTGATATAGTAGCATAGTTCTTTTTATTTTATTAAAATTATCAGAGGCTACCTGCTTGTGGCGAGATAATACAAAATATTTACTCAGGTATGTACGTAAAGGAAAATTCCATACTCTGAATTAAAACGAAATAGGAGAGGAACATAGATTTTACACGAAACAAAATTCTGAGAAATTTAACAACTAAAATGAAGACAGATGAAAGAAATTGTACGATGAAAGTTATTTATTTCTTAAAAGAGTGAAATATGACGAATATGACCAATAAATTGCTATAATATGCTCTGTCACATATAGATAGATATATAGATAGATCATCGGTTGATTAATGTCTTTGACATCGTTCGATTCCTAGTAGCCAATTTTGTCGGTCCATCCAATCTCCTGGTTGTAGATGTTTCTCCTTAATATATAAACATATTCCCTGACTCCAGGAGGTTTTAGGTGTTCCTCTGCTTCGTCTTCCCTCAGGTTTTCATTCCAAAACAGATTTTGGTAGCCGATCCTCTTCCATTCGCTGGACATGTCCGTACCATCTTAATTGCTGAGTTTTAATATAATCTAAAATAGTGTCTTCAATCTTCATTTTCTCCCTTATAACTGAGTTCCTAATTTTTTCTCTTCTTGAAATTCTTGCGGCCCTTCATATAAAATCAATTTCCGTTGCCTAAAGGTACTTATTGGTTTTTGTTGTTAATGGCCAAAGTTTTGTTCCATAAATAATTATGCTTTTAACAATTGTATGATATATATTCATTTTATTTTCATTACTTATATTTTTATCCCCGCGCCGTAGCCGAGCGGTTAAGGTAGGAAGCCTTGGCGCAGAGCTACGGGACTTGCGCTGGTTCGAGTCTCCATGGGGGAAGAAATTTTCTCATGGTATTTCGGCCAGTATGGGACCGGTGCCCACCCAGCATCGTGAGGCAATTGGGTAGCTACAATAAGTAGCGGCTCCAGGTTGAGGAACCAGCTATAACGGCTGGGGGACTCGACATGCTAACCACATGATTGACACATGTGGATGTGAAGAGCCAGCAGCCGGCTGGTAAAAGGGCAACCGCTGAAAATTCCATTGAAGCAAGCAATTGGAAATTTTCCTTTATTATTTCTATTTCTTACTTCCTCTTCATAACTCCCATTTTTATTTATTTGAATTCCTAAATATGTCACATATAAATGGTCAAATATGCATAAATATGATTTAACAAAGTACTTCAATTGAATTAATTTTTTGTATAAAAAGCATTTATGTACGTTTAAGAATCATATCACTCTTACAAAAAAAGATATGTTACATCATAAAAATCTAGCCCTACTAATTATATATATTCCTAATTAAGGGATTTAGAAATTTCTAAGTTCCTTTTTTCTGTTGACTTTTTCATTGCATGAAAATTTATTTTTGATATGGGACTAAATATATATCCATATACATTCGATTTCGGACTAGCCTCATAATCTTGTAGTAAGAGTTTCTTAATGTAGTTCATGAGGCCACAGATTCAATTTCCGGTCAGACCTATCAAATTTCTACTTCTTCTTGTAAGCCCATGTTTCCCTTAACAGAGATTTAGGCGCTCTCCCCCTACAGGGAAGAATTTGAACCATACTAATTTAGTTACACTTGTTTTCGTATAGATGTCATTTTGAGTGGTACGTGGTCAGCGTTCCGCCCCATACTGACATCTAGGAAACCAAGGTAGTACTAGGACGGGAAAATTCGGCAAATTTTGCTTAGAGGCCTTTTCATTCAGGCTTAAGGATCTTTTACGAGCCTGAAAATCTTCAGACTCGGGACACACGGCTTAAAGTCTCTCCCGGAGGACTTGCTCCTTGGATTTTTCCATCCTAAAAAAATCCATTGACTCCTGCCGCGTTTGATCCCGCGACCCTCGGGACCAGAGGCAAGGAACATAATCACTAGTCCACCGCGTTTAAAAAGAATTAATTATTCCTGTGGTCTGGAATTTAGATTCATTATCATTTGTCATTATCACCAATCATATTATCGTAGCAACATAACACAGGTTTCCAGATGCTCCTACCTCAGAAGTGGGTTAAAATTTTCCCGAAGTCAAGAGATAATGCCAGAAATATCGTAAGACGACTTAATGGCATTAGAGAAAAAATTGGAATTCTTCCCGAAAATGCATTAAAAGCTTAAAACAAATGGGATATAAGATAAATAGAATAAAAGCAATACGAATGGATTAATTCTAAGTCTGTGAAGATAAGACTATATTAAAACTAGAACTATTTTTACAAATAAAAAAGACACATGAGGGTTACTTCATTTTTCTCAGCATTAAGTGGCTGGATTCAAATACCTAGAAACAATAATTACAAATAGGAGTGAGATGAACTAAAAAATAAAAAATGAACATAAATTATGGAAATGTATTCTGTAATGCATTACAGGTTTTTTTATTATATACAACTTTCCTCATTAGAGGATTGCCTCAAGGACACAGTGATACAGACAATTAATTTTCGAAATAGATGAAATACATTTTGTAAATACATAAAAAAATTTCAAATTGTAATTAGAGTATACATACTATAAAGTAGAAATTTTGTAAAGATGGTTTGTTAAAATTGAAATTGATCATCTAATTGCAGCGATAGCAATTTTAGAAAGATACACCCTGTCCAAATCTAAGGAATTTCAAAATTTAGCTAAGAATCCTGGTATAGTTCCTCTTGCTCCGATCATCAATCCTGTGACAGTTATACTATATATAGGCCCTACTATCCCAATTCCTCTAAAAAAAACATTACATTGAAAATATGTAAAACTGTTATTCTCCTAGTTATATGGATGCGAAGCACGGACGCTTGCTTTGAGGGAGGAGAAAAATATTACGAGTATTAGAGAATAAACAACATAGGAAAGTTTTTGAACCAAAGAGAGGTGAACAGACAGGCGAACGGAGAAGACTACATAACAGTGAGCTACATGATTTTTATACGAGGTGATTCATAAATATGGCTATACGTTTGATTGCGTTGTGTGATGAAAATATTACCATTACAAGACATATGAAATTATCATTGGAAAGGCAATTATTCAAATTACAATAATGACATAAAACGAAACAGCGTAGAACTTACGTCATTGGTCAAAATGGCGTTGAATATGTAACAGCAAATTACAATTGCTGCATGGGCAATAACGTATGCTAATGATCGTGAGGCCGCAAGACGGGCAAGACGTGAGTTTAACGTAGCATTGCAGCCATCGACTGTGGGGAAGTGGAGAAAACGACTGCTGGAAACGGGAACGATGCAGAAAATCAAACCACTTGGAAGGCCTCGCATTAGCACATGCTGAAACAACGAAGAGAATTGTGGAGGCGTTCGATGCTACCCCACAAAAATCAACCCGCCAAGCTGCACGTAAGCAGTGATTTGTTTTGTTGTATTGTTGTAATTTGAAGGATTCCCTTTCCAGATAACACCATATTTCCTTTAATAATAATATTTTCGTCACAAAATGCGATCAAACGTATAGCCATATTTCTGAATCACACTGTAGAAAACTAAATAAAATAAGAACAGTTAAGTCTCGTAGTTTTAGGTGGGCAGGACTTGTGGTAAGAATGAGGAATCAAAGAGGGACACGGAAACTAAAGCCTTCGGAATTCGCGCTAAAAGATATAATGATCCACTTCAGGCCTTAGGAGATCCATAAAATAGTAGGATATTATTTCCCCATCTTTGTAGACAATCGACATGACATAATTAGCTGGGTTTACGGTCGCTTTTACCCCCAGAATATGGCCTGGCACTCATTTATTTCAGAGACTGAATCGAACTTAGGGTCGTGATACAACCAGAAGTTTAAAGGTAAAGGTAAAGTGATCCCACTACAGGCCATAGGATACCCTTGGTGTAGTAGGAACTAAATGTCAGTCTGTTGTCACTGAGTGACGGCCGCTTTTAACCCCAGAACAAGCGTCTGGTACTCATTTCCGTTATAGCCTGAGATAATCCAAGGGCCACAGTTCCGTCAGAAAGTTTGGGCCAGTTTAAAAATTCTGACCACACGGGACTAGAACCTTCTGGTATATAGAGTACTGCCTTAACCAAATTCGCTATGGCGTGCCCTCACCAGATGTTTAGGTCGGTTTAAATATCCTGGCTTAATTTGGATTTTTCAGCTTGTAAAGGCCAAGTAGGGTATATGGCTTTAACCCTTAAATTGACAAAATACTAAATTCTCGTCGTTGCATAATAAAACCCATAAACAAACAAAATTAAAAGGTTTTGTCCACCGCTGTAGTCTCGAGGTAGCGTGCTGCCTTGTCACGCAACGGGCCAGGGCTTGATCCCCGGTCGGGACAGTTTTTCTGTGTGAGGTTTTTATCGGGGTTTTTCCTCACCTATAAGACAAATGTCAGGAAAACTTTAAGGCCCAAACGGTCCCCGAAATCATATAGCCATCGCAATTTTCATCATTCATATTCATCTTAGATTAAGCTTAGGATTAGGGACTCTCCTGGCGCACCACTATCATCATCACTCAATCATATCATCGGGGCAACGTAACCCCGCCTTCCAGGCGCCCCAACCGCAGAAGTCGAAAGACAACCTGGGGCATTTGCAAAAAAAAAAAAAAAACAAATGGCAGTGCCTGTACTTTTACACATTTATGCGAGCGAATTTTGGATTATCATTACCAAACAAGAAAGAAAAATCCAAGCAGCCGAGATTAAATTTTTAAGAAGAGTAAGAGGGTGTGCTAGAATGGACCATATAAAAACGATTATATTCCTGAAGAACTACAGATCTACTCCATAAAAGAATAACAAGAAACAGTGAAAAGAACACGTATAAATAATGATAAGAGAGTAGATTATCATAAGTAATGCCACGAGTGATTTCCAATTTATCTAGAGAATTTGGAAATCAAGAGTGGCATTTGTTAGGACTATTTAACGAATAAAATTAAGCTGTTTACTCACACATCATTATTTAACTATAGTTATTTTAAAATATTTATATATTTAATGTAAACGGCGATGTTTGAAAACAAATGAGAAACGACAGGTACGCTTCTACTGCTTCTTTTGTTTATCACTGCAACCAGATCATACTATTTATTGCCAAAGGAACGCAATATTGTAAGAATGCTCTCTAGTGGAGAAAAAATGAAACACATCAATCTGTATATTAATTCATTTTTGATGTCGTATGATGTAAATATGACAATTATATTTTTCTCGATTATTACCTGGGAAAAAATACATTTAAGAAAGTGCAAACAGTGGTTTCTTTTTTTGGTGGTATAATCAATTGCTACAAATGTTGACATGTAAGCACTATTATATACAATCTGGTAGCCGTATTTGTTATAGGCTCAGTCACTGCAAAATAACGGTCAGACCTGTTCAGAATATTAAAAAGGATGAGCTTTGTTTAATATATGATAATCCTAACACTGATAAATATTTCGTGAAACACGACTCTGATTGGTTGTAAAACAGGACTCATTGAAACGTGATTGGTCATTGACTCCCATTTGGGGCATGAGTTAAATAGTCAAAGAAAATCTTACATTATTGAAAATCAAATAAAACTACGTTTTATTTTTATTTAATTAATACATTATTTTCCGAGAGTTAGAAGAGACATCGGACGTCCTCGGAAGAGATGGCCTTAGATATATATTAGTGAAGAAAAATGTCTAAACCAGGAAGTGAAGAAGAATGAGAAGAAGAAAGATACATTCTCATGTCAGTTATTTAAATGTGTCTGACTGTAGTGAAAACGAAATCATGTATAACTGTAAATTATTAGGTATATTATGTAATTCATAAACATGTTAATTTTCTTCTGTTTTCTTAAAAATATTAATTAAATTAAACCAATTGAAGTATCCTATAGGATACATTGCCAATTTAAGGGTTAAATATACACTATAGTCATGTCCGCTCAGAGGGAAAGAAATAGAATACAATATAATAATGTGATGCATGATATCGTACCAGCAAAATTTGGACATTGAGAAGAAATTAGGGAAATTTCAACAGATATATGGTTCAATAAGAAGATATTTGAGAAACAAGACCACAAGGGAAACTTAATTAAAATTTTACAAAACAGTAGCCCTTCCAACATTAACATACGGGTATGAGACTTGGCCTTTAACGATCTCTGAAAAAATAAAATTGAGACAATAGAAATGAGATTTCTCAGGTCAGTTGCAGGTGTATCTCTAAGAGATCAAAAGAGAAGTCAAGATATCAGAGATGAACTACAAATATATAATATAAACGAGAGAATACACACAAATAAACGTAATTGGTTTGAACATATACAAAGAATGCCAAATAATCGTTTATCAAAACAGCTGCTTCATTATAGGCCTCTTACTTACTTACTCACTGGCACTATCGAACCCGTAGGTTCATGGCCGCACGGACATAAGCTCTCCATACATCCCTATCCTGAGCTAATGCTTTCCAATCATTCCCTGTATAACCTACTTCCCTCAAATCGTAGTTAATGTTATTCTCCCACCTCATTCTTGGTCTACCAACTGGGCGTTTTCCCTCTGGCTTTCCCACAAGAAACCTCCATGCAAGTCTTTCATTCCCCATATGGGCAACATGTCCTGCCCATCGCAGTCTACGAGACTTAACTGTTGCCCTCTAGGCCGAAGAAATGTAGGATGACCAACACGTCGTTGGCTAGACGACCTGAACCTGCAGCATATAGTGCACCGGGGAGCGGAACGGGTCAACAGGGCCATACCTTGAAGATGATGATGATGATGGTGTGGGGGGAAAGGTAAAAGTTTTGGAGACACAATTCTGCATTCGGGAGCCACGGTGGCGGTTCACCCCCAAACAACATCGATCACTCACTGTACTCCCTTGACATTTAAACTTACCCTACCTGTCTAGAAAATTCGTTTGTCTGTCTGTTTGAATGAATGACTCAACGTACCGTAGGATGAATGAACGAGGTTATGAATGGAACTACTCTAGTACAACATAATGGACGTAAGAAGCAACTAAATGATCATGTTATTTATTAGTTACGCACAATATAAAATGTGTTACAAAAGATGTAGCATTCAGAGAGGTTTCTCCGCTACGTGTAAAAATATGTAGACGAAACAGGTTGGGGGTTGTAGCAAATAACCAGCTCCCCATTACTTACTCACTGGCACTATCGAACCCGTAGGTTCATGGCCGCGCGGACATAAGCTCTCCATACATCCCTATCTAGAGCTAATGCTTTCCAATCATTCCCTGTATAATCTACTTCCCTCAAATCATTGTTAATGTTGTTCTCCCACCTCATTCTTGGTATACCAACTGGGCGTTTTCCCTCTGGCTTTCCTACAAGAAGCTTCCATGCACGTCTTTCATTCCCCATACGCGCAACATGTCCTGCCCATCGTAGTCTACGAGACTTAACTGTAATCTATATTTGTCAAATATTTATTTGTATTTGTGCTGGTTGAGTGGAAGAGAGGGCCTTATGGCCTTAACTCTGCCAGAATAAATAAAGTATTATTATTATTATTATTACTTATTATATCTGGCTTCCTATAAACACCATGTAGTTCATTGTTATGTAGTATTCTCCATTCACCTGTCTGTTCATCTCTCTTTGGTCCAAAAATTTTCCTAAGAACTTTATTCTCATATACTCGTAATCTCCTTTCCTCCCTTAAAGTAAGAGTCCATGTTTCGCACCCATATAATATAACTGGTAGAATAATAGTTTTATATATTTTCAGCTTAACGTTTTTTGAAAGGAGTTGGGACATCAAAAGTCTCTGTAATGCATACTAGCACGCATTTCCAGAATTGAGCCTATGTTTAATTTCTTTGTGCATCTCATTCCTATTTGTGCCAGCTCCTCATTATACACTAAATACCTCCTTCGGGCAGAACACTAAAGAATATAATAATAATAATAATAATAATAATAATAATAATAATAATTATTATTATTATTATTATTATTATACCTATAAATTAGATATTATTACTTAATTTTTACGTGAATAATTTTCGTGTTGTAATGATGGTCATATTCGGATATAAAATGCTTGACACTATCTGTAAAACTGTCTGAGAACACCCGTGTGTATAAAGTGTAGAAGCCAGAGAGAATAAATACCATTGCCAACTTGTGGAAATCGAGATAATGGAAAGTTACCGACCCTGTTCAAAGAGGTCAGCATTGTAATTCCGCCTTCTGAAGTGCATTCACCACATACTATGTGTCTTTGTGAATGTGCAGGTAAAGTATTCTATTAAATTATGCCATAAATATAATTATTAGAACTAGATGCTAGAGGTAGAAGTATAATTGAGGGTTATTGGAGAGTTAAGGTTTGAAATAGAAAATTGTCATTATTAGTTAATTGGATTCAGATGTTGTTACTAGTTGAACAGGTAGAGTTAAGATGATTTGTTTAGACATTTCGTTACGGGGGTAGAGGCAAGGAAATTGAAAAATATATTTGAATGTAGAGTGGAAGAGAGCAGAATAATTGACAGACAAACCAAATGGGAGCAGTTTAATCAGTAATTATTGTAATGAAGAAAAGAATTTCGGAAAATATGATCGAGGGAGGTACAGGAAATGGGCGAAATTCGCCTCGAACCCAAAACGCATAAGGAAAGGACAAAGAAGAACAATAAGAAATGATAGAATTGGTTATATATATAACAAAGATAAGTATTTGTATTTGATTTGTCCGGTGGTGTAATGGATAGCACGCTGAGGTACCAACCCAGAGGTCCGGATTCAAATCCTGTGCAGACATTTATTTTTCTTTCTTATGTCATATTAAGCTTGCATTGCTCAATGTCAAAAATGTAATTATAACATCGATAAAGCGTCACTGCTATAAAGTAATATATATATATATATAATGTTCTTTTTAATTTGCTTACTTGTGACAGTCAGCTACCAGGTGGCAGTGAAGACCTAGTTCTCACTCCATCTAGTATTATTGCAGAATATAATATATATTATATATAATAAATGTTTGTATTGGATTTGCCCGGAGGTGTAATGGATATCACGCTGGGGTACCAACCCAGAGGTCCGTGTTCAAATCCCGTCCAGACATTTATTTTCCTTATCATGTCATATATCATGAGGGAAGAAGGATTGGATGATGGAGATTGGAATGACGGAGAGATGTGTAAGAGAATGATATTAGATTAATTGTGCGCAGAAATATGTTGTGAAACTTGCTAAATATAATAAAATAAATATATAATTGGGAAGTATTGTAGTAAATGTGTAAATAGAGAATGGAGAGAGAGTATGAGTGAGTGAGTGTGTGTTGTGTGTGTGTGTGTGTGTGTGTGTGTGTGTGTGTGTGTGTGTGTGTGTGTGTGTGTGTGTGAGAGAGAGAGAGAGAGAGAGAGAGAGAGAGAGAGATACCCCGTATTAGTGTAATATTGAAATTTATGTTTTTTTTATTAATGGGATCGTTTATTGAATTGAATTACAGAACAAGACATAACTTCAGTCTTAGGAACAGATTCTATAAAATTACTACTACTACTACCGGGCTTCCAATATAAACCCGGACCGGCCTCACAGGGTTTCACCCGTCAGGCAGCGCTCTCTCCTCGTCCGCATTTCACTCTGCCAGCCGCTCGTCCTTGAACTAGTCAGTTTACTATCGTTCGACAAGATGAGACGTCAGCTGACATTAGAGCAGCGCATTTATGTATGTAAATGTTATTATAAATACGAATCAGCTCGTCGCGTTCGCAAGGAATTTATTCGGAACTTCCCTGGACAATTACCTCCTTCCAGATCGACAATCTACGATCTTGTGACTAAATTTGAAGAGAAATCATATGGGTGGTTTCAACAAGATTCTGCTACTGCTCATACAGCAGAGGAGTCCATGAATAAAATTAGGGAAGTGTTTGAAGATAGAGTGATTAGTGCTGGTGTATGGCCCCCTCGCTCTCCAGATCTAACAGTGTGTGATTTTTATTTGTGGGGTAGCCTGAAAGACAAAGTGTACAAAACAAATCCGCACACATTGGAAGAACTGAAGAAAAACATAAGAAATGAAATCAGAAACTTGACAGTGCCCGAACTACAGCGTGTCAATCTAAATGTGTTTACTCGGTACAATGCCTGTTTAACTGCGGGAGGACAACATTTCCAGCATTTGCTATAAGGTAAGAAACAGTTCAAGGACGGGTGGCAGGCAGGGTGAATTGCGGGAGGAAGAGACAGCACTGCGTGCCGGGTGAAACTCCGTGAGGTCGGTCCGGTTTTATATTGGAAGCCCGTTACTACTACTACTACTTCTTCTTCCTCTTCTTCCTTTTATGTGATGGACCTAGCGATCTGTTACGGTCTCAATCCAAAGTTTGAAGGGTGTGCCCAATTATCTCTTGCCTGGTGGCTGGTAATTTAATATTTGACGTGATATTCTTGTTGTGCTAATTCTTCTTACGTGAGATTAAGAGCAGTCCTTTTACATTTTCTTTGAGACTCTTTAGTAAATTAAGTCCTTACAACAGGTTACTGGCCTGAAATGAGCAAGTTCAGTGGTGGGGTAGCCACCTTATAGACCCCTGGATAGGCGCGATTATGATACAGCATTTACTCTGTATCTTGATGGAACGGTTATACCGCTGTGAATCGGTCCCCAAAGCCCCGTTTGTTTTAGGCAGGTTGCACCACGAGCAGGTGGGGTTGGGATTTAGATAGGAGAGGTTACATAGAACGCACTTCACTATCTTTTGGAACCCTAAAATTACTAATTTCTCTTAATATCTCAAAATAATTAATGAAACTGAATATTTGGTCACGCTTAGAAATGCAATGTACTGTATAATGGTAACTGACAATTAATGACAAATGAGGGAAATTTGAAGAAGTGGCTGGATTCAAATATCTAGGAGCAATAATTACAAACAGGAATGAAGTGTAGGATGAAATTAAACACAGGCTCACTTACGGAAACGCATGTTATTTACGCATTACAGAGATTCCTGCAATACCAACTTCTTTAAAAAATAACCAAAAATATATAAAACTGTTATTCTTCCAGTTATATTATAGAGTTGCCAAAAATTATCTTCCACTTTGAGAGAGGAGAATATAGGGTATTATTTAATACAAGTATATGATATCAATTTTTTATGACTATTTAACTCATGCCCCAAATGGGATTCAATGGCCAATCACGTTTCAATGATTTCTGTTTTAAAACCAATCAGAGTCGTGTTTCACGAAATATTTATCAGTGTTATAATTACCATATTAAAGAAGGCTCCTCCTTTTTAATATTCTGAACAGGTCTGACCATTATTTTGCAGTGACTGAGCCTGTGAAGAATACGGCTACCAGATTGTATATATAGTGCATGAATGTCAACACACAGCGCTTGCAGGAGTTAATATAAAAACATTTGTAGCAATTGATTATACCACCAAAAAAAGAAACCACTGTTTGCACTTTCTTAAATGTATTTTTTCCCAGGTAATAATCCAGAAAAATATAATTGTCATATTACATCATACGACATCAGAAATGAATTAATATACAGTTCGATATGTTTCGTTCTTTCTCCACTAGAGAGCATTCTTACAATATTGCGTTCCTTTGGCAATAAATAGTATGGTCTGGTTGCAGTGATAAACAAAAGAAGCAGATGAAGCGTACCTATCGTTTCTCATTTGTTTTCAAACATCGCCGTTTACATTAAATGTATAAATATTTTAAAATAACTATAGTTAAACAATGATTTGTGAGTAAACAGCTTAATTTTATTCGTTAAATAGTCCTAACAAATGCCACTCTTGATTTCCAAATTCTCTAGATAAATTCACTCCTCTCTTCGTGAGTCGTGAATTTATCGACAATTTGGAAATCACTCGTGGCATTAGTTATGAAAATTATTGTACCAAAGAGAGACGGGTTAGGTGAATGGAGAAGACTACTTAATAGTGAGCCATATGATCTTTAGATGAAAAACCTGATGTGTTAAGAATAGATAAGTCTCGTAAACTGCGATGGGCAGGACATGAGGCCCGAATGGGGAATGAAAGAGGGACATTTAAACTCCTTGTAGGAAAACCAGATGGAAGCTGCCTAGTAGGTAGGCAAGAACGGGATGGGAGAATAAAATTAATCATGATTTGAGAGAGGTAAATACGAGATGATTTGCAAACATTACTCAGGATAGGGGTGTATGGAGAGGTTATATAAGCGCGGCCATGAACTTCCGGTTCCGATAGTGCCAGTGAGTTAGTTATTACGAAATAATTATGAATTATTTTACCTTCCACTCACTGGCACTATCGAACCCGTACGTTCATGACCGCGCGGACATAAGCTCTCCACCCCAGCTGAACCCATATCCGCATTTCTTGACGGTTGTATTTTTACGGTGAAAGATCGTCACTCTTTCGACCAAGGTACTTTTTTCGTCTGGCTTATCACCTTCGACCAGTCCGGCGTGGGTAACCCTGTTGGCAGCAATGCTACCGCCGGCATAGCTCTCAGGATCATTTAAGCACGCAAGCCACTCCACCACGACAAGGTAAAGATAACACCCTTAAAAATAGCCCTTTGTAGTGGAAAACGTGAAAAAAGTAGCTCTTTGGACGCTTAAATGCCTTATGCTGCCTAAACCATAAGAAATACACAAAATTATTGTATACAGAATTGAATATCTCAAAAAGCTCTACAAAAAAGTCCGCGACAGCATATGTTTATCTCTTACGGATAACTCTCAAAAACAATTTTTGTCTTTCAATGATACCAAGAGTCCCTTATCTCTTACGGATAACTCACAATAACCATTTTTGTCTTTCACTGATACGAAAAGTCTCGTGTCATAGCCGAGTGGTTAAGGCAAGACGTCTTAGCGCAGAACTATGGGACTTAAGCTGGTTATATATATATATATATATATATATATATATATTACTACTGCAAAATTAGTTTCTTTTTTTTTCCGGACCTGCGTGTTTTTTGAAGAAAGTTGACGTTATGCTTTTGAAAGCGAACGGAGAATCGAAATGGAAGGAAGATTACCATTTGCTCCATTCACAGAAGAAGTTGACCTTGTGGTCTGGACTACGGAGGCTGCCTCAGTAAACTCTGCAATATTTTCTATGTGTAGACTACATGTCTGTATTATAGGGTGACTAAAAAAAGAACTTCATGTACAAACTCAAAATTTTCATGAATTTTACCTCATAGTAATACGATATTTTTAAATACATAAATTTGGAAAGAATAATGATTCCTATCCAAATAGGCCTTTCAGGGCATAACACTAAATGAAATTATATAATAATAAAATTAAGAATATGATAGTGTACAGGCCTATTTAAAAATTAAGATAAAATACACTGATCAACATGATTTTTGTCTCATGAGTACCAATAGTTGTACTTAATGCAGTTTTTTATCGTGTTTTCAAATATGTATTCGGAATTTCTCCATCACCCACAGATTTTTTTTCGATTTCAATTAATGGAATTAAATTATTTTTTTTAATAAACCTAGATTTTTTCCCTGAAAATCTTGACGCAGTGAGCAATGAGCACGGGGAACACTTTCATCAGGAGATTTCAGTTATGGAAAAGATATATCAAGGCAAATGGAATCCTTATATGCTGGCCGATTATTGTTGGACCATCAAGAGGGATGCTCCACAGGCGAAATATAGCAGAAAATCGTCATTTCTTACTTTCTAGGTGAGTCCGAATGTTCGAATATTGTGTAGTTACGAATGTAGAAAATATTGAAGTGTTTGAAATTATAAAAAACTTTGCCTTATTGTACCGCACCGTAGCCAGTGATTTAAGACATGATGTTTTGGTGCAGAGCTACGGGACTTGCGCTGTTTCGAGACCACATGAGAAAAGAAATTTTATTCTGGAATTTCGATCAGTATTGGACCGGTGCCCACACAGCAGCGTGAGGAATTTTAGTAGCTACAATAATTAGAGGTTCCAGGTATATAGGAGAAATGGTATGAACATGTCTGCAGAATGGATACCAACAGATTACCTAGGAAAAGTCTAAACTATCAATCAAGAGAAGGAAAAAAGAGATAGGGGACGCCCACGAGAGAGACAGACACTTGGAGCCGACTGTTGAGGATTTCACAGAGAGCACGCAGTATCTCCTGATGATGTCTACCGCAGCAGTAGAAGAAACGTCGAGTAGAAGAACGACTGGACCACGGCCTATATGCCCGGAAGACGAACCTAATAGGGATCAAGACGCCGGCCGTGAAAGCCTACAGTTATACAGAACCAAAAAGATTTAATCCTTGCAAGATGAATTTTTTATTATATAACATTTTACTCATTAGAGGATTACGTCAACGACAAAGTGATACAGACGATTATTTTTCGAAATTGATTATCATTCATCATCATCATGAACAAATTCGTTTTAGGCCATGTGGCCTGTACGGCAAACCTAGCGAAGATGGTCTTGATCTTTCCACCGATGTTTTGGTCTTCCTTGGTCCCTATGTCCAGTTGGGGTATATTGGAATGCCAATTTTGGAAGTCTATTTCTTGCCATTCTCCTCAGATGATTTTTCCATTCTTGTTGGTATCTTTGTATATCTTCATTTAAACTTGTTACTCCAAGTTTTCCTCTGATAATAGTGTTCCTTTGGTGATCCAGTCTATTAACTCCAAACAATGATCGTAAGAAGCGCATTTGGCTTACTTGAAGTTTATGAGAGTTTCTTTTATATTTAAAATCCAAATTTTCACTTCCGTATTTTAGAGCAGCTTTTGATGTGATGTTATGTAATCTTAGTTTTGCCTCTGTCCTCATCTGTTTACGAAATTGATTAAATACACTAAAATGCAACGATTCAATTATCTATGTGGCACAATTAAACGTACTTTATTGAATAAAACTAGAAAAGAAACTATTTTAAAATTTTACAAAGTATTGGCAGTTCCATCTCTTATCTATGGATGTGAAACCTGGGCATTGACAAAGGCAGATAGTAAACAAATATAGGCTGCTGAAATGAAGATGATGAGAGTAATAGCAGGATACCAAAGGACCGATAACAAGAAAAACGAAGATATAAGAACAGAACTTAATATATTTAATCTCTGTGAAAGAATAAAATACTATCAAAATGCTTACCTTCAGCACGTATTACGAATGAATGAACAGCGCAAACCAAGAAGAATGTATAATTATAAACCAAAAGGGAGAATGTATTCACATAGACTTTCACGGCCGGAGTTGCTATGATGATCTTGATGAAGATTTTCGGGCTGTAGGCCGTGGTCGTGAGGTTTGTAGTTCCCCGACGTTTCGCCAGAGACTGCGTCTGGCATCATCAAGGGACAGAATTGCCAGTCTCAAGACAACCCTTGAGGATGCCAGACGCAGTCTCTGGCGAAACGTCGGGGAACTACAAGCCTCACGACCACGGCCTACAGCCCGAAAATCTTCATCAAGATCATCAAAAGGGAGAAGATTGTTGGGAAGACCATTGAAGAGATGGAAGGACCAATTTGACCTATAATGAGATCGGAACAGGTCATTGGGCTTAATCCTTGTTGTTGATGATGATGATGATTAAATACATTTTGTAAATACATTAAATAATTTCAAGCTGTAATTGAAGTATATTCTATAAAGTAGAAATTTTGTGAACATGGTTTCTCAAAATTAAAATTGATCCTCTAATGGCATCGATGGCAATTTTAGGAAGATACACTCTGCCCAAAGAAGAATAAGAAGAACAAGAAGAAGAAGAAGAAGGTTAAGAAAATCAGCTGTAACGACCGGGGGTCTTGACATACTGACTATATCACACCTATACTGGCTTGATGATCACCCACTTCTGTGATTAACACATGTGGATGTGAGATCAGCAGCCAGCTGGTAGGCCAAGGGCCTTCTAGGCCTGAGGCGCTATGGAGGTTTTTTTCTTTGACTCATTAATGTATATTTTATGTTCTTGAATCTCATGTCCCCTCCAATAATCTATTTCCATTATGACTGCCAAAAGCTTATTTTTGAAATGTTTTTGAAGGCCAATTTTCTGCGCCGTATAAAACACAAAAAAGCGGAGTTATATATGGCGTAATCATTATTAATTTTATTAGTGGTTAAGGCACTGAGCTACAAGCCGGAGGGTCGAGGGTTCAAGTCCCGTTGGGGTCAGGATTTTTAAACTGACCCAAACCCTCTGGCGGCACTATGGCCCTGGGGAGATTAGAAAACATTATATCAAGATAGGGATGTATGGAAAACTTATGTCCGCGCGGCCATGAACTACAGGTTCGATAATGCCACGGATTTAGATAGTAATATGAAAGACAAGTTTACTCTCACATCTCCTTAAGTTCGCTTCTCGGACCTTAGGTTCCCTATCTCAAATTGTTCAGTGAAGTATCCCCCATCTAATTTTTGCACGTTCTTACAGAATCACTCTGTATTTACTTATCTAATGTAGAGATGCTTAATTAAGTTATTGGCCTAACAATGAAATGAAAAAAAAAATTGAAATATATCTAATAAATACAAATGAATGTTTGTTTGTTTGTTTGTACTTTATGCGCGGCCATACCGTTGATCCGATAGTGATGGGGCTTTTTGCAAATTGTTCAGGAGATTCCCGGGATGAACATAGGCTATAACAGAGTTGTGATACTCTACTCGTACATCTTTAAAAATCGCCCTTTGTAATGCAAAACGTGAAAAAGGTAGCTCTATGGATGCTTAAATGGCTTACGCTGCATAAACCATAATAAATACACAACATTAATGTACACAGAATTGAATGTCTCAAAAAGCTCCACAAAAAAGTCCATGACAGCATATGTTTATATCTTACGTGTAACTCACAATAACCATTTTTGTCTTTCATTGATGCCAGGAAGATCGAGACAAGTAGGTAGATTCCTGTGCAAGCATAGCAGTACATGACAGGTATTCTTTTACGGATAACTCACAATAATGAATTTTGTCTTTTAGCTCATTTATGCCAAGAAGATCGAGATAAGTAGATTCCCGCGCATCACCGGGTAATCAGCACGGGGAATCTTAAAATAATTACGATATACATTTATAATTATTTTTCATTTCACTTATTCAACTAATCATAAGAAGTGCATTAATTTTTGTCTTTCAGCTCATGTATGCCAAGAAGAACGGGGTGAGTAGATTCCCGGACAACGCCAGGTATACAGCACGAGGTATCTAAAAATAATTACGAAATAATTTTTTTCCTCATTCAGGCTCGTAAAAAATCCTTAAGCCTGAATGAAAAGGTCTCTAAGCAAAATTTACCGAATTTTCCCGTCCTAGTACTACCTTGGTTTCCTAGATGTCATTATGAGGCGGAACGCTGACCACGGACCACTCAAAATGACATCTATACGAAAACAAGTGTAACTAAATTAGTATGGTTCAAATTCTTCCCTATAGGGGGAGAGTGCCTCAATCTCTGTAAAGGGAAAACATCGGCTTACAATACAATACAACATACTTGTTTAACTAAACATAAAATATTAATTTTCGTATTTCAGCTCATTTATGCCAAGAAGATCGAAATACGTAAATTCTCGGACAACGCCGGGTAATCAGCACGGGGCATCTAAAAATTTAATTTATAATTATTTTTGCCTTAACTTATTCAACTAAACATAAAAACACACTAATTTTCATTTATTTAGGCGTAGCAGCGCACGGCGGGTATTAGCTAGTACAGAATTAAATGTAACTAATACAATAGAAATAAACAGTCAATTAAGAATTAATGTTGTTTCTAGCCTCCCAGTATCTGTTCGCAACACTATCGTTTTATAGAGCTGGGTAGATTGGAATATGGTTAGAGTCCATGGCGAGCAGACTACCTGCAGAACTTGCAGTATTATACCACAAAGCTAGCTAGCCAAGCAAACAAAGGCTGTTGTAATGCGCAATTTCGCAACTCCTTCTGTCGGGGTCAGTCTGGTTCAGCCATTTGCAGTGCGTCTTTCTACGTTTGTATTTATTTTTTCCCTCCAGGTTTTGGTGGAACGCTGCTCTCTCTGCTCTCTCATTCTCTGCGAATATTAGTGATTCCTCTGTAATATGGGATTGTTCTGAGGTATAACAGTTGTACTTTCTTTGCTAGGAAGTCTGCTGTATCGTTTCCTTCAATGCCACAATGGGATGGTTATCCACTGTAAATCTGCATAATTTTTCTGTGTTGTGAAGAAATTCATCATATGTCCAATTTTAGTAAATGCACCAAAAGTGGACATGGTCCTTTTTAATACTCAAGAGCACATATATGAAGGGCAGAGGGAAGTAATCAGATAAGTCACTTTTTCGTCGAAATGAAGTTTGAAGTAGGCCCTACCATTACATTCTCCACGGAAAATAATATATTTTAGAAGTGTGAAACAATAAAAGAAAGAGTGTAGTCAAGGGTTTATTTGCATTCAAAAGTTAAGGAACTAAGTACGTTGTATACTGTAATTAAAATTTATTTTTTCTAGTTTCGTGGAAAAGTGCAACACTTTTTTTTTGTATCCTGAGAGAACAGGAACAAAAACTGTAGAATACATTTTAAAAAATTCACATATTACCATAATTGTATAAATAATTGTAATAACTTGAAATGTATATAGATTACATTTAAATAAAGAAAAGCCTGATGTCCGGTTTTGGCCCTCAATGTAGAATCATCGAAAGTCAAACTTTGCAAGATCCGCGTGATCGACTATTCCGATTGAGGTTTTAAGGATTTCCCTCAATCCAAGAGCAAATGCTGGAATATAACTCCAAAAGGTCCGCTTCCGACTTCACTTTGCTAATCTATCTATCTATCTATCTATCTATCTATCTATCTATCTATCTATCTATCTATCTATCTATCTATATCTATATCTATCTATATCTATCTATATCTATATCTATCTATATCTATATCTATATCTATATCTATCTATATCTATCTATCTATATCTATATCTATATCTATATCTATATCTATCTATATCTATATCTATCTCTATCTATCTATCTATCTATCTATCTATCTATCTATCTATCTATCTATCTATCTATCTGTCTGTCTGTCTGTCTGTCTGTCTGTCTGTCTGTCTGTCTGTCTACCAATCTACCTACCTACCTATCTATCTGTGTACCAATCTACCTATCTATCTATCTATCTATCTATCTATCTATCTATCTATCTATCTATCTATCTATCTATCTATCTATCTATCTATCTATCTATCTATGTACCAATCTACCTATCTATCTATCTATCCTTCATATGGTATTATTTTCAATTGATTGGTATTTTAAATAACTTTTAAAGAAATATTATTCTACAGACAACGTTCATATAAAAATGAATTTGAAGGGTACAGAAAAAAAGAAAAAAAGAAACAAACATGTAAATAACTTTTCCTTGAAACTTAGAAAATATATTTTTAATTGAACCACATTCTGCATAAATGAACCAACCCTCAAATTTGAAATATAAGAGTTGAAGCTATATTATTGTTCCTTAAGTATGGCATGCAAAAAAAAAAAAATCCAACCACCACCCGTATTCTTATGCCATATAAACCAAATAAGAAAACACTAAACACAATATGCCATTTTTCTTTTTCTGCAGAAAGCACTAAATGAAAATTTGTTAAAATTTCAAAATTAAAAAGTGTTTGAGTTACCATCTTTCTCATAAAATAGAATTCTGTTGGTTGAAGTAATAAGTAAATATGGATGGATGTTATTTGTGAACTTTTTATTGACATTTAACTTTAATTGAATTCTTTTTTTCAGTTCAGTTATCTTGAAACTTCGTTCATTTTTACAGAATGCGGTCCAATTATTACGTATGCAACAACCATACTTACTAACCTGTATATTAAGAATGTAAATAAACCCACGACTAAACTATAAATATTAAGAAAACCCGAATATCTCATGACAGGACAAGAGAATGAAGGGAAATTACAATGTGAAAATGTGGAAATTAAGAAAGTTGAAAAATTTAAATATTTAGGATCGATTTTAGATTCAGATGGGAAAAGTTTTAGTGAAATCCAGAAAATAATTAGTAAAGGGGAAAAAAGTAATTGGAATGTTACATTCAGTGATATGGAGTAAAAATATTACAAATAAAACCAAGACATTGCTATTTAAATCATTAGTACAAAGTGTTACGTTGTATGTTGCAGATGCCTGGACTTCAGACAGAGAGCAAGCAAACAAATTATTGGCAACAGAGATGGATTTTTGGCGAAGGGCATCAAGAAAAATTAAGAAGGGAGAAAATTCGAAACCAGAAAATTAGAGAAATAATGAATGTTAAACATACTAGACATAATAATAGAACGAAGATTGAAAAAGCTATGAACATCTGAAGAGGATGGAGAATAATAGAATTCCAAGAATCATGCATGCTTCATTGGAATGCTGAAGGCAGGAGGAGAAGGGGAAAACCTGGGAAAAGTGGATGGATGAAGTGAGAAGAAACATGAACAGCAGAGACCTCAAAGAAGAAGATGCTGAGGATAGAAATCTGGGCGGAACAAAATACTTGGGCTGAAGGATAACTACTATAGTCTGGAGAAAATCCTTAATAAAAAATAAAAACAAATAAAAACTAAACTCTTTAGGCTATTCTATACCATCGTGCCAGCACTGAATATTCGATCGGAGAACAAGTAAATTTTAGCTTCGTGTTGGACAATGTGATAACACACGCTGCTGCTAGTGCCAATGCCAAATGTTTGCTCACACATAAGGGGATTTTATCGCAGAAGTCCACCTACATTAGTGGGCAAACTAGGGTGAGAAAATGGGCAAGTTACTCTTAGATGGGTAATTAGTGTTAGTTTGGGCAAATTAGAACGAGAAGATGGGCGAATTAGTATACCAGATTAATTTGGAATTAGCAGGTTTTTGTGATATATTGGCAACACTGTGTGAGCAATGACTAATACACATTTTACATTATTTTACATTGTAAATATGCTGATTTTAGGTTTTTTGAACTCAATTTCTCACTTCATTTTAAGTAAATTTTCACATTTTTTTGGGGAAAAAATCAACATATGAAGGGGTATATAGCATTGTGGTGTAAGCCAGTTTTGTTTTTACAAAAATGAGTAAACTACAGAGTTGTAAAGAAGAAACTGCATACTGTGTTTCAGCTATATCAACAATTACTACCATCACTTAGGACAATAAATATCTCCATGATTATCAATATTAAATTAACTTGATTCTTTGTATACTGATTAACAAAAAAATGTTTTTCTCAAAATGAAGAAAAATTACTTACATTACAGTACCATATACCCTTTCATATTTATTTTTCTCGCGTAATTATTCGCATGCTGGAACAAATATTGTCTGTTTTTCAGTTATTTGAATTCATGTTGGTGACATGGTAGCATAGAATCCCCCTGTTTCTATTTGTTTCACAGTTATACATATTAGTGCTTTTCATGGAGAATCTAACGACACTTCAAATTCCATTTCGGCATAAAAGTGACTTATCTGGTAATTTTCTTTTAGCCTTCATTAAATAAGGCAGTAGGCTCAATTCTGGAAATGCCCGCTATTATGCATTACAAATACTCTTGACGTCTCAACTCACTTAAAAAATCAATCTAAAAATATATAAAACTATTATTTTACCAGTTATATTATATGGATGCGAAACATGGACTCTTACTTTAAGGGAGGGAAGGAGATTACGAGTATTTGAGAATAAAGTTCTTAGGGACATTTTTGGACTGAAGAGAGATGAACAGACAGGTGAATGGAGAAGATTTCGTAACAGTGAACTACATGGTCTTTATAGGAAGCCAGATGTAATAAGAGTCCACCGCTGTGGTCTCGAGGTAGCGTGCTGCCTTGTCACGTAGCGGGCCCGGGTTGATCCCCGGTCGGGGCAGTTTTTCTGGGTGAGTTTTTATCAGGGTTTTTCCTCAGCTGTAAGACAAATGTCAGGAAAACATAAAGGCCCAAACGGTCCCCGAAATCATATGGCCATCATCATCATCCTTCACCGGTGTGGAAAGCAACGGGAAACTACCACACCTACATTTCCCTAGTAAAGTTGCAAGCATAACATGAAAATGCTATGATTGCAGTGAAGGACCTGCCTTCGGGCAGAATTACTATGGATGGATGGATGGATATAGTAGGAACCGTTAAGTCTCGTAGGCTGCGATGAGCAGGACATGCGGCACGAATGGGGAATGAAAGACATGCATGGAAGCTTCTTGCAGGAAAACCAGAGGGAAAACGCCCAGTTGGTAGACCAAGAATGAGGTGAGAGAATAATATTATGATCTGAGAGAAGTACACTAGCCTATAGGCCCCTATAGGGAATGATTGGTAAACATTAGCTCAGGATAGGGATGTATGGAGAGCTTATGTCCGTGCGGCCATGAACCTACCGGTTCGATAGTGCCAGTGAGTCAGTTAGTTAGGCACTAAAATCAACAACTAGGTTGTATCACAGATCTAGTGAATCATCCTACGAGAATGCAGAATATGCTAAATGTTCTAACGTTAAGTTTCATTTTGTTGAAGAAAGACTTGTATACAAATTACTGAGAACAAATGTGTGTGAGCTATGAATTAAAAACATTTGAATAACGGTGGGTTGGGTTGCCACGGCGACTCTTCACAATGGTAAAGCATTATTACGTATTCCATGACAAGTTGTGGAAATTTTCCATTCACTAACTAAATGCCACTCCTCAAGTTTAAGGCTGCTATTAGACAAGTCTACTCTAATATTACAAAGTTGACTGTCTCTAGCTCCGAGTTTAAGTCTGTTATTTCGATAACCTAAAGAATACATAAAAGTAAATTAACTCATTCACCTACACTACTGAACGCGGCGGTTCAAGACCGGGAAGAGATACGCTCTTCATAAACATCCCCTTCATTAAGCTAACGTTTTCCAATCATCCCCTGTATTTTAATAGTATTTTTTTGCGCGATAGTGCGTTTTGTCGTAATTACCGTAAGGCGACCATGATTGAAAGTTCAACTTCCTACATTTCGGGGTTGCCAACCTAAATAACTACGAGGGCGGATCGGAAAGTAACGCACAATAATTTTTTTCTGCCTTGGTATTGCAGCTAGAATGTTGAAATTTCACAGAGATATAGTTTGAAGTTTTCACTACACATGGTATTTTTTCTCAGGTGCATCTCTTGCGAGAGAAGCTTGAACTATGCAACAAAGATGGCGCGCATGCTACAGTCGTCCACCTGTGAGGAACAGAGAAGTGTTGTTCGATTTTTGTGGGCCAAAGGGCATAAACCCAGTGAAATTCACAGGGACATGCGTGGCGTGTATGGGGATGATTGTATGGACCGTAGTCTCCAGGTGGTGCACATTCTTCCAAGAGGGACGCGTGAACCTTAGTGATTCGCCACGTGATTCGCCTTAGTAATTCCTGGCCGGCAAACGCTTTGAGACAGACGTGGAAGTGAAATCAGCAGTGCGCAGATGGCTAAACTCCAACGAAACGGACTTCTACGAACAGGGCATATTGAAACTGGTAACACGATGGGAAAAATGTGTTGAGAAAGTTGGTGACTATGTTGAAAAGTAGGTAAAAGATGTAAGTTCATTTGTGATTGTTTTCCTTTTTTTTACTATTAAACTTTAAAAAAAAAATTGTGCGTTACTTTCCGATCCGCCCTGTGGACGACTGTAGCATGCGCGCCATCTTTGTTGCATAGTTCAAGCTTCTCTCGCAAGAGGTGCACCTGAGAAAAAAATACCATCTGTAGTGAAAACTTCAAACTATATCTCTGTGAAATTTCAACATTCTAGCTGCAATACCAAGGCAGAAAAAATTATTGTCCGTTACTTTCCGATCCGCCCTCGTATACTGTAATATTACATATTACGAACCTCGTACGGGAAGTAAAACCACTGCCCTCTATGTATACTTCGTACAATGTATATATCCAAAAGGTAGTGTTAATATACATTATATGAAACAAATCACAGCATTTTAAATTAACTGAACTTATTTGAAACAATGTAAAACAATAAATACGTAGAACTACTTGTTGCCATTTTATGAGTGATTGGTGTCACGGACTTCTGTAGTCTCAACTAATATACATTGCCCACACTTATTAATTAAATCAAAATAAAACTTAGTTTTATTTGATTTTCATATTTATTAAGATATATTCAGTGACAGCTGTTTCGGTACACTGTACCTTCTTCAGACATGTTAACAAATTAACAAATTAACAAATTTGTTAACATGTCTGAAGAAGGTACAGTGTACCGAAACAGGTCTCACTGATTATATCTTAATAAATATGAATATCAAGTAAAACTAAGTTTTATTTTTATTTAATTAATAAATATGGATTTTCATCAAGTAAACACCAACTCAATTGATTATTGCCCACACTGTTAACATCAGTCAATTGTTTATAATGAACGCAAATATTTCCAACAAAGATATTATTTTACTGTTATTCTGAAAACACCATCGCGCAAAATCTAATGTACGACGCAAGTTTGTGAAGTGTTTTACAGAATCTCGGAAATTAAAAATCTCGCAATCGCTCGGTTTTCAAAAACATTTCCTCGCTTCTGTAAAAACCACTTCCCAAACCTCGTATCGTAATAGGCTATACTATTAAATTTGTAATAAATTTGTGATTTGTTATGATTCTATAATTCACTGGTTGAGTTGAAGAGAAGGCCTTAGATTTTAATTCTGCCAGCTTAAATAAAGCATTATTATTATTATTATTATTATTATTATTATTATTATTATTATTATTATTATTTACCTCTCTCAAATCATGGTTAATATATTATTCTCGCTCCTCACTTTTGGTTACCTATTGAGCGATTTACCTCTGGTTTTCTTACAAGATGTTTCTACGCTCATCTTTCAATCCAAATATGTGCCACATATTCTGCCCATCGTTAGTCTACGAAATTTAACTGTTTATTATTACATTTGATTTCCCATAAAGATCATGAAGCTTAATTTCAAATCTCCATTCACCTGTCTGTTCATCTCTCTTTGGTCCAAAATGTTTCCTAATAAAATACTCGTAAGATTTTCTCCTTACTTAAAGTAAGAGTACATGTTTTGCGTATATATAATATGAGGATAAAAGTTTGGTATATTTTCAGTTTAATGTTTTTGAGAGAATTTGGAACCCTGTAATGCATAATAGCATGCATTTCCAGAATTGAGCCTATGTTTAATTTCTTTGTGCATCTCATTCCTGTTTGTAATTATTGTTCCTAGGTATTTGAATTCAGCCACTTCTTCAAAATTTCCCTCATTTGATTAACTGTCCATTTGCATTATGTAATGTATTTCTATGTGTGAATATATATATATATATATATATATATGCCTCAGAAAAAAATAATCTAAATATCCCGTGGATCATATGAGCCAACAGTCTTAAGCTTAGATATAATGCTTAAATTATGAATTTATCAAAATATGAGTTTCTTTAGATACACGCTGTATAAAACAAGAACATTTTTAATTAAATACGCTGGAGATTTTGTTTTTGGTGGATTCTATAGATTTATCAAAATGTAAAAACTAAATACATGTATTTTTATTATCTATTTTGTAACCGTAGTTACGTGATAATGATTCTTTATCTTTGGCAAAATGATAATTTTATCTAATTCATTTTTTTTAAATTTTCTGTTGACTGTAATAACTGCAACAAAATGTTGTTACATAATATTTATAGTACAATGTTGGCAGGTTGTATTACGGCATAAATGATAATCAGGTCTGGCATACAATAAAATCAACTAATTTATTTATAATGAAACAAATTCTCAAATATATATATAGAAAATTACAAATATATCAAACCATAATTCAGAGCATTTTAACATATGGTGCTGAAGTCTGGCAAATTCCTACCAGGGAAATGAAAATAATTTTAAGTACAGAAATGGATGTTTTAAGATCAGCTAGAAAATCTAGAATGGATAGAATACGAAATAAAGAAATAAGGAAATTATGGGTGTACAAGAGGAGCCAGACATCATAGACATTATAGAAAAGAAAAGGTTACA
Organism: Diploptera punctata; assembly: GCA_030220185.1. Classification (NCBI taxonomy): domain Eukaryota; kingdom Metazoa; phylum Arthropoda; class Insecta; order Blattodea; family Blaberidae; genus Diploptera; species Diploptera punctata. The sequence continues at coordinate 1,102,265 of JASPKZ010007250.1, read as the reverse complement.
GAGGTATGGCCATGTCAAAAGAATGCCAGAGCAAAGATTGCCTAAAATTGTTATGGAATGGATGCCAATGGAAAGGAGGAAGAGAGGAAGACCAAAGAAAACTTGGATAAAGGGGTACAAGCAGCTGTGAATATCAAGAGGATTGGAGGATGATCAATGGATGGACAGGAATGGCGTATGGTTACCGGAAGACGGCGGCAGCTGCCATGATACCGGATGATGATGATGATATATATTAGGGATTGATCTAAGATGGCAGGTCTTATACCGAACCCTTCAAGTGCAGGACGACCTGACTATTGAAACAATGTAAACAAGATTTGCATGGACGAGGGACGGGAGCAATATAAACACATCATCAAGACCGGACCAGGTATAGTTAGGTGCTGCAGAAATTGTATAATACAGCAGACAATTGAGGCGGTTAGATGGAAAGGGGTGTAAGTGATCTTTTTCGCAAGACACGAGTTTTGGTGCATAATTACTAGAGCAAGGCAATTAATAATTTTGCATCTTTTTTGTTATGAAGGTTGAAACATTGCTTGCATATATGAAAATGTATGGCATTATAAAACGGATTAAATAAAAGCAATTCGTTAGGGCATTTTTTTGCGTTTTCTTAACTTTTTAGGGATATGTAATTTTTTTGGCAATTTTTAGGTCATTTTGAGCATTTTTTACATTTTTCCGAAGGCTGTGACATTTGTATTTGATTTGAGATTTTTATTATAATTCAGTATTTTTCCTTGTCAATACAATTTCTTGGAAATAAGTAGATGTTTTGCTAACTACTATCCCTATTTTTCAAAATAATGAACTTGCCCACTTCTAGGAATTTTATTCAATTTCTTAGAGCTTATGCTAGCTTCTACTCTTATTCTGATTGTTAACTGCAATTCAAAATTGTTGTAAAAGTGCATTGTGTAATTGAAATGGATTTTCTGCAATAAAAGGTACTCTAATAGGTATTTTTTAAATACTTTTCTTTTAATATTTTGATGTTAAGTTAAATTTTATGTAATTCAGTAATCAAGTACTTAATCTAATAAATAGTATTTTTATTGGCAATTCTTAACTTTTTATTCGTCATTTTTTATTTTATTGGTCATTTTTTGTATTTCTTAGGGTATAAATGCATTTTTATTTTGCATTTTTTACCAATTTATAGGTCATTAAATGCCTTAACCTAATAATTACATTCTTGAAGCATATTTAGTGGCACAGAGATATATAAATGCAAAACAACAAGATCTTGGCAGCTAACGTTGGACTGGAAGTAAATAGAAAAAAAAAACTATAATTTATAACTCAATTTATTCTGCTTTTATATTAGAAGGAGAAATAATATAAGCTACAATTTTACATAAAGTAACAAGCAACTAATGCTCATCGCAGTCTACGAGATTTACCTGTAACTATTATTACGAGGGCGGATCGGAAGGTAACGGACAATAATTTTTTTATGCCTTGGTATTGCAGCTAGAATGTTGAAATTTCACAGAGATATAGTTTGAAGTTTTCACTACAGATGGTATTTTTTTCTCAGGTGCACCTCTTGCGAGAGAAGCTTGAACTATACAACAAAGATGGCGCGCATGCTACAGTCGTCCACCTGTGATGATCGGAAAGTAACGAACAATATTTTTTTTTTAAACGTTTAATAGTAAAAAAAAGGAAAAAATCACAAATGAACTTACATCTTTTACCTACTTTTCGACATAGTCACCAACTTTCTCAACACATTTTTCCCATCGTATTGCGGGATTGCTGCTGTTGTCGGCCGGCCGGAGCGTGGCGAATCACTAGGTTCACGCGTCCCTCTTGGAAGAATGTGCACCACCTGGAGACATTGCTACGGTCCATACAATCATCCCCATACACGCCACGCATGTCCCTGTGAATTTCACTGGGTTTATGCCCTTTGGCCCACAAAAATCGAACAACACTTCTCTGTTCCTCACAGGTGGACGACTGTAGCATGCGTGCCATCTTTGTTGCATAGTTCAAGCTTCTCTCGCAAGAGGTGCACCTGAGAAAAAAATACCATCTGTAGTGAAAACTTCAAACTCTGTGAAATTTCAACATTCTACCTGCAATAGCAAGGCAGAAAAAAAATTATTGTGCGTTACTTTCCGATCCGCCCTCGTATATCTGGCTTCCTATACAACTCATGTAGCGCATATATATATATATATATATATATATATATAGGATGTAATTAATAAAACGCAATATTATACATAAACAGTATCATTACTTATGGAGCAGAACTTTAGCCATTAACAACAAAAACAAATAAGTATATTTTTGGCAACGGAAATGGATTTTATACGAAGGGCAGCAAGACTTTCAAGAAGATAAAAAAATAGGAACTCAGTTATAAGGGAGAAAATGAAGATTGAAGACACTATTTTATATTATATTAAAACTCAGCAATTAAGATGGTACGGACATGTCCAGCGAATGGAAGAGGATCGGCTACCAAAATCTGTTTTGGAATGGAGACCAGAGGGAAGACGAGGCAGAGGAAGACCTAAAACCTCCTGGAGTCAGGGAATATGTTTATACATGAAGGATAAACATCTACAACCAGGAGATTGGATGGACCGACAAAACTGGCTATTAGGAATCGGACAATGTCAAAGACATTAATCAACCGATGATCTATCTATCTATCTACATAAACTAGCAAAATATGATCATACATTCGACTTGCTTGGAAAATCGCTTAGTTCCCTTCATGACGGACTTTTATTATTAGGCCTAACTAACTCACTGGCTCAATCTAACCCATAGGTTCACGGCCGCTGGGACATAAGATCTCTATACATCCCTGTCCTGAGCTATTGTTTTCCAATCATACCCTGCATAATATACTTCCCTCAAATCATGGTTATTATTATTATTGATTTCGTACATCTCAATGATGGATAAATCATATTTGAAGAGAAAAATTATACGCTCAGACCGGGACTTGAACCCGGGACCCTTGGTTCTCTAGACCAAGTGCTCTACCACTGAGCTACCTGAGCAAGTACCGATCTAAACGCAAATCTTTCTCTATATACATTGTAATTCCCATCCACCAAATGCTGTGAAGCCATGCTTCTATCTTGCAAATGGCGGCTCCTTTATTAAGAAGACATATTTGGGAATTATACATTACAGCCAGTACGGCTTTTTCCAAGTTGGAAAACTTAGAAAAAGCCGTACTGGCTGTAATGTATAATTCCCAAATATGTCTTCTTAATAAAGGAGCCGCCATTTGCAAGATAGAAGCATGGCTTCACAGCATTTGGTGGATGGGAATTACAATGTATATAGAGAAAGATTTGCGTTTAGATCGGTACTTGCTCAGGTAGCTCAGTTGGTAGAGCACTTGGTCTAGAGAACCAAGGGTCCCGGGTTCAAGTCCCGGTCTGAGCGTATAATTTTTCTCTTCAAATATGGTTATTATTATTAGGCATTCATAATTAAAATTGTATTTAGTGTGTTTCTGCACCTACATGTATTTTTAGTAATATAAGAACTTAGATCCTGCATTGTTGCTATGAGGATAGGTCTAAGAGAGATCCATCAAAAGTAATTCTGCCTGAAGACAGGTCCTTCACTGTAATCATAGCATTTTCATGCTATGCTTGCAGCTTTACTAGGGAATTGTAGGTGTGGTAGCTTCCCGTTGCTTTCCACACTGGTGAAGGATGATGACGATGATGATAAGGATGATGATGGCCATATGATTTCGGGGACCGTTTGGGCCTTAAAGTTTTTTCTGACATTTGCCTTACAGGTGAGGAAAAACCCCGATAAAAACCTCACCCAGAAAAACTGCCCCGACCGGGGATCGAACCCGGGCCCGCTGCGTGACAAGGCAGCACGCTACCTCGAGACCACAGCGATGGACAAGAGATATCTATTAGTAATATTTAACGGAGAGAAAAATAGGAGTCCTGGGAGTGCAGAACATATTAATACAACAATCTCAATTCATAAAAGAGTAAACTTATACCCATTTTGCAAGAAGCGATTCAGTTACTAAAAAATGTTATCTAGAAGAAACCAAGATTACTTTTTCCGTACAAAAATTCTTGGAGGGCGTGTAAAGAGAGATAACCTATCTTTAGTATTGTAAATTAGTTATCTACAGTAGTTTGAAATGTAGATTTTTTTCGATTCTAGAAAAAGTCATATGATAGTGAAGATGGACACCTCGTATCATCGTTAGTGATAAGATTGTTTAATCTAGTATTGTTACCAAATTTTAATGACATCACTAAACAGGTTGTTATATAGGTGAAAGGGGGAGATTCTAGAACAGTTATGATTCAATGATTAGAGGGAGGTGAAATGTAGAGGGAATGAATGGAAAACTTTGGCGCATGGTAGGGATGTGTGATGTCCGTGCATCTATGAATCACCGAGTTTGAAGGCGCCAGTGAGAGTTAGGTATTTTTTTAGAGTGCTCTGCCCGAGGGCAGGACTTTCACTGCAATCATAGCATAGAATTGTAGGTGTGGTAGCTACTCGTTGCCTTCCATACCGTGGATGATAAGGATGATATTGATAAGGATGATATAGATAATGATGATGATGATGATGGTCAGATGATGTTCGGGGACCGTTTGGGCCTCAAAATGTCCTGACATTTGTCTTACAGGTGTGGAAGAACCCCGAAAAAAAGTGTAGAATTAAAATTAATAATTAATTTGATTGTGAAGGGGCAGTTATCGCTTATGAGAGGAACAAACGCTGAAGATGAATCTGAAAAAATTTAATTAAAACATTTTAGAAACGTTAAACTGAAAATTGCTGATATATTTGAAATACTGGAACCTTCAGATGAGAATATGGCAACTGATATAAATAAAGAATGGGAGCCTATAATAGATACTATTAATTATCGGCATCAGAAAGCGTAAGTTACTTATAAAAATAGGTAAAACAAGAAATGGTTAATGAAGAATGTGCGACATTATAAAGGAAAGAAAGCTAGCAAAAATTAATTGGTTACACGAATCAAATGAAGTAAATTTAGAACAATTGGGTATAATCAGCCGGGAAACCACTAGGTTATTAAAGAGTAAAAATATGGACTATTTGAGAGAGAAGATTAATGATCTTGAAATGAGCAGACATAGGAATATCAGAGAATTATATCAGGAAATTAGGATAGAGGGGAAAGGGTTTCAGGCTAGAATACAGGCGAATGCAGAAGACTACATTATAGTGAGTTACATGGTCTTTATAATAAAGGAGAAATGCGCACAAACCGTGCAGATATTACATGTAAAGCGCTTAATTGTCTTTGCTATAAGCACTGATTCTCTTTATAGGAAAACAGATATAATAAGAACAATAAAGTCTCGTAGACTGAAATGGGCAGGATATATGGCACGAATGGGGAATGAAAGAAGGGCATAGAAGCTTCTTGGAGGAAAACTAGAAGGAAAACACCCAGTTGGTAGACCATGAATGAGGTGGGAGAATAACATTAACAATGATTTGAGGGAAGTAGATTATACAGTTCAGACGGTGTGTGGAACAATACAGAGAACATTCAAAAATAAAATTAGAAAAGAAACCAAGATAAAAATGTACAATATTGTATGGATGTGAAACTTGGGCTCCAGTGAAAAAACAGAAGGATAGAATACAGACGGCGGAGATGAGGTTTCTAAGACAAGTAAAAGGATGTACAAGACTTGATAGAATAAGAAACGAGGATATAAGAGAAGAATTGAAAGTACAGCCTTTATTGGATAAAGTCACGAATTACAGACAGAAATGGATTGATCTTATGGATGGAATGAGTAAGGAGAGATATCCATTGTTAGCAAGAAATTATCAAGCAAGAGGAAGACGTGATGTTGGAAGACCTAGAAGACGTTGGGCTGATGCATTATGAAGTCGGAACGGGTAATTGCCTAATCCCTGGAGTGATGATGATTATGATAGATTATACAGGGCATGATTGCAGAACATTGTCTCAGGATAAGGATGTACGGAGACTTTATGTCCGCGCGGCCATGAACCTATGAGTTTAATAATGACAGTGAGTTAGTTAGATATATTTCTCTGGTCGTTATTCGCATACTGCTACAATAATTCGTGGTTTCCTGATACATTTCTTCGAATTATTCTATACTGTCACTTGCACTAGAATCTTCTACTACCTATATTATACAACAAAAGATTCCAGATGAGATATGATATTAGATGTTAAAGCGTCTGTAATTATTAATGAAATGATAAATATTTACATGTTTGAGGTTTCTAAAAACGTGCATTCCATGAACTGAGTACTTCGTTCCCGACCTTGAATTTTAATGCATGATAAACCAGAAGTCGTCACCATCTCAAATGTATATTAAATTTATGAATCATTGTAATTATACAGATATTCAAGTTGCATCACATGGCTTAACTCTTGTGCAATCACAGCTCAGGAATTTCTACTTTATTTCAATGAAACATTTACTGCCATACTTTTATGACGTTCATATTACGTGTAATTTATAATGAACAAACGAAACTAGAGAATTTAATGTAATATTTGAAACGTAAATTCTTCGCCAGAATATACCGGTGTACATTCCTGACCTATCTTATCGTTAGGGCTCAGAAGTTGATGATTTTTTTTTCTGCCTGAAGTCGAGACCCAACATACATTCCGGGTTAAGTATGCCAGAAAATGGAGGGATTTATTTGTCCTTTTTATCCTTTTCGAAGATTTTTGGCTTATTGGTCCTTTTTTGGCTTTTTTTAGGTCTTCACGGCTCTTTTTGTTTTTTGCAACTTTACTTTCTTTTGGCTACATTCATATAATCAATATCAATTTTTTTTTTCAAATGCCCCAGGTTTGTCTTTCGACATTCCTGGTTTCTCTCCTGGCATGGCGTACTTGTAACCCACTTCTGAGGTTGGGGCGCCTGGAAGGCGAGGTTACGTTGCCCCGATGATGAATGATAATTGTGCGCCAGGAGAGTCCCTAATCCTAAACTTAACCTAAGATGAATATGAATGTTGATGATTGCGATGGCCATATGATTTCGGGGACTGTTTGGGCCTTAAAGTTTTCCTGACATTTGTCATACAGGTGAGAAAAAACCCCGACAAAAATCTCACCCAGAAAAACTGTCCCGACCGGGGATCGAACCCGGGCTCGCTGCATGACGAAGCAGCACGTTACCCCGAGACCACAGTGGTGGACATATCAAAATGTAAGATTATGGAATATTCACCTGAAAGCTCCGTCTCCTCAACTTTATTAGTTATTTAAAGTTAAGGAGACGGACCTTTCAGGAGAATATTCCATAATTTTATAATTTAATTTTGAATAATACCTCAACGGAACATGTCATGAATCTTATAAAGGTTGGCAATTAATATCGGTGGAAAGATCAAGATCATCTTCGTTAGGTTTACGTCACAGGTCACATGACCTAAAACGGATTTTTTCATGATATTGATGATGACGATGTATAATTCAAGAATTCATAGAATCTAGTCTCAATTCCTTCTTTTAAAAACACTATTTTTTATTAATTAAATAAAAATAAAACGTAGTTTTATTTGATTTTCATATTTATTACATAATTCAGTGACAGCTGTTTCGGTACACTGTACCTTCTTCAGACATGTTAACAAATTATGAATTGTGTTCCAACTGATCTAAGCAACAATACAACAATATTTATTTAAATTTTTAAATTTAACAAAGGGGATTCATTCAAATCAAGTTGAGAATTTAACAGTTTTTTACTACTTTTAAACTTATTAATTTCTACAGCCTCCAAAAGATCTAACTTCTTACCCTTATCACAAATATGTAAAATTTCAAAATTTGGATCGAAACAATGATTAAATTGGAATAGGTGGTTAGCATAGTTTGAATTTTTTAAATTTCTGTTATATGCTCTCATGTGTTCCTTTATCCGAGATGGATTTTCATCAAGTAAACACCAACTCAATTGATTACACTATTTTTTATTTAGGAATATTCCACGATACAGTGCTTCTCCTTCAACACAAAGTGATTTGTCGCCAGAGGTTCCTGTTTAAAGCATCTTCTTCCCTCAAATCTCTAGCTACCACACTTCTCTTCACTCCATCCATCCATCGTTCTCTAGGCCTGCCTCTTCCACTTCTTCCATTAGCTTTCCAATTAAGGATCGTCTTTGCTATTCTCTCTTCTTCCATTCTTATGAAGTTCCCATACCATTTCAAATGTTTTTCTTCTATTTTTCCTAATTTTTTTTTCAGCTTGCATAATTTCCCTTGTTGTGCTGTTTTTGACCTTGTCCCTTCTTGAAATTCTTGTCGATCGCCTCCAGAAATCCATTTCTACTGCTAACAGCTTGTTATCTTGTTTTCTACTTACTGTCCACGTTTTGGACCCATATAATAAAATTCTTTTTAACAAAACTTGAAATATAGTTTTCTTCGTTCTGCATATTATATTTCTATTCCAAAACACTGAGTTCAACATACCAATAATTCTTCTTCCATCAGTTATTCTTATTTCATTTTCTGTAGTTGAATTCTCACTTTTATCTAAAATATATCCTAAATATTAAACATTTTTAACATTACGCATTCTTCCTGAATTAAAGAGAACACACTATCTAGTATTATTTTATAAATACTTTTCACATTCCAAACACTTTTGTTCTGTTGTTGAAACTATTGAATCCTCACAAAATATCACCTTAATTTTAACCACCAGCCCACTGACCGACGATTATTATATTTCGACTTCAAATTTTCTAATAAGTTGCCACTTTGTGAAAATTACTTCGAGCAGAGGGTAAAGGCAGCGAGATTGTCTTCATCCACTCACTAGCAACTCCAACACTTTTTATGTTCTTTTACAATTTTTTAGATGTTTTGTAAGATATCTTTAGGTCTTTTTAAATGGATTTTATTGGTGTTTTATAGGTCATAAACTTCAGAGCTATAGGCCTACTTATAAATTTGTATCTTCTGAAGGAATGTTACTTTACACACTATGCTGAAACTTTTTGAGTCCTTCCTGTTTTACATTTAATCAGCGATTCCTTCCTTGGCACGATGTAGATCTGAACACCTAATATCAGTATTGCTGAATTTCGTTTCAATGATTTTCTCGTCCATTAAGGTCTATTCTTATAAAAAATCAAACAAATGTAACTGTAAATAAGGTGGCCCTGTTGCATCTCAATCATAAAAGTTGATATTTTTTAGGACGTTTCAAAAAACTTCTGTTTTATCATCAGTTTGCCGACTGTTGGTTTTTAAGTCGTCGGTCCTGAATGTCGACTCCTACTCCATCTTTTTGTGGTCCAAAGAACTCTACTATTGCAACACCAAGTAACTTCGCACGGGCGGAGAGGAAGAGTTTTAGCACTAGGATCTGTGGAAGGGATGTAGGAGAAGACTGTATATCTGATCACGTACTGAAATGGATCAGTTTTAAGTGTGGGCGGAGAATCCCTAAACACGTGTGAAAGATCTTAACATGGTTGTCAAATTAGTCATGTAAGCACGGAACGCTCAAGCGGTCGAATCATTTTAAATCACAGTATTTGTCGTCTCTCCGTTACCAGCCTCACAATAAATCACAAGTGCAACATGTAATGAGAAGGGACACCCCATTCCTACACGTAACCCCAATAGTAACAGGGTTGTCAAATTAGTAATTCTGCCAATGACCGCCTAGAGGGACGGACCATTAAAATCCATAGCATTTGTCAGCTCTCTAGAATAGAATAGAATAGATTTATTTAGCCTGGTGGAGTTAAGGCCATGTGGCCTTCTCTTCCACTCACCAGAACAAGCATATGTTACATATAAATACAAAAAATTACAATAATAGTCATATTAAACAGGACAAACATATGTTACATATGCTCTACCTGCCATACAAAGAATATATAAAGAGGACAGGAAGTGGCAACATAGTAAGGAAGAGAAAGACAGCGTGTTAGTTAACATATTTTCCGCCTATTCGGAGTAATAGCAAAAACAATGCCATTTTCTAGACGTCAAACCCCATACAGACACATTTTTTAAAAACTGTTACGTAAAATAAACATGACTTTCCACTCCTTCAAGAGAAGATAAATAACACACATAATACTTTCAGTGAAATAAAAATGTGTTCGTTGAGGATTTCAGATGAAGTTAACATTTGTTTCGAAATAAAAATGTAAACAAAATGCCGTAATTTGCAGAAGTATTAAGAAGCACGTGTATGCGAAACAAACGACTGCAAAGTAATAATGTAGTCTGCACGTTTTTACAATAAGTGACGTCATATTCATTCATGGCACCAACAAGTGCAGACTCATCTGTTTTAACACATAACGTAATATGTCTTCATGGATTTCTTGTAGGATTTCTTTACAATGTAATTTTTCATTGACTTACACAAGAACACCTTGAACAATATGCAAATAAGAAGGGAACCTTGCGACTTACCTGCTTGTGATCTGTATCAAACTTAGTGATTACCAAAGCTACGAAATGCATAACTAACTAACTAACTCACTGGCACTATAGAACCCGTAGGTTCATGGCCGCACGGACATAATCTCTCCATACATCCCTATCCTGAGCCAATGTTTTCCAATCATCCCCTGTATAATCTACTTCCCTCAAATCATAGTTACGTTATTCTCCCACCTCATTCTTGGTCTACCATCTGGGCGTTTTCCCTCTGATTTTCCTACAAGAAGCTTCCATGCACGTCTTTCATTCCCCATTCGTGCCACATGTTCTGCCCATCGCGGTCTACGAGACTTAACTGTTCTCATTATATCTGGCTTCCTATAAAGACCATGTAATTTATTGTTATGCAGTCTTCTCCATTCACCTGTCTGTTCATCTCTCTTTGGTCCAACAATCTTCCTAAGAACTTCATTCTCAAATACTCGTTATCTCATTTCCTCCCTTAAAACAAGAGTCTAAGTTTCGCATCCACATAGGCTAATATAACTGGTAGAACATTAGTTTTATATATTTTCAGTTTAACGTTTTTTTGAAAGGAGTTGGGAAATCAAGAGTCTGCATTGCATAATAGCATGTATTTCCAGAATTGAGCCTATGTTTAATTACTTTGTGCATCTAATTCCTATTTCTAATCATTTTCCTAGGTATTTGATTTCAGTCACTTCATCAAAATTATATTTAGATTTTTTAATTTAAAATATTTAATTTTTATATAATTGTAGCATATCTTTATGATTGGGATCGTTAAGGCTTATTTTTTCAACATGTGGACCGAATGTCCGGATCCAGGATTCCTGAACAATTTTAAAATACCAACCAAATGGTAAAAGATCTTTGGGACGACTAGGAAGGGGGAAATGTTTACAGACCGTAACAGTATTTTGAGGACTAGGACATGAAAGGAAAAACAAAACATGATAAACACAATAGGAATTTAGAAACTACTGGAGACAATCAACGATTCTAGACACGATATAATCTTTGATGTTAAAACGTCTATAATAAGAAAGAAACAAATGCGCCTCTGCTGGTTAATTGGTGTATCGCGGTCTGGTAACAACAATATGTACGCTGCCGTACATTTTTGGCAACTAGCCAGGATTTCTTCTTTTTTATTTTTTCTGGCTCATCGCCATTGGAAATAGTTTTTAAATTCCAGCGTTCGTTTAACTGAAGAACACCATCAAACTGAGCAGCAATACATCAAACATCACACATGCATCTGTTCCATGAAAATAAACCAAGAAATTACACAAGTGCACTGCAGGAATTGCGTAAACTAAGCGAATTCCACAGCAAGTTCAATTTATGCTCAGATTTTGCAGGTTTACGGAATATATAATTCTTTTTAAATACATAACGCGAGTCTGTTGTATCTTCTAATATATAAAAATGTACGTTTTTTGTTTGTTCGTACTTTATGTGCGGCCATACAGTTGATCCGATTGTGATGGGGCTTTTTGCAACATGTTCAGGAGAATCCCGGGATGAACATAGGCTATAAAGGTGTTGTGATATTCAACTCCTACACCCTTAAAATCAACCTTTATAGTGGAAAATTTGAAAAAAGTAGCTCTTTGGATGCTTAAATGGCTTACGCTGCCTAAACCATAACGAATTCACAAAATTAATATCCATAGAATGCGTGCAAAAATAGTAATTAGAGACGAAATTATCGAACAAGTATCCCACTTTAAATATTTAGGATGTGACATCAGCTATGGGTATGATAAAGATATTGAACACAAAACACATCAGTTTCAAGCTATTTGTGGTACAATAAATAGAACATTAAATAATAAAGCCCATAAACAAACAAAATTAAAATTTTATAAAACAATGGCTGTCCCTGTCCTTTTGTATGGGAGTGAATCTTGGATTACCACTACCAAACAAGAAAGTAAAATCCAAGCAGCCGAGATTAAATATTTAAGAAGAGTAAAAGACTGAACTAGAATGGACCAGATAAGAAAAAAGGGTATCCGCGAAGAACTGCAGATCTACTCCATAAAAGAAAATATATTTAACAACAAGATACAGTGGAAAGAACATGTAGAAAGAATGGAAGAAAGAAGATTACCAAATACAATCTTCCATTATTTTCCAAGAGGAAGAAGAGGTGTCGGACGTTCTCGGAAGAGATGGTCTTAGATCTATTAGTGAAGACGGAACAGGCAACTCTTGCCTAAACCAGGAAGTGAAGAAGAAGAAGAATTGAATATCTCAAAAAGCTCTAAAAAAAAGTCCGCGACGATTTCATAAAAGTAGAATTTGATTCATATATAATTCCCCAAATGAAAAATTGAAGATGTATAAAGCATCAGGTTCAGATGAGATCCCAGCAGAACTGATAAAATCAGGGGGAGAAAAATTGATGGACAAGATACGCTGGTTGCTTAGTATGATTTGGGAAAAGAAGCTCTTCCAGGTGAATGGAAGGAATCAATTATCATACCAATTTATAAGAAAGGAGATAAAACTGATTGCAACAACTACAGGGGCATCTCATTACTTTCAACTTCGTACAAAATTCTAACAAATATATTAGTAAGCAGACTTACTCCCTATATTGATGACATTCTAGGAGATCATCAATGTGCATTTAGAAGAAACAGGTCTACAACAGATCAGATTTTCAGTATAAGACAGATTTTAGAGAAGAAATGGAAATATAATGGTACTGTACATCAACTATATGATTCAATTAAGAGGGAGAAGTTATATAGTATCCTGCTGGAGTTCGGAATTCCTAAAAAGTTAGTTAGACTTATACGAATGTGTCTAAATGGCTCAAAGAGTAGGGTGCGTGTAGGCAAACAGTTTTCAGACACTTTTGAAATCCAGAATGGGTTGAAGCAAGGAGATGCACTATCTCCTCTACTATTTAATTTTGTACTAGAGCATGCCATTAAATCTTTAGAGAATGAGGAAGGCTTACAACTCAATGGTATTAATAAGCTGTTAGTTTATGCTGATGATGTAGTACTACTGGCCGATAGCGAAGAGATACTAAAGGCCAACACGCACACACTATTGAGTAACACTAAGAAATTAGGACTGGAAGTAAATATCAGTAAAACTAAATATATGGTCACACGTAGAAATTCAGTATATAATGGAAATGGACAGCTAATGACAAATGAGGGAAATTTTGAGGAAGTGGCTGAATTCAAATACCTAGGAACAATAATCACAAATAGGAATGAGATGCACAAAGAAATGAAACATAGACTCAATTCTGGAAATGCATGCTATTATGCATTGCAGAGACTTTTGATGTCCCAACTCCTTTCAAAAAACGTTAAACTGAAAATATATAAAACTATTATTCTACCAGTTATATTATATGGGTGCGAAACATGGACTCTTACTTTAAGGGAGGAAAGGAGATTACGAGTATTTGAGAATAGGGTTCTTAGGAAATTTTTTGGACCAAAGAGAGATGAACAGACAGGTGAATGGAGAAGACTACATAACAATGAACTACATGGTCTTTATAGGAAGCCAGATATAATAAGAACAGTTAAGTCTCGTAGACTGCGGTGGGCAGGACATGTTGCGCGTATGGGGAATGAAAGACGTGCATGGAAGCTTCTTGTAGGAAAGCCAGAGGGAAAACGCCCAGTTGGTAGACCAAGAATGAGGTGGGAGAACAACATTAACTATGATTTAAGGGAAGTAGATTATACAGAGAATGATTGGAAAGCATTAGCTCAGGATAGGGATGTATGGAGAGCTTATGTCCGCGCGGCCATGAACCTTCGGGTTCGATAGTGCCAGTGAGTAAGTAAGTAAGTATAATTCCCCAAAATGAAAGAGAGGCAAGAAACTTTCGTCTTCTTACGAATAACTCATTAACCATTTTTGTCTTTCATTGTTGCCAAGAAGATCGAGACAAGTACATATATTCCTGTGCAAGCATAGAAGCAAATAGCGGGTATTCTTTTACGGATAACTCACAATAATGAATTTTGTCTTTTAGCTCATTTAAGCCAAGACGATCGGGTTGAGTAGATTCCCGGACAATGCCGCGTAAACAGCACGGGGTATCTAAAATAATTTCGATATAAACTTTTCTTTTACTTATTTAACTAAACATAAAACACATTCATTTTCGTATTTCAGCTCATTTATGTCAAGAAGATCGGGAAAAGTAGATTCCCGGGTAACGATGGTTTATCAGCACGGGATATCTAAAAATATAAGTTTATAATTATTTTTCGTTTCAATTATTCAAATAAACATAAAAGTATGTTAATTTTAATTTATTTAGGCGTAGCAGCGCACGTCGGGTATTAGCTAGTAGCTTTAAAAAGTCGAGTTTTTTTAGGACATGTTTCAATACACTTGTGTTTCATCTTTAGCTTGTCCAGGCTGATTTTTGAGTCGATATCCAGGGCCGACAACGTAAACAGTCTGCATATACTGAAGAATTTTGAAACATGTCCTAAAATAACTCAACTTTTATGAAATAAGATGCAGGGACTCGCCTTATTTATTAAGAAGAACCTCATAATGCTACTTCCTATTGTAATTTTATAATATATTACTGCGGCACTATGTCCCTGGGGTCGACTCAGCCTCTAACTGAAATGAGTACCAGACTTTGTTCTTGGGGTAAAGGCAGCCGTCACGCAGGGCTGACAACCCGGCTGACATCAAGTGCCGATTGTCCAGAAAAGTAGGAGCCTTAACCTCCTACCTACCCCAAGGGCCTCCCGAGGCCTGTAGTGGGATTGCTTTACTTTACTTCATCATCATCATCTGCATTCATGGATTAGGTCTGCTGACCCGTTCCGACTTCAGCCCATCTCTTTCTAGGTCTGCCCACATCTCGGGTGCCTTTAGGTTTGTATTTTGTTAGTTGTTTTGGATATCTATCTTCATTCATTCTGTCTATGTGTTGCTTCCATTTTTGTCTATATGTTACTTTACTTTACTTATTACTTTTGATAATTGGACGGCGTTATGCATCAACCGGCTATGCGCCATTAAGTAAGTTTCGAGAAAAATGCATTTAAAGTTTAAGTCTATCTTCACTATTTATTACAGAGCCAAACTAACAGTACTGGATATTGCAAGTTATTTTCCTTGTTTGACAGTTATGCATAACAATGTAAGAGCGGGAACACTTGGCGCTTAGCTGCATGACGCAAAATTTAGATTAGCATTTATGAAGATCTGGTTTCACAGTCGTTTGTTGCAAAACATATACCGGTACGCAATCTCTGATAGGACTGATGGCGTTTACATTTTCCTTTAATAATAAGGCTGTATTTAAATATTTGGCGTTGAGAGTGTACATACACTTACTTCATGAGCCAGTGCAACAGATGGCATCAACATAATATTTTAGCCGGTTGATGCATAACAGTCCAATTAATTGTGTGCATCCAGTTTCGTTAAGAGGTAACGAAAAGGGCGGCTGCTAGAGGAAATTTTTTAATTAGCGCTTTCAGATAACCCTCCCCTATTCTTATGGTCGGTATTTGTTGAGATATTCTGAATGCATTTTTCGTTTTAATCTAATAACATATACTGAGTTTCGTTGAGAAATTCTAAAATTGCTGACGCCATGCTATATGCCAGGTTTGATTCCGGAAAAAAATCGTCGTCAGTAGAGCGTTAAAACACACACACACACATCCATCCATAGTAATTCTGCCCGAAGGCAGGTCCTTCACTGCAATCATAGCATTTTCATGCTATGCTTGCAGCTTTACTAGGGAATTGTACGTGAGGTAGCTTCCCGTTGCTTTCCACACGGTGAAGGATGATAATGATGATGATAATGATAAGGATGATGATGACGATGATGGCCATATGATATATATATATATATATATATATATATATATATATATATATATATATATATATATATTTGTCATGATACTTTTCGGTGTCTAGCCAGTACGATAATAATAATAATAATAATAATAATAATAATAATAATAATAATAATAATAATAATAATAATAATAATAATAATAATAATGATCCATCCATAGTAATTCTGCCTGAGGGCAGGTCTTTCACTACAATCATAGCATTTTCATGCTATGCTTGCAGGTTTACTAGGGAATTGTAGGTGTGGTAGCTTCCCGTTGCTTTTCACACCGGTGAAGGATGATGATGATGATAATGATAAAGGTGACGATTATGATGATGATGATGATGACCATATGATTTCGGGGACCGTTTGGGCCTTAAAGTTTTCCTGACATTTGTCTTACAGGTGAGGAAAAACCCCGATAAAAACCTCACCCAGAAAAACTGCCCCGACCGGGGATCGAACCCGGGCCCGCTGCGTGACAAGGCAGCACGCTACCTGGAGAGCACAGCGGTGGACAACAACAATAATAATAATAATAATAATAATAATAATAATAATAATAATGATAATAATAATAATAATAATAATAATAATAATAAATCGCTAAAATGACGACAAAGAACTGGATAATGTATGTGTTATGGAGAGATAAAGAAATACTTGAACATGTAGCGTTAGAACGAAATACAGAGTTTAACAGGAAGATAAAACAAAATTCCAGCATGTAAATTATATCAACAAACATAAAAAATGAGAAATTAAAATAAGAAATTAAGATCATGCACGAAATTTTAAAGAAGTGCACGAAACTGTTAAAACATGAATATACCACACAACTAAATAAATATGGATTTACACTTACACAATGTCAATAATACATCTACAGAATTAAAATGTACTACCTACCTAACTAATGAAAATAAATAAGATTCGTGGTATTGCATTCAGGTTCAGATCTATGTCCTGCTCCTTCTGCTGATGATGGGGCTAATTCCCGAAAGGCCTCAGTGAGTTAATATTTTACAATGTTGAGGAGACGTCGTAACAAGGTAACACTTTTATAATTTTAAATTTGTTACTAATTAACTCACTGGAACTATCGAACCAGTAAGTACATGGCCGTACGGACATAAGCTCTCCATATATCCCTATCCTGGGTTAATTTTTTCCAATCATCAGCTGTATAATTTACTTCCCTCAAATCATGGTTAATGTTATTCTTCCACCTCATTAACGTCCTTACTGGGCGCTTTCCCTCTGGTTTTCTTACAATGAGTTTCCAATGTTTTCATTCCCCATTCGTACCACAAGCCTTACCCATCACAGTCTATGAGACTTAACTAACTAACTAACTCACTGGCACTATCGAACCCGCAGGTTCATGGCCGCGCGGACATAAGCTCTCCATATATTCCTATCCTGAGCCAATGTTTTCCAATCATCCCCTGTATAATCTACTTCCCTCAAACCATAGTTAATGTTATTCTCCTACCTCATTCTTGGTCTACCAACTGGGCGTTTTTCCTCTGGTTTTCCTACAAGAAGCTTCCATGCAAGTATTTCATTCCCCATTCGTGCCACATGTCCTGCCCATCGCAGTCTATGAGACTTAACTGTTCTTATTATATCTGGCTTCCTATAAAGATCATGCAGTTCACTATTAAGTAGTCTTCTCCATTCACCCGTCTGTTCATCTCTCTTTGGTATGAAATTTTTTCTACGAACTTTATTTTCAAATACTCGTAATCTCCTTTCCTCTCTTAAAGTAAGAGTAAATGTTTCGGATTCTTAAAATGTAACTGGAAAAATAACCATTTTATATATTTTCAATTGATCAGCCTCATGGGCTACGCTGACCACTAGCCTGACTACTGCTCATGAGGTCCCAAGTTCAATTTCCGTTCAAGCCATAAGAATTTTCCCTTAAAGGGAATTATTCCTGTGGTTGCACATGGTCTGGAATTTAGGTTAAGTTTAGGTTAAGAACTCTCCTGGCGCTTCATTATTATTTATCACCCATCATACCATCGGAGTAACGTAACTCCGCCTTCGAGGTGTCCCAACCTAAGAAATGCATTGCAATTCTGCCAATGCTAGGGGAGAAAGCCAGAAATGTCATAAAAGACAACCTGGTGGCATTAGACAATTTTTGGAAAAACTGTACTTCAACTAGCGTGAAATATTTTCAAAGTCCTATAGAACAACAGTGCGCATACGCCAGAGTATATAGAGCCAGCGATAACCCACATATCGATTATCATCTTCGTTTACTATCCGCCGCTATGAAATTTAAATGACCAATATTTGCAATAAATCCTTAAATCTATTTAATATATATATATATATATATATATATATATATATATATTAAAATTACCAAACGTTTATTAAAAATGGGTGAACACTTACTTATCACTCCCTAACGCTGATCCAAACAGCGATAACCCAAAACAGTGATAGTAAAATCATAGCCTAAGTAATATACTCTGTGGAGAAAATAGCAGTTGGCATCACAATATTGTCTAACAGTGTCATAATATTGTGATTTGCATATTTAAATAAATACTTCAAAATTGTCTAATAATGTTACAAAATTGTTTGAAAAAGTTTAAAATATTAAATAATGTTAGTAAATACAGAAGAAGAGCTATAGTTTACAACAATATAACTGAAAAATCAAGCGCTAGTAGAAGTGCAGTTGAGCCCAATTTTTTTTTTAATTTAACGTTTTCAGACGAATGACAAACATCTCTGTAATGCGTAATAGTATTCATTTCCAGCAGAATTAATACTGATTTTAATTTTTTTGTCCACCTCATTCCTGTTTGTAATTATTGTTCCTGGGTATTTGATTTCAACTACTTCAGTTTCCTCACTTGTTATTAAGTTTAAATTTCCATTATAATGTATTTCTATAAGGCTACATTTGTTTTTATAGATGTTTACTTACAGGCTCCAATTTCTTAATGTTTATGAACGGAGTGCGCGTTGGTCCGTAGTACTCCCTCGCTATCTCTTAGTAATGCATCAGCGTATACTAAAACTTTATTAATATCATTGAGTTGTACGCATTCTTTATCCTTTACAATGACAAATCCAGCTTCATTATCATTTATGAATAGAATCCAATTGACGGAAGAAGTTGCGCAAACAGGAATTTTTAAAGAATAAAATTACTTAATGTTGAAAGAAAAACTATTATTGTAATGTAGAAACATTCCTATAAAAATTATTATTATATTTATTATTACTATTATTATTATTATTATATTTATTATTATTATTATTATTATTATTATTATTATTATTATTATCATCATCATCATCATCATTTAGGTGGATATGGTACGTAAATCATAATTAATTTGTTTCATTACAAGAAAATTTTTCTTTGTTACTTGTTTCCTTAGCAATCCCTTAAATACAAATGTGTTTTCCGTTCAGTCCGACACAAAACTATAAAATAACTTGAACAACAATAACACAACGGCCTCATCCCCTACGCGCTTCTATTTCTACAGATTCTGACATCGGCCACGCTTCAAATGCGTACCGACTCTGAGCGATCAAAATGCCATCACTTGACACACACTAAATTCAATGGCAGCCTGATATGGAAGCGATAGTGATAGGGTCGTAGCTGTATAGATGTAGGTTAGAAAATGGGTAGGTAGGACAGTTAAATGATAGATGGGGATGAGGCACCCTCCTGAGGACTGCAACCTTGACGTGGTAGGAGGGCTTAAGTATCTATTTTGTCTTAAATTTTCAGATCAAATAGATCAAACTAATAGCAGTCCAATACAGTGAAAATTTATAGATTTCTTAATAAAATTCAATCTTCAACACTATTTCTAATAGGCATAATAATATGCATACTAATTTCGTATCATCATCATCAACATTCATGTATTAAGCCCATGTGGTTTATTGAGGTCTCATAGATTCTCATGCAAAAAGGTGAATCCATCTCTTTTTCTGACTACCAACATTCCTGTCTCCTTTTGGTTCGTAACTAAGTATAATTTTTGGAACGCGTTCATCTTTCATTCTTTGAACATGTTATTTCCAGTTTTTTCTAGAGTCTTTTATTTTATCTAAAAATTTAAAAATATTTAGCTCATTTCTAATATCTTCACTTCTTCTTTTATCTAGAAGTTTGCAGCCAGCCACACTTCTCAGAAATCTCATTTCAGCTGCTTCTATGATCTTCTCTTCTCTTTTAGTTAAAACCCAAAATCCACTACCATACAACAGTAAGGGGACTGTCACTGCTTTATAAAATTTTAGTTTTGTTTCCTATCTTGTATTTTTAAATCTTCTCTTAATTGTGCCACAAATATAATTAAATTTATTAAGTTTGTTAATAAGATCTTCTTTTTTAAAATAGGATATTTCTAAACCCAGGTATTTAAAATGGTTCACTTGTTCAACTAATTTTTCACTAATTTCGTATTTGTTAGGAATTTCGAAACAAACAAAAGTCCATTTATTTACATTTACTTAGCGTAAAAGGTACGTGCTGACTTTTTAATATTTAATTTTATTAAATTACATGTATTAATATGTTATAAATGTGTAAATTTATCATACATTTTATATTATAGTATTTATTAGGTCATGTTTTTAACATTAACGAAATTGTACAACTTAAATAAATTCAAGTTATGAAATCACAAAGATAAAATTATTTAACTGGGGAATGTCGATATATATTCGTACGTACACAATTAACTAAATCAATACATATGTTTTAAATATTTTCAATTTTATTAAATATTTTCATCTTTTTAAAATTTATGAAATTTGATTTAGTTTCCTTAGAAATGAAACAATGTGCATTAACTACACACATTTGTAGTAATTAATTATTAACATATTTTATTAACTATTTTTGAATGAAATTGAATTTAGTTTTATAAACTCTTCATAAATAATTTAAAACGTTAATTACCTGATGGAATTAAGAACATAAGGTGTTCTCTTATACTTCACAAGATGAATATTTGTATTTTTTCAAAACCTTTAATGAAAACAAGCTCAATAGTTACATTCCTCCAAAATTAGCTAAAGAGACGATAAAGATAGTGCATATAATATAAACATATAAAAACAAGTTGAACAAGCAGTGTTAGAGCAAAATCCTCGGGACCAAAGAGACGAATAAAACAAAACTGGAGCATTTATTATACAGTTAGTAACAATCTTGTTCATACGCTTATATTTTTGTTAATTTTAGGCCTATCCATCCGTAGTAATTCTGCCCGAAGGCAGGTCCTTCACTGCAATCATAGCATTTTCATGCTATGCTTGCAGCTTTACTAGGAAATTGTAGGTGTGGTAGCTTCCCGTTGCTTTCCACACCGGTGAAGGATGATGATGACGATAATGATAAGGATGATGATGATAAAGATGATGGCCATATGATTTCGGGGACCGTTTGTGCCTTAAAGTTTTCCTGACATTTGTCTTACAGGTGAGGAAAAACCCCGATAAAAACCTCACCCAGAAAAACTGCCCCGACCGGGGATCGAACCCGGGCCCGCTGCGTGACAAGGCAGCACGCTACCTCGAGACCACAGCGGTGGACTTTAGGCCTATTTAAGTTTTAAAATGTATACTAGGCCGCGTAATATTATTACCTGTGTTACGAAAATGTATGACAATTTTATATTGTAGCACGTTTATATTAATTTGGAAAACCAATTATTACTTTAGCATAGCAACATGGATGGAAATGGAATGCAACAGTCTTGTTCATACACTCAAAAAATGCTGTCTCTATACTTTGTGTTTGTAAACAAATGTTAATACCTACTCAAGTCAATGAGTTGTTTCATAGCATTCACGTACTTTCTTCATTTGTGTACAAAATGGAGAAGAGAATGCAGTTAAGTTCAGATTTAAAGAGAACTATTGTCAACCTTGCTTTAAGAGGTAAATCACTGAGAGAAATAGGCAATATAGTGGGAAAATCACATGCAACTGTACAGTACATAGTTAACAAGTTCAAGTATGAAGGTGCCATAGAAAATTTTCAGCGTAACGGTAGAGAAAAAAAAAATAAACGAAAGAGAAGAACGTTTTATACTCAGACATGTTAGAGCACATCCTCGGATTAATGTCCCGGAACTTAGGCCCATGGTGGAAGAAGTGTCTGGAAAGCAAATGAGCAATCAGACTGTTCGTTGCGTGCTGTGGTCGCATCATTATCATAACCCCAGACCGCGAAAAAGGCCATACGTAAGAGAACAAAATTGTGCTGCGAGATTACTTTTTGCAAAAGAGCATGTAAAAAATCACAGGAGTTTTGGAATCGTGTAATTTGGTCCGATGAAGCAAACTAAATATCTTCGAATCAGATGGTATGATAAGGGTTTGGAGGAAACCCAACACTGCTGATTATAGGTGAATACTTTTTCGACTGTGAAACACGGAGGAGATTCAGTTATGGACAACAGTTTAGTCTTCCAGCGGCGTTGGAAACCTGCACTTCATTGACGAAATAATGGACAAGTGGTATTACAACAGCATAAAGAAGGAAAATGTAAAACAAAATGCCATAAAAATGGGACAGGACAGAATTACATATTCCAACACGACAATGGGAGTAAACATACTGCAGACAATAACAAGCTTTGGTTGATCTGGAATGATCCGAAGCAGCTGAGAATATCTCCACAGTCAGCTGATCTAAATCCAATAGAGAATCTTTGGGTCGAGTTGAAGAAAAATGTCCGCAAAAGGAAAAGGAATTCAAAAGATCAGATAAAATGTTTCATTAGAGAATAATGAGGTAAAATTACACCTGAGACAATAAAAACATTGGTAAATTCAATGCAGCGACGATGCCAAGCAGTGCTTAAAGCTAAGGGGTACTCTACTAAGTATTAAATGAAGACATTGTTCTGTGTTTTGGTTTTGTGTTTTAAGTGTACGAACAGAAATGTTGTAAACAGGCGAATGTTTAATTTCGTTGGTTTTAGTTTTAATTATATTTTGATTAGAAGTAGCTACAAAAGATAATTTATTTTATTAACTATAGGTGTGTTAGACTGTTATAATGATCTGAAATGATAATCAGAAATAAATCACATTTCCGAAGCTACAACATTTACTTTATATCACAAAATCTCAGCTGTATGAACAAGATGTTACTAACTGTATCAAGTAAAGTAAAATAATAAATTAAAATAAGAAATCAAGATCATGCACAAATTTTAAAGAAATACATGAAGACGCTAAATTATGAACACACCATACAACTAAAGAAATATGAATTTTGATAACACTAATGTGTATTAAAGAACTACATAATCAAAATTAACTAATTAACTCATTGGTACTATAGAAACCCGTAGATTCATGATCGCGCGTGCATAAACTCTCAGTACATCCTTGTTTTGGGTTAATGTTTTCCAATCATGTCCTGTATAATTTACTTCCCTCAAACTATGGTTAATGTTATTCTCCCACATCATTCTTGGCCTAATTACTTGGCGATTTCCCTCTGGTTTCCTTGCAGAGTTTCCATGCCCCTCTTTCATTCCCCATTCGTGTCACATGTCCTGTTCACCACAATCTACAATGCTTAACTGTTCTTATAATATCTGTTTTCCCATAAAGATCATGTACCTCACTGTTATGTAGTCTTCTCCAATCGCTGCCTCATCTCTCTTTGGTCCAAAAACTATATTATGAACTTTATTCTCAGATACTCGTAATAATTTTTCTCCCTTAAAGTAAGTGTCCATGTTTCGCATTTATATAATATAACTGGAAGAACAACAGTTTTATATATTTAGAGTTTAACTTTTTTTTTAGAGAAGTTGAGACAAGTGTCCATGTAATGCATAATATCAGGCATTTCCAGAATTGAACCTATGTTTAATTTCTTTGGGCATCTCATTCCTCTTTTTAATTATTGTTCCTGGGCATTTGAATTCAGTCATTTTTTTTTTCAAAATGTCCTTCAGTTTTCGTTAGCTTTCCATTTTCATTATATAATGTATGTCTTATGTGTGACCATATATATAATTTTATTCCTGTTTACTTCCAGCCCTAATTTCTTAGTATTACTCAATAGAGTGTGCGTGTTGGCCATAGTAACTCCTCGCTATCGCCTAACAATACTACTGATCAGCATAAACAATACGTTTAGTAGTATCATTGAGTTATACACCGTCTTCATCCTTTAAACGACAAATGCAGCGAAAAGGAACTATGAACACAAGAAAATTGACCGGAGGAGATTTTTTGAAGAATAAAATATTATTTAGCATGACGGAAAAACCATGTAATATAGAAAACATCGTAATAAAATATTATTATTATTATTATTATTATTATTATTATTATTATTATTATTTATTATTTAAGTGGCTATGGTACGTAAATCATAATTCATATTATATAAAACTGCATGAATCTTTTCTTTGTTCCTAGTTTACTTAGCAACCCATTAAATACAAATGTGTTTTCCGTTCAGTCCGACACAAAACTATAAAATAACTTGAACAACAATAACACAACGGCCTCATCCTCTACGCGCTTCTATTTCTACAGATTCTGACATCGGCCACGCTTCAAATGCGTACCGACTCTGAGCGATAAAAATGCCATCACTTGACACACACTAAATTCAATGGCAGCCTGATATGGAAGCGATAGTGATAGGGTCGTAGCTGTATAGATGTAGGTTAGAAAATGGGTAGGTAGGACAGTTAAATGATAGATGGGGATGAGGCACCCTCCTGAGGACTGCAACCTTGACGTGGTAGGAGGGCTTAAGTATCTATTTGGTCTTAAATCTTCAGATCAAATAGATCAAACTAATAGCAGTCCAATTCAGTCAAAATATATAGATTTCTTAATAGAATCCAATCTTCTACGCTGTATCTAATAACCATTTTAACTAAGTTCGTATTTGTTAATTTCGAAACAAACAAAATATCTATTTATTTACATTTAATTAGAGTAAAAGGTTTATGCTGCCTTTTTACTATTTAATTTTATTAAATAATTTATATTAACGTGTTACAAACGTGTACATTTCTAATACATTGATGTGTAGAAGTTAGGCCATGTTTTAAACATTAACGAAACTGTACAATCTAAATACATTTAAGTTAAATATCACAAAGATAAAATTATTTAACTGAGGAATGTTGATTTATATTCGTAAATACTCAGTTAACGAAAACAAAACATGAGTTTTAAAATATTTTCAATTTTATTAAATATTTTTCTCTTTTAAAAATTTATGAAATTTGATTTAGTTTCTATGGAAATGAAACAATGTGCTTTAACAATTCTAGACACATTTGCAGTAATTATTATAAATATATTTCATTAACTATTTCAGAATGAAACTAAATTTTGTCGTATCACCACTTAATACATCATTTAAAACATTAATTGGTTAAGAAAAACTAATGAAACGGTAATTCTTCCAATTAAATGAATGGATGAGAAATATGAATAATCAACTTTACGAGAGGAGAAAATAATACGAGATCAGATCTTTCGATTTATATCTTATTACCATAATTACCATACACTTCCTTTTGTCCAAAATCCATTTTGCTTATTATTCCAGAATTTAATACCATGTTTGTGAACCGTATGTCATTGTACTCCTTATTATTCTATTAAAAATGTTTGTTTTTGTTTTAGAACTTATATTCTGATCACATAAAACAGCATTTAATTTTGATATTGCAGATTTACCCTTATTTATCCTCTCATTGATTTCAGCATCATGACTTCCATCTGCATTGATTTTTATCCCGGAAATATACACATTTGTCATATACCTACATTTATTTTTCCATGTCCATCTTCTAAAAATCAGATCTTTTGATTTATCTCCTATTATATTGAGCAACAAAAAATAAACTTTTTTTTTGTTTCAGAACGAAAAAATATGCGATTCCGATAGTATTTTTTCTCCTGAATTCAAATATGATATCGGTTTTCCTCCATCACGCAAGGTTTTCGAGAGACAGGAATTTATAATTTCAAACACTTTAATATTTTCTACATTCGTAACTACACAATATTCGAACATTCGGACTCACTTAGAAAGTAAGATATGACGATTATCTGCTATATTTCGCCTGTGGAGCATCCCTCTTGATGGTCCAACAATAATCGGCCAGCATATTAGGATTCCATTTGCCTAGATATCTCTTTTCCATAGCTGAAATCTCCCGAGTTAGCTCATTTGGTTTTATTTTACAATGGACAAATGGATGAAAAAACGCTTATTAAAAATAATTATTTAAATCCATTAATTGAAATTGAAATAAAAAAACTGTGGGCGATGGAGAAATTCCGAATACATATTTGAAAACACGATAAAAAAAACTGCATTGAGTACAACTACTGGTACTCATGAGACAAAATCAAATTGACCAGTGTTACCATAAACTTCGTTTTGTCCAAATTTATCTTTAATGTCCATTTTTCGTATTCCTCCTTCAATTTTCTTGTCATGTACAGTACTCTAAATATTTGTAATCTTCTGTCATGAGTAGCTGATCATAATTTATTCCTCCTCCTCCTCCTCATCATCATCATCCATGCAAGTATTAGGCCGTGTGGCCTGTTACGGTCTCAAAGAGGAATTTTCCATCCAGCGCTTTTTTGGACGCTCCAGCGATTTTTTGCCTTGGGGGCTGTAACGAAGCATGGCTTTTGGAATTCTATGAGACGGCATTCGTTGAAGATGGGCTTTCCAGTTGTTCTGATAATTTTGTATATGGTGAAGAATGGGTTCTACATCCAACTCTTCCATAATTTATTGTCTCATTTTTTTATGGTCCCACTTTGTATAGCCTGCTGTACTGCGCATAAATGACATCTCATTTGGTGTTATTCGACTTTCATCTTCTTCCTATTGTCCATGCTTCACTACCATATCTTAATACTCGTCTTGTGAGAACCTTATAAATGTATAATCTTGTGTTCTTTTGTACTAAAGATGGTTTCAACACACTGCTAATTATCCCCGTTGTTTTTGTGAAATTTGTGATTTTCTTTGATGTATCAGCTTCATATTCTTTCAAGAAAAAATACTTACTTACTTACTCACTGGCACTATCGAACCCGTAGGTTCATGGCCGCGCGGACATAAGCTCTCCATACATCCCTATCCTGAGCTAATGCTTTCCAATCATTCCCTGTATAATCTACTTCCCTCAAATCATAGTTAATGTTGTTCTCCCACCTCATTCTTGGTCTACCAACTGGGCGTTTTCCTTCTGGCTTTCCTACAAGAAGTTTTCATGCACGTCTTTCATTCCCCATTCGTGCAACATGTCCTGCCCATCGCAGTCTACGAGACTTAACTGTTCTTATTATATCTGGCTTCCTATAAAGACCATGTAGTTCATTGTTATGTAGTCTTCTCCATTCACCTGTCTGTTCATCTCTCATTGGTCCAAAAATTTTCCTAAGAACTTTATTCTCAAATACTCGCAATCTCCTTTCCTCCTTTAAAGTAAGAGTCCATGTTTAGCACCCATATAATATAATAATAGTTTTATATATTTTCAGTTTAACGTTTTTTGAAAGGAGTTGGGACATCAAAAGTCCCTGTAATGCATAATAGCACGCATTTCCAGAATTGAGCCTATGTTTAATTTCTTTGTGCATCTCATTCCTATTTGTGATTATTGTTCCTAGGTATTTGAATTCACCCACTTCCTCAAAATTTCCCTCATTTGTCATTAGCTGTCCATTTCTAGCTTTTGGAATTCTATGAGATGGCATTGTTGAAGATGGGCT
Source organism: Diploptera punctata (assembly GCA_030220185.1). Taxonomy (NCBI): domain Eukaryota; kingdom Metazoa; phylum Arthropoda; class Insecta; order Blattodea; family Blaberidae; genus Diploptera; species Diploptera punctata. The sequence goes on along the minus strand of JASPKZ010007250.1, from coordinate 1,074,151 downwards.
TTCCAGTTGTTCTGGTAGTTTTGTACATGGTGGAGAATGGGTTCTAACATCCAACTCTTCCATAATTTCCTCATTTATTTTATGGTTCCACTTTTTATAGCCTGCTGTACGGAGCATAAATCACATCTCATTTGCTGTTATTCGGCTTTTATCTCTTCTTCGTATTGTCCATGCTTCACTACCATATCTTAATACTGGTCTTCCGATAACCTTATAAAGCGTCGTAGTCTTGTGTTCTTTTGTACTAAACAAGGTTTCATTACACTATTAATTATCCCCATTCTTTTTATGAAATTTGTGATTTTCTTTGATATATCAGCTTCGTATTCCTTCAAGAACAAATAGACAAGAAAATAAAATCTGAAGTGCAGTCATCAGTTATTTGAAGCAACACGATCTCATGGACATGGGCTAAGGACATAGGGGCAAGTACTGTAGAAAAATACAATTTTATTTTATAGTTATGACCATCGTTAACTTTATTTTCCATCACAGCTCGTTATTCATTCTTCTCCCTAATGGTTGTAAACTCAAATTAGGGTCAATGTTTAATTTACTGATAAACATTATGTGGGAGTCCAAGCGGCTACTTTCTGACATAATCTATACAAGGTAAAATCATGCCTTACTGACCTCCCCTTCAGGCATATCAGTACAGCTAATGTATTTAAATTACTAAATAATTAATATGAAATATATGAGTAATCATTGAAATTTATTATGTTATAAAATTCGACCTTTAGTATTTTTATATAATGGACTTTTGAAGTATTTATTATAAAAGAAGAACATTTGTTTAAGGTCTAACCTTCAATTAGTTAATTTTACCTTCTTAACAATAATACATAAATAATAGTTATATAAAAAACTAAAACAACACGTTTTATTAGAAAACCTAACTAAAAAATGAAAAATAATTTTAATTTCCAACACGCTTGGGATAAAATTAAAGTGGTCAACAAAAAAATCATCTCCAACACATTTAGAATAAAACTAGAGTTATCTACAAAAAAACAAATACCATCAATAGCGTGTGGTGCTTCTATATCAATTAATATATTTGATAATAAACAGATATTGGTAAAAGTAAAGTCTCTAAGAAGGAAACGTAAAAACCATAAAAAGCACCTCACCCTTTTGATGGTAAACATATTTTTTTGTAGATAACTCTTGTTTTATTCTAGATGTGTTGGAGATGATTTTTTGTTGACCACTTTAATTTCATCCCAGGCGTGTTGGAAATTAAAATTATTTTTCATTTTTTAGTTCGGTTTTCTAATCAAACGTGTTCTTTTAGTTTTTTAAACTATTATTTAATTTTTAATTTTTTTTAGTTTGGTTTTCTAATAAAGCGTGTTTTTTAGTTTTTTAAACTATTATTTTTTTAAATTTTAGTTTAATTGATTGTCGTAAACCGAAATCCCATCAAAATGTAATTGCTTACGATATTTTTAGTGTCTAGGCACGAATATAATTATATATTTTTTAAAATTATTATTATCTAACATTATTATAATATTTTTGAAAATTTTAATATATACAAATAGTTACAGTTAATCGTATCCTTCTCATATTTTTTGGATAAATTACAATGTGGTAAGTTTACAAAATTGTCATTAATATTTTACAGAATAAGATACAAATGTAAATATATTTAAATTCGATAATACTGTAGTATGAGCTAAAAGTAATACTCTTCTAAAAAATCCTCCGGGCCGGATTTGAATCAGCGACCTATGGATTACTGAAATTACGAGTATATACCACTACAGCCCACCGCTCTACCAACTGAGCTACCAGAGGATATAATACTAATTTCTTACGATTGACTAAAAAGTCGATAAGTCCGCAACCTATTATATCGGTCTTTATTTTTTTGATGTCCTGATGGTCCTGGCCAAGATCTTAGAAAAAATTATGAAATTATTATATTGTCATTGGTCCTTTACAAGTATACAAATTTTGAAGTCGATCCAATATTTTTAAGTGGGAGAAAATCGTGTTACAAAATTCCGTTACATAGATAGACAGATACAGGTCAAGCTAATATAAAGCGTGTAAAAATAAACAATATTAACAGGAGTAGGTCTCGGTGGTCTAGCGGTTAAAAGAATTGTCAGTGATTAATTTTTAGGAAAGTTGAAACAAACATTGATGGCCAATCCTATTTACCTGATATATTTTTTTTTAATTTTCAGCGCCAATAGATATCAGGATCTGCTAGTGAATAACATTTTTTCAAGCAAAAATTGACAACATTTCTACAAGTAAAATTGTTGGCTTTCACGGCCGGTGTCTTTATTCCTGTTTGGGTCGTCTGCAGTCCATAGTTGAGGAGTTCACAGCGAGCATGCAGAATCTCCTGAAGATGTCTACCACAATAGTAGACGTAACGTCAAGTTTCATGATAACTGGACCAGGGCCATTTAGCCCGGACGACGAACCTAACAGGAATTTCTACACTTCTATGTTAGTTTCACTTTTTTATTTTATTACTTGAATGACATGCATTTATGGAAGTAATTACAACTAAATACATGGTCATATTATATAATGGAAATGGATAGTTAATGACAAATGGGGGAAATATTGAAGGAGTGACTGCATTTAAATACCTAGGAATAATTATTGACAAACAGGAATGAGGTGCAAAAAAGAAGTTAAACTTCTTCTTCTTCTTCTTCACGGTTTAGGCTTATTTACTAGCCTGTTCCGGCTCCAAATTGCTGCTCTTTTATCTCTTTGGAGCTTGTAAGTATTTTGAAGTGTCCCCTGAGTACGCTACTAACGTTCTGCAGGGTTAGTCCTTTGGAGGGACTGCCTCCTTAAAGCCTTTGGACTTGCTTCCTTGTGTTTTATCCCTTCAAGGAGGGAAAGAAGTTAAACATATGCTCAATTCTGGAAGTGTATGCCATTACACATCGCAGGACTCTTGTAATCCCAACTTTTCTAAAAAAAAAATTAAAAAATAATATAGGGCCTATATAAAACGGCTATTCTTCCAGTTATATCATATGGATGCGAAGCATAAACTCTTACTTTAAGAGAAGAGAAAAGGTTGCGAGTATTTGACAATAAAGTTCTTAGGAAAAAGTTTGGACCAAGAGAGACGAACATATATGTGAATGGAGAAAACTACATAAGAGTGAACTACATGCTCTTTATAGGAAACCAGATATGATAAGAGCAGTTAGCTATCATATACTGTGTTGGGCAGGACATGTGGCACGAATGGGGAATGAAAAAGAGGCATGGAAACATCTTGTATAGAAACTAAAGGAAACGCGCCCAATAAGTAGGCCAAGAATGAGGTGGAGTATAAATTATCCAAGATTTGAAGGAAGTGAATTATAGAGGAGATGATTGGAAAACATTAGCTCAGGATAGGGATGTTTGGTGAACTTATGTTCCCGCGGCCATGGACCTCGGTTTCAATAGGTCAGTGAGTTAATAATAACAATATTAATAAAAATAATAATAAATATAATCATATAAATAATACATTTATAATATATTATCTAATAGATATAATCTGGCCGAGATTACTATTTTTAGAATAGATTTATTTTTTTTAGCCTGGTGGAGTTAAGACCATGTGGCCTTCTCTTCCACTCACCAGGACAAACATATGTGACATATAAATACAAAAAAAAAATACAATAATAGTACATACTAAACAATTAATTATATGTCAAATTGAACAATAATGAAAATAATGTCTAATAATATAATCAAATTAAATAAATTAAAATTAAACTAATGATAGAATGAATACAGAAAGGAATAACAGCTCGAATCTACTATACATAAAAAGAAAAGAAAAAATACAAAGAAAGTAATAAACTATAATGAATTAATATATCGCTTATTAGACAAGGCATTAGATAAGATATCAGTTATTGACAAATCTTAAAACTATTTTTTATTAGATAATGAAAAAAACAAATGATTAATTATGAAAAAGTAATATTAGTGATTTGTTTCTGTTAATCTTATTTTTAATTTGTTTCTGAAAGATGTTGACGTTTAGCAGTCTCTGATAGAATGGAAAAATCAAAGAACAAGTCCTCCGGGCGGGACTATAAGCCGTGAGTCCCAAGTCTGAAAATGTTCGGGCTCGTAAAAGAACCTCAAGCCTAAATTAGCACCTCTGAGCAAAATTTAACCGATCTTACTCATCCAAGTAATACCTCAGTTGCCTACTAGATGTTTCTTGAGGCGATCTGTTAATCGCAATTGCTGAGACTCAAGTTCCTACTACCAGTGACACCAGCTTACCAGGGCCTCCTGCAAGAACTCCACGAGGAGAAACGCAAAATATGGGAAGAATTATACATTACTTGATATCATGACAAGTCGTGAATGGGCTCTGGTAGGATATGAATTGCGCCACACAGTGATCAGACTCGCTGTGCATGGATTTTACCACAAGCTGTGCAGATTCCACAAGCCTGGGTCAGACTGCGTGTGTGCAAGATGTAGGGAACAGTGCGAGAGATAATAAATAAATAATAAATAAATAAAGCCTGATATGTCCCTTTAGGGCAAAGGCCTCCCTGTACAGGGGTTAAGCTCTATTTGAGAGTGTCACCCGGTGAGCTACTCCGTGGTGAGAAGTTGACTTGGATGTAGCACTTGGTTTGTATACACTGTTTGTTCTGTGATTAGTTAATACACAGTTGGCTCTCCATCGTTCTCCAGCTTTTCCTGCATCTGGCGACTCTGGACCATTGCGCCCCTGCTCGTTCTTTGAAGATGTCAGCCCATCGTCGTCTTGGTCTTCCGCGCTGTCTCTTGCCTGTGTACGGGTCCCACATGGTTGTTTTTATTGTCCACCTGTCGTCCTGTATTCTTGCGACGTGGCCTCCCCACTTCCATTTTTTCCTGATGGCTTGTTGTGCGGGATCAGTTGTTGAGGATATCGCTTGAAGTGTTGTATTCGAGATTCTGTCCTTCAGAGTTATGCCTAAGATTTTCCTCTCCATTTTCCTTTGGCATACTTGGAGTGTGTACTTCAGTTTGGCAGTAAGATTCCAAGTTTGGCAGCCATATAACAGTGTTGGAAGAACACAGGTTTGTAGTGTTTCCATTTTGAGTTTCCGGTTGAGTGACTTGTCCAGCAGTATAAATTTCAGTGACCAGAACGCCTTCCAGGCGAGAGCTATTCTTCTGCTTATTTCCTTCTCTACTTTCTGATGGAAGGAGAGTAGTTGTCCTAAGTATATGTACTCGCTTACATATTGAAGATCCATTCCATCGACTTTGATAGGGTTTTCCGGACCATTAGACATAATTTGTGTCTTGCTTTTGTTCATCGAAAGGCCTGCAATTTTGCTAGTTTCTGAGAGCTCTTGTAGCATTGATTGGAGTTGTTTAGGGGATCTGGCGAACAATACCACGTCGTCAGCAAATCTTAAGTTGGATAGCCTGCTCCCGTTTATATTTATTCCGTATTTCTTGTTCCAGTTTAGTTTTCGAAATATGTCTTCAAGCACGCATGTAAAAAGTTTAGGAGAAATTGGGTCGCCTTGTACCATGTGTTAAATTGTAGGATGAGATGAGAATCGCTGGTGAAAATATGCAGTGACTAAGAACAATCTTCTTTGCACGTTGTGCGCATTTCACATTTTATTAATCGCGTGTCACTCACTGACATCTACAGGGAAATAAGCGTAACTAAATTACATAGGTCAATAAATTCCCATTAGGGGAGCACGCATGTCTCCCTGATGGACGTATGGGGTATATACATAAAAGACAATGTAAAAAAAAAAGAAACTACAAATTATGCAGAGTGAATTTCATTGCTTGACAAGGAGAAATTAATTGAATAGTCGCCCAAAACAAGGTTGGTAGCCATAATTTTTTACCAAGTTGAGTTTTACATGAAAATATTAATTGCACGTGGTACCGTACCTTTTTTCCGTGTAAAAATCTACTTTATAAAATGCAGGTAACAACCTTGTTTTGGGAGGCTATTCAATTACAGTGGTCAACATGATTTTCGTCTCATGAGTACCAATAGTTGTACTTAATGCAGTTTTTTTATCGTGTTTTCAAATACGTATTCGGAATATCTCCATCACCCACAGTTTTTTTTTAAATTCCAATTTCAATTAATGGATTTAAGTAATTATTTTTTAATAAACTTTTTTCATCCATTTGTCCACTGTAAAATAAAACGGGGAACACTTTCATCAGGAAATTTCAGCTATGGAAAATGAGATATCAAGGCAAATGGAATTCTAATTTGCTGGCCGATTCTCGTTGGATCATCAAGAGGGATGCTCCCCAGGCGAAATATAGCAGAAAATTGTCATTTCTTACTTTCTAGGTGAGTCCGAATGTTCGAATATTGTGTAGTTATGAATGTAGAACATATTAAAGTGTTTGAAATTATAAATTTCTGCCTCTCGGAAACCTTGCGTGATGGAGAAAAGCCGATATGATAACGGTATTTGAATTTAGGAGAAAAAATACTATCAGAATCACATATTTTTCTTTCTGAGACAAAGAAAGTTTCTTTTTTTGTTGCTCAGTGTAATTAACATACATAATATATTACCGTACATATTATCCGCCGGAGCTATAAAAATGTGTATCGGTGTGCTAGAAAAGTAGCATTTTGGACGCTGAAATGGCTTATGCTGCTTAAACCATAATAAATACACCAAATTAATGTACACAAAATTGAATGTAACAATTTGAAGGGATACGGTATCTTGATGTGGAAACAGGTCTATAGCCTAATTCCATGAAGTTGAAGAAGAAGAAGAACAAGAATTGAATAAATAAAAAATCTACAAAAAAATTCACTACAGCAATACCTATTTTTTATGAATAACTCAATAACCATTTTTGTCTTTCAGTTCACTGATGCCAAGAAGATTGGGATAAGTAGATTCCTGGGCAATGCCGGGTAATCAGCAAGGGGTCTCTAAAAATTACGATATACATTTATATTTTTATTTTTACTTATTCAATTAAACATAAAAACACATATAATTTATTTAGGCGTAGCAGCGCATGCCGGGTATAAGCTATTATAATTTAAAAGTTAAACAGTAAAGAGTGGAATTTAATGGTTTTGAAATGAAGGCAAATATCTATAAACGGATGATTAATGAATTAACAACCGCCATTTTAGACCTTGACAAATAATTCATGATAGATTATTCTGCGTACAAGGTGAATCACCTTTTCCTGCATAAAAAAAACTGCCATTCACAACAATATATTACTAATCCTATGTTCTTGTAGGTGACGTTGTATTGCTACAGGTCATGAAAGCCCTTGCAAGATGCATATGTAAGGATTACCATTGTCAAGCTCTGAATGCGTTACATTGACAAGCATGTTCTTGGTGAGGCATTGATTTCAAGTCAGACCTACACGATTTTATTCACCATTGTTCCATGTGAGTCATATAAAACCAAAACGTGCTTTCTCCACTTTTAGAAATTCCGAAGAAATGTATCTATTCAGGTTGTTTTCATGAAATGACTATTGAGAGAAAGAAAAAAATGTGGGGACCTTAACCTCCTATTACCTTAAAGACTTGTTGAGGCCTCTTTTAGGGTCGTTATACCTATACCTTATCTGCTATTAGAGTGATCCTAACTTAAACAAATGCCAATGGTATCTTTCCGCCATTCGCACCACAATTACTGTCACTATATAACGGGCTTCCAATATAAAACCGGACCGGCCTCACGGAGTTTCACCCGGCACGCAGTGCTGTCTCTTCCTCCCGCAATTCACCCTGCCTGCCACCCGTCCTTGAACTGTTTCTTATCTTATAGAAAATGCTGGAAATGTTGTCCTCCCGCAGTTAAACAGACATTATACCGAGTAAACACATTTAACTTGACACGCTGTAGTTCGGGCACTATCAAGTTTCTGATTTCATTTCTTATGTTGTTCTTCAGTTCTTCCAATGTGTGCGGATTTGTTTTATACACTTTGTCTTTCAGGCTACCCCACAAATAAAAATCACACACTGTTAGATCTGGGGAGCGAGGGAAATCCCAACTTGTTGTGTTAATTTCGGTAATGATTTTTGTGGTGAACGTTCCAAATTTTCGCCAATTTCGTCTAATTTTTCTTCGGTGAGAACCGTACGCCTTCGCATGTGTTTCTTATTTTGTACTGAACCAGTGGTCTCAAATTTAGTCACAAGATCGTGGATTGTCGATCTGGAAGGAGGTAATTGTCCAGGGAAGTTCGGAATAAATTCCTCGCGAACGCGACGAGCTGATTCGTATTTATAATAACAATTACACACATAAATGCGCTGCTCTAATGTCAGCTGACGTCTCATCTTGTCGAACGATAGTAAACTGACTAGTTCAAGGACGAGCGGCTGGCAGAGTGAAATGCGGACGAGGAGAGAGCGCTGCCTGACGGGTGAAACCCCGTGAGGCCGGTCCGGGTTTATATTGGAAGCCCGGTACAAAAACAAAATTATACACCTTTACATTGAACTCTATAAAGTTAAATAAAAGCAATTACCTCTGTTTTAACATAAAAATTAATGAGTAAAAAATTATACACGAACAACAAAAATTAACAAACACAAAGTATTGATACAGTCTCATATTATGGCTGTTTTCCGTCTTTACTTTTCGAGTTCAATACTTGGCTGGGTGCCCCTTTGATTCCAAGATGGCTTGAAGACGACGTGGCATCGACTTGAATAAATTTGAAGTTACTGAAGAAGGTATGTTTCTCCATTCTTCTTCCAAAGCGTTTCACAGGTCTTCCTCGTTGGAAACCTGCCTTCAACGAATTCTCCTTTTCAGATGTTCCCATAAATTAATGGGGTTTATGTCCTGAGACTGCGGAGGCTTTCCCATGTACTTTTGTGTGTTATACAAAATCTATAAACACGTATTGAAAGCGGTGTTCTTGGGATCATTATCTTGCATAACTACAAAATCTTGTACAGTAAAACTTCTTTAATCCGGAAATCTGTCCAATGTGAACGAATTTCTTGGTCCCGGCGAAATAATAGTAATTTACATATATTTATTTTGAATAAAACGGAATCTGTCCAACGCGGAAACGTAAGGATATTTCTACACAATTCATGAAAAAATGTATAAAGCGGAAAAACAGAGAAATAAATTAATTTCCACTTCATTGAATACCCGTTAGCCAAAAAAACGATAAGGAAATATTCCTGCCACCGGGGGATGTAGAGGTTCTACATGTATCTGAAATTTTATATCGGCCTCACTGCACGCCTGTTACGCGAAATAAAGATACCTGTCTTATAAATAACTATTGCACTGTAAAATCTTAAATTAGTGTAAGTTCTTACACAGATCTTTCATAGGTGGCGTTCGGAATTTACGGAATAACAATGGCTGAAACGTATGTATCATTCTCATTAAGCGAAAAAGTGAAAGTGATTGAAGATAAATCTCCAAATTTCCGGACAAAGTCAAGCTCTATCTGTTGCTAAATCCCTAGGGAATAACGATTTCTAGGGATCTTCAGTTTAGCTGGGCCGTTTAAAAAGACAACACACTGTAGTGTGGAATGAAATTTGCGGGGAATCAAAGGATGTAGACGAAAGTGTAGTTAGTGAGCGAAAACACTGAAACTGCATACTTTAATTTCAGAATTCGCGCTAAGAGACATTTTAACGCTGACAAAACAGGATTTTTTTTTCGCATGTTACCGTCGAAGTCGCTCATACATACTATACCACACTTTTCAACGGCATTGGAACTGCAATTAATCCAAGATACGTAAAAAGTCATATACGGTGCTCTATAATCTAAGATTATTAATACGTTTTTTTATAATGTGGAATTTTGTCTAATGTGGGAAAATAATTGGTTCCATGCGATTCCGCTTTGAGCAAATTTTACTGAATAATCCCCATTTTCTCTGCAGATGTATGAATATTGGTCTTCAGTACGTTTATATAGGCCTACTGTTTTCGCTCCATCACACCAATGATAAAATGCAAGGTCCTAACACGAGAGGTATCCCCATACTTATAAAGAATCACCACTATGTTTCACAGAGGATTGGAGATTTTACTTTTGTAGCTCTGTATTTTAATTCCTCTTGACTTTTCTTCTCCCATCTGGACATTAAATGTTGAATTTAGGCTTATCAGTAATAATTACTTTTAACAAAATTATTTGGGACTGTTTATGTGTGTTTTGGCGAAGTTCAATTTTTTTCAGTTTTCATTTCTTACTTACTTACTTACTCACTGGCACTATCGAACCCGTAGGTTCATGGCCGCACGGACATAAGCTCTCCATACATCCCTATCCTGAGCTAATGCTTTCCAATCATTCCCTGTATAATCTACTTCCCTCAAATCATAGTTAATGTTGTTCTCCCACCTCTTTTTTGGTCTACCAACTGGGCGTTTTCCTTCTGGCTTTCCTACAAGAAGTTTCCATGCACGTCTTTCATTCCCCATACGCGCAAACATGTCCTGCCCATCGCAGTCTACGGGACTTAACTGTTCTTATTATATCTGGCTTCCTATAAAGACCATGTAGTTCATTGTTATGTAGTCTTCTCCATTCACCTGTCTGTTCATCTCTCTTTGGTCCAAAAATTTTCCTAAGAACTTTATTCTCAAATACTCGTAATCTCCTTCCTCCCTTAAAGTAAGAGTCCATGTTTCACACCCATATAATATAACTGGTAGAACAATAGTTTATATATTTTCAGCTTAACGTTTTTTGAAAGGAGTTGGGACATCAAAGTCTCTGCAATGCATAATAGCATGAATTTCCAGAATTGAGCCTATGTTTAATTTCTTTGTGCATCTCATTCCTATTTGTGATTATTGTTCCTAGGTATTTGAATTCAGCCAATTCCTCAAAATTTCCCTCATTTGTCATTAGCTGTCCATTTCCATTATATAATGTATTTCTACGTGTGACATATATTTAGTTTTACTGATATTTACTTCCAGTCCTAATTTCTTAGTGTTACTCAATAGTGTGTGCGTGTTGGCCTTTAGTATCTCCTCGCTATCGGCCAGTAGTACTACATCATCAGCATAAACTAACAGCTTATTAATACCATTCAGTTGTTAAGCCTTCCTCATTCTCTAAAGATTTAATGGCATGCTCTAGTACAAAATTAAATAGTAGAGGAGATAGTGCATCTCCTTGCTTTAACCCATTCTGGATTTCAAAAGTGTCTGAAAACTGTTTGCCTACACGCACCCTACTCGTTGAGCCATTTAGACACATTCGTATAAGTCTAACTAACTTTTTAGGAATTCCAAACTCCAGCAGGATACTATATAACTTCTCCCTCTTAATTGAATCATATGCTTTTTTGAAGTCTACATATAGTTGATGTACAGTGCCATTATATTCCCATTTCTTTTCTAAAATCTGTCTTATACTAAAAAATCTGATCTGTTGTAGACCTGTTTCTTCTAAATGCACATTGATGATCTCCTAGAATGTCATCAATATAGGGAGGAAGTCTGCTTACTAATATATTTGTTAGAATTGTGTACGAAGTTGAAAGTAATGAGATGCCCCTATAGTTGTTGCAATCAGTTTTATCTCCTTTCTTATAAATTGGTAGGATAATTGATTCCTTTCATTCATCTGGAAGAGCTTCTTTTTCCCAAATCATACTAAGCAACCAGCGTATCTTGTCCATCAATATTCTCCCCCAGATTTTATCAGTTCTGCTGGGATCTCATCTGAACCTGATGCTTTATACATCTTCAATTTTTCAATTGCCATTTCAACCTCTAATGCACTTGGCTCTGCGACTAGCATTTCTGCTGTCTGTAAGTTATTCTCTTCAATGTCCTGTTCTGTATGTACATTTAATAGCTGATTAAAATAACTTTTCCATCTATTTAATATACTCTTGGAATCTGCAATCATATCCCCATTTTCATTCCGAATTATGTTTGTTCTAGCCTGAAACCCTTTCTTCTCTATACTAATTCCCTGATATAATTCTCTAATGTTCCTATTTTTTGCATTCAATTCAAAATCATTAATCTTCTCTCTCAAATATTCCCTCTTTTACTCTTTAGTAACTTGGTGGTTTCCCGTCTAACACTACCCAATTGCTCTAAATTTACCTCATTTGGCTCGTGTAACCATTTAATTTTTGCTAGCTTTCTTTTCTTTACAATGTCTGCACATTCCTCATCAAACCATTTCTTGTTTTGCCTCTTTTTTAAACAACCAATGCTTTCTGATGCTGACAATTTAATAGTATCTCTTATAGCCTCCCATTTTTATTTATATCAGTTTCTTCTTCGTTTGCCACATTGTCATCTGAAGATTCCAGTACTTCAAATCTATTAGCAATTTTGATTTGGTATTCTTGCCGCATTTCATCATTTTCAAGTTTTTAATTCATATTTTACAGAATCGTCTTTAACGTTTGTTCCTCTCATAAGCGATAGCCGTTGTCTGATTTTCACCCTGACCAGATGATGATCTGAATTGCAGTCTGTCCCTCTAACTGATCTAACATCAATGATGCTACTGTGCCAGCGTTTATCCACTAATACATGATCTATCTGGTTCCGAGTTTCTCCATCTGGGACGTCCAGGTGTATTTATGAATATCCTTATGCTGAAATGTTGTGCTCTTAACAACGAGATTCTTTGATGTGGCAAATGTGACTAATCTAACCCCGTTGTCATTACTATCTTCATGAAGACTGAATTTGCCTATTGTTGGTTTGAATATATCTTCCCGCCCCACTTTTGCATTAAAATCTCCTAAGACAATTTTCATATGATATCGTGAAAGGCTATCAAATAAGCATTCTAATTCGTCATAGAACTCATCCTTGATCTTGTCATCTTTATCTTCTGTGGGGGCATGTACATTTACAATTATAAAATCATGTCGTTTACCCTTTAGAATTATGTATGATATCCTATCACTAACAAACTTAATATCTCGGATAGCGGATAGGATCCTCCTTCTGACTAAAAAACCCGTTCCAAATGCAGGTCTTTCTGCACCCCCATAGTATAATGAAAAGCTTCCTGATTCCTGACTACCTTCTCCTGGCCACCTAACTTCCTGTAAAGCGACTATATCCAAGGGCGATTTATCCAATTCCTGCGTTAATATCTCTAGTGCCCCGCTATTGTATAAAGTCCTAACATTCCATGTTCCTAGGAACATGTCCCTGTATTTGAGCCTTTGGCATGGGTTCCCTGAAGTAGTCCCCGCCCGGAGAACCGAATGGGGGACTATTTGACCTCCGGAAAATTTTACCCCAGTAGAACCCATGTCCGCATTTCTTGACGGTTGTATTTTTACGGTGAAAGATCGTCACTCTTTCGACCAAGGTACTTATTTCGTCTGGCTTATCACCTTCGACCAGTCCAGCATGGGTAACCCTATCGGCAGCAATGCTACCGCCGGCATTCTTACAAAGTATTTTCTAAGGGCTGTTTTCCCATATAGTTTGTTAGCTCATAGACAGTTACGAACCATTTTTGGACCAAAGAGAGATGAACAGACAGGTGAATGGAGAAGACTACATAACAGTGAATTACATGGTCTTTATAGGAAGCCAGATATAATAAGAACAGTTATGTCTCGTAGAGTACGATGGGCAGGACATGTTGCACGTATGGGGAATGAAAGACTTGCATGGAAGCTTCTTGTAGGAAAGCCAGAGGAAAAACGCCCAGTTGGTAGACCAAGAATGAGGTGGGAGAATAACTTTAACTATGATTTGAGGGAAGTAGATTATACAGGAGATGATTATAAAGCATTAGCTCAGGATAGGATGTATGGAGAGCTTATGTCCGCGCGGCCATGAACCTACGGGTTCGATAGTGCCAGTGAGTAAGTAAGTAACAGCGTAAGCCTATATATGTCAATAAAGTTGATGATTGTACGTGATATTAAAACTAATTTAGGCCAAATGGCAGGACTCATAATTTACCTACTCCTGATCTCGTATTACCCCAGGGATCTCCTAAGGCCTGTAGTGGAATGACTTTACCTACACTTTACGCTCCTGTCGTCAAGTATCAACAAGATGAAACTAGGATGTGATTTGCCCCTGAGAATCAAACTCTGTAAAAATGACAAATGCTGCTTTTGCATGATGATAACAACACTAATGATGAACTGGTTCTTCACCCCCAGGTAACGAAGGTCTCTGTTTCAAGGAATTCTCTTCAAACCAGCTTCATTACTAATCTGGTCAAGGTGTCCTGGTACACACTATCAAGTTCCTTATCCGGAAGCTGCTTTTGTATACACTGAACATGAAATAATCCCTTGTTTTAAAAATATATTGTGAATATATAGTTGTAGCCTACATTTGTGCTAGTTGAGTGGAAGAGAAAGAATTATGGCCTTAACTCTGCCAGAATAAATAAAACATTAATATTATTATCATTATTGTCATTATTATTATTATTATTATTATTATTATTATTATTATTATTTATTATTATTACTACTACTATTATTATCATTATTATTATTATTATTATTATCATTATTATTTTTATTATTATCATCATTATTATTATTATCATTATTATTGTTGTCATTATTATCATCATCATCATTATTATTATTATTGTCATTATTATCATTATTATTATTATTATTATTATTATTATTATTATTATTATTTGTTCTAACGTCCACCGCTGTGGTCTCGAGGTAGCGTGCTGCCTTGTCACGCAGCGGACCCGGGTTCGATTCTCGGTCGGGACAGGCTCCTGGGTGAGGTTTTTTTCGGGGTTTTTCCTCACCTGTAAGAGAAATGTCAGGAAGCTTAGGGCACAACGGTCCCCGAAAATCATCCGGCCATCATCATTATCATCATCATCCTTCACCGGTGTGGAAAGCAACGGGAAGCTACCACACCTATAAATTCCGTAGTAAAGCTGCAAAGCATAGCATGGAAATGCTATGATTGCAGTGAAAGACCTGCCTTCGGGCAGAATTACTATGGATGGATGGATGGATTTGCTCTAACCTCGACTTCATCATTGCCCAGTGTAAGGTGCATATATTAAGTGGCGTTTCTCGTATAATTTATCATATTATTATTATTATTATTATTATTATTATTGTTATCATTATTATCATCGTAAGTATTATTTATTGTAGTCATTATCATCGTATAATATGCTATTTGTGCATGACATTTACATTGCAACATTTAATATATTTTTAACTCTCTATAATTATTATAGTGTATATCTATATTGTGACATATTTACTTGTATTTGTGCTGGTTGAGTGGAAGAGAAGGCATCTGTCAGAATAAATAAAACATTATATTATTATTATTATTATTATTATTATTATTATTACGTCGAAACTCGTAGATGCAAGAAATAAAGAATGAGAATAAGAGGACTGGAGGATGGATAGAAACAAGTGGAGAAGAAAAATAAAACTTTAGGTACATAAAGATATGTAATATTAAAACTCTGTATGTAAATAAATTATTATTATTATTATTATTTTTGTTATTATTATTATTATCAGAAGGAACAAACAATTATGAGATAAACAAAAGAGTGAGTCAAGGAAGGAAAACAATTGGAATGTTAAATTCGGTGCTGTGGAGAAGAAACATTCTGAACAAAACTAAAAAACTAATTTATAGTTCACTGGTGGAAAGTATATTATTGTATGGTGCGGAAATGTAGACATTAAGCAGAGAGCAAGCACGTAAACTAATGATGATAGAGATGTATTTCTTGAGGAGGGCTTCTAGAAATTCAAGTAGAGACAAAATTAGAAATACTAAAATCAGAGAAATAATGGATGTTCAAAAAGATGTTCCATAAGTTATTGAATAAAGAAGCCTGAAATGGCTTGGCCAAGAAAAGAGGATGCCAGCTGTCATGATACCTAAGATGATATTACATTTTGATATGGAGGACAACAGAAGAAAGGGGAGACCGAAAGAACAGTGGATTCAAGGAGTGCATAGAAGTATGGTGTCGAGAGGATTAACAGAAAGTGCTGCACAGAATGTGGATTTATGGAGGTGTAAAATTACAATAAATAATTACAATTATCATTATTATTATCATCATTACTATTATTATTAATATTGTTATTATTATATTATTATTATTAATATTATCATTATCATCAACTTCAAGGTATGGGCCTGTTGGCCCATTCCGCTTCCCGGTGCATTATATGCTGCAGGTGCAGGTCGTCATTCCAACGACGTTTTGGTCTTTCTACATTTCTTCGGCCTAGAGGCCTATAATGAAGCAGCTGTTTTGATAAACGATTATTTGGCATTCTTTGTATATGTTCAAACCAATTACGTTTATTTGTGTGTATTCTCTCGTTTATATTAAATATTTGTAATTCATCTCTGATATCCTGACTTCTATTATTCTTTCATTAACCAATGTATACCCATGTATTTTATTTTTCCATTCCTCTTTTTTATAAATATTATTATTATTATTATTATCATCGAGTGGGAATAAACATTTAATGTTGTTTAGGTTCAGTGGTTTGAAAAGCATATAAGGAACATATATTGCCTGGTACATTATTAGAATATTTTTTAGATAGGGTTTTCTAATAATACCTCTTCACAAGCTCTATTTTTGCTCTATTTCTTTAACGGGACCAACTGCTCGCTCCTGGAATTCACTCCCTAAAAATATCAGGGGTTGTCGCACACTTGACAGTTTTAAGAAAAGCTTATACAATTAATTGTTGTTGGCTAATTAATTGTTATGTAGTAATTATACCATAGGTATACCATGTAATAACTTATTTTTATTATAACTTACTTGTAAGTCTAGTTATCTAACCTATCGAGTGGGAGAACAGGTGTCTCTCAAGTAAAATAAATGAATAATTATTATTTTAGGATTTTTTTCTACACTACATAAGTTTTTCCTTCAACATAAAGTAATTTTGTTCTTTCAAAATCGAGCATTTTCTTCTGTCGATTTCATTATATTCATATTCCTCCTGATCCCATGCGTCCATTGCTCCTGTGGATTTCCTCTTCTCCTTTTGCCTTCAGTATTCCATTACAATTTTTTTTTAATTCTGTATCTTCCCATTCTTTTAACGTATCCACATAATCTCAATTTTCCTTCTTCAATTACTTCAAGAATATTCTTATGCATTTTCATAATTTCTCTAATTCAAAGAATTACTATTTAAAATTATTATTATTATTATTATTATTAAAATGACAGATAACTACTATCTAACAAAGTGTTGGAATGGCTGCCGCTCGAGAGGTCGAAGAGAGGGAGACAAAAGCTACACCGATTCAGGGTATAACAACAAACGAGAGAAAGAAAAATATAGGAAGGAAAATGGGAGAAATAGGGAAGAGTGGAGAAGAAACTTATATTCTATATTTAACATATAGAATATTGTCGACTGGAAGACGCCTTACACTGTTAAATAGTTTCAAATATATTATTATTATTATTATTATTATTATTATTATTATTATTATTATTATTATTATTATTGTTATTATACAGAGTGAGGCATAAGTCAGTTAATAACTGCACATGGTTGCAAGGGAAAATCCAAATTGGTTGAAACTGGGGTTTGAATACGGGACCTTTAGAATATCATCTGAATCACTACTGCTTGAGGTAATTTGCTAACTAGAGAACAATTTCAGTAGTTTTTTGAACAGATGTTGTTAGCTACAGAAAATAATATATTTGTATTTTCGGTTAACTGAGTCTGTATTTCGAAAGAAATATATTAGAACAAATATTAGAAAAGCGTTCGGGGGTTTTATGGACACCTCATACGAATAGATGAAGATAAAATACCAAAGAAGATCCTTAAATGGGATGGTGGAGGATACTGATGATGGAACATCGTCTTCTGAAAGGCCTACGCTGTTTAACGTTTGACGATGTTTTTAAAAAGAAGTTTTAGTTAAGGAAGACTGATGCAACAAGTTCGGATTTTAAAATTTTAATATTTTAATCAATAACCTCCATGGTGGTTTAGCTTGAATTTAAAAATAACACTGGTCAACATGATTTTTGTCTCATGAATATCAATAGTTGTACGTAATCCAGTTTATTATCGTGTTTTCAAAAATGTATTCGGAATTTCTCCATCACCCACAGTTTTTTTTTATTTCAATTTCAATTAATGGATTTAAATAATTATTTTTTAATAAACATTTTTTCGTCCATTTGTCCATTGTAACACAAAACCAAATGAGCTTACTCAAATAGTTTTAGCTATGGAAAAGATATATCAAGGCAAATGGAATCCTAATATGCTGGCCGATTATTGTTGGACAATCAAGAGGGATGCTCCATAGGCGAAATATAGCAGAAAATCATCATTTCTACTTTCTAGGTGAGTTCGAATATTCGAATATTGTGTAGTTACGAATGTAGAAAATATTAAAGTGTTTGAAATTATAAATGCCTGTCTCTCGGAAACCTTGCGTGATCGAGAAAAACCGATATTATATTTGAATTCAGGAGAAAAAATACTATCAGAATCACCTATTTTTCTTTCTGAGACAAAAAAAAAGTTTCTTTTTTGTTGCTCACTGTTATTCAATCGCTGTCTCTGCAGGAAAACAAGTGTAACTAAATTAGCAAGGTAAAGAATCCCCGCTAGTGTGGCACTCATGTTTGCACAAAATATATACGGTAAGCGAAACATACATGGATATGAGATTAAGAAACCCAGATATCATAACGACTAGGACCGAACTTGCTGACCATGTGTCACTGCTATACAGTAAAAGCTCCTTATTCGCGGGTTAAAACATTGCGAACAGTTCCTGTATTCGCGGCTAAAAATGTCTTTATTGCGGATCCATTTGGTATATTAGGATTAGTGTCCTTTATTAACCATCAGCAGTTTTTTTTCTTCAGGCAAGTGCCAAGGCGGCTTTTACAAATAGTGATTCAAACCAAATGGACAAATAAATATCAAAACAAAACAAACCTTATTATCACTAACCCTAAAGTTCATTGTTAAAAGCTGTTGTATTTCACGTGCCGATATGCACTTTGGTAAATGCCTCCATCGCAGCGATCGGTATATTATTGTTTCAACTTGTCATTTGTTGCAATAATTTAGATTGAATAACACGCGTCTCTTGTACTTTGTTCCCAGCTTATAATGTCGAGTAAAAGGAAAGAAAAATTAGTACCGAAGAGAAAAAAAAAGTGTTGCAGCTTAAAGTAAAAATAGAAATGCTTGGCCATTTATACGCTTTGGCGAGTCGTTTGCGTCTATATTACGCTGTTTCAATGTTAATGAATCAAGAAATCCGTATACAAAATAAGGAATTCTATCGCAGAATTCACAGCTGAATATCAATATTAATTGAAATACCTTTTAAAAGCGGCAAAACAGGGGGGGGGGAAACGACTACGCTCTTTAAGTCCTTACCTAAACCTAACAGTAATCATTAATATAAATTGTTCAAAATCTCTCATTAATTGATTTTAATTTGACTATTTAATTCATACCCCGAATGGGAGTCAATAACCAATCACATTTGAATGAATTTTGATTTACAACCAATCACACTCTGTTTTACCTCGATTTTATCAGTTTAAATCTATCAGATCAAGCTCTTCCTTTTTAACATTCTGAACAGGCCAGAGTATTATTTTGCAGTGACTGATTCTACAAGAAATACGGTTACCAGATTGTATATATAGCGCACGAATGTAAACAGTTACTGCTCGCGGTGATATAATAGAAAAACATTCATAGTAATTGATTATACCACAATAAAAAGAAACCACTGTTTTAACATTCTTAAACGTATTATTTCCCAGGAATTTACGTTCCAGAAAAATATAATTTACATCACAGGACATCAGAAATTAATTAATATAATGGTTATAAACAGTTTCATGTATTTAATTTTTCTCCACTATGATGCATTCTTACAATATTTCGATCCTTTGGCAATAAATAATATGATCTGGTTGCAGTGATGAACAAATGAAGCATGACAAACCTTTGTAATTTGTTTTAAAACATCGTCGTTTACACTAAATATATAAATATTTTAAAATAACTGTATTTAAATAATGATTTATGAGTAAACAGCTTAATTTTATTCTTTAAATAGTCCCAACAAATGCCACTTCGTGAGTCGTGAATTTATCGATAATTTGGAAATCACTCGTAGCATTACTTATGACTATTTAACTCATGCCCCAAATGGGAGTCAATGACCAATCACGTTTCAATGATTTCTGTTTTACAACCAATCAGAGTCGTGTTTCACCAAATATTTATCAGTGTTATAATTACCATATTAAAGAAAGCTCCTCCTTACAATATTGCGTTCCTTTGGCAATAAATAGTATGATCTGGTTGCAGTGATAAACAAAAGAAGCAGTAGAAGCGTACCTATCGTTTCTCATTTGTTTTCAAACATCGCCGTTTACATTAAATATATAAATATTTTAAAATAACTATAGTTAAATAATGATTTGTGAGTAAACAGCTTAATTTTATTCGTTAAATAGTCCTAACAAATGCCACTCTTGATTTCCAAATTCTCTAGATAAATTCACTCCTCACTTCGTGAGTCGTGAATTTATCGATAATTTGGAAATCACTCGTGGCATTACTTGTGATAATTTTTATTTTATTCTGTAACCTTGGAACGTATCCCCTATATACCCATACAAATTACCATTCCATATTTGCGGAACATATCCCCCGCGAACAAGAAGCTTTTACTGTACTGGAAAGACTTCGTCCATCTCTGACATGTGGTGGGTGTATGTACGCTTACCAACCGGCTGGTATTTCAAAAGTCTTTTAGGGCTGCCGCGCTATAGAGTGCTTCATATTTGGCGTCGTTTCGACGCTTCTTATCTTAGGAAGTGAAATGCCGATACTCGAAATAAAAAAATGTGGAAAGTCCAACCTATGTTAACGTGACCATTTCAACGATAACACAGCCTACACGTGGAAGATGCAACTTGATAATTCTGATTATTAGTTGATAAGCAATGGACATTATTTAATATGTTTACGTCTTCATTTATCACTGATCAGATAAAAAAAAATACACGTTATAGAAAGCATTCCAAAATCTTATTTAACTTTCAAGGCAAAACGTTACGTCATTTCAGTCCATTTATTCTAGACATTTTTGTTAACAGATCAATGCTCTAAACTCGACTTCATTATTATCCAGTGTAAGATATATATATTAATTGGTGTTTCCCGTATAATGTATCATATTATTATTATTATTATTATTATTATTATTATTATTATTATTATTATTATTATTATTATTATTATTATCGTATCATTATTGTTATTACCCTATAAAATGTTGTTTGTACATGACATTTACATTGCTACATTTATTGTATCTTTAACTGTTTATAATTAGTATAGCGTATATCTATATTTGTCGAATATTTATTTGTATTTGTGCTGGTTGAGTGGAAGAGAGGGCCTTATGGCCTTAACTCTGCCAGAATAAATAAAGTATTATTATTATTATTATTATTATATAAATTAAAAAAATGTAACTAACTAACTAACTGGCACTATCGAACCCGTAGGTCCATGCCCGCGCGAACAAAAGCTCTCCACACATCCCTATCCTGAGCTAATGTTTTCCAATCATTCCCTATATAATCTACTTCCCTCAAATCATAGTTAATGTTATTCTCCCACCACATTCTTGGTCTACCAACTGGGCGTTTTCCTTCTGGTTGTAAGTAAGTAAAGTGATTGAATTACACGCGTCAGGAGTCTTTCAGCTAGTAGGAATTTAGAGCTCCCACTTCAGAAAGTCGACACATCTCGGCCCTATATGACGGCCGCCTTTATCACCAAAACAAACGTCTGGTACTCATTTACGTCAGAGATTGAATCGACCCCAAGGCCATAGTGAAACCAGAAGGATTAGGCCAATTTAAAAATTCTGACTCCACCGGGTCTCGAATCCCAGACATTCCGGCTTGTAGCGTAAATATATCCCACCATGACACGGGTTCTCCCACGCGGAAGTTACTTAACCAAGTTAATTTAGGTAGGGGTTTATTTCCATAACTTTGATCCCAAGGGTCGCGAGGTCAAACCCGGCCGGGACCATTGTTTTTTTATGTAAAAATCCAAGGGATGTTTAAGCCATTGCTTTCTGGTAATGTCTTACTTTTAAATATCCGATTTCGCTGGTTAATGCATCCTTCTTTACTTTTTTAATTAACTGCTATATGCCGTGTTTGCCACTAGAGCACTAATACACACATTAATATTTAAGATAGAGAAAACAAGCTTTAACAATTGTGGAGCTGATATACTGACCATTTGCCTCTCCTATTCTGGCTGCATGATAAACCACTGTGATTAACAGAAGTGGATGTGAGACCAGCAGCCGAATAATAGGGTAAGAACGTTCTAGATTTGTCGCGCCACGGATATATTTGTTTCATATTAAAAAAAAACTGGAATTCGTCAGATGGTCAGAAATAGGGCACGACAGGCCTAGCAGGCTCTTAGCATTTCAGCCGTTTGCTGGCCTCACATCCACATGTGTTAATCACCCTGCTAGAATAAAATATAACAGTATATAGGTAGCACGTAGGGGCACGCCGTAGCGTAGTGTTTAAGGCACTGAGCTACACGCCGGAGGGTCGAAGGTTCAAGTCCCGTTGGGGTCAGGATTCTTAAACTGACCCAAACCCTCTGGCGCACTATGACCCTGAGGTCGACTCAGCCTCTAACGGAAATGAGTACCGACGCTTGTTCTGGGGGTAAAGGCGGCCGTCACGCAGGGCTGACAACCCGGCTGACATAAAGTGCCGGTTGTCTAGAAAAAAAGTGGGAGCCCTAACCTCCTACTACCCCAAAGGCCTCCGGGCCTGTTGTGGGATCACTTTACTTTTACTTTACTAGGTAGCATGTGATCAGCATGTCGGGTTCCCCAGCCATTCTACCTGGTTCTCTTAACCTGGAGCTACTATGTATTGTAAAGGCTCCCACTTTTTCTAGACAATCGACACTTGATGTCAGCCGGGTTGTCAGCCCTGCGTGACGACCTCCTTTATCCCCAGAACAATCTCCAAGTACTCATTTCCGTTAGAGAGGCTGAGTCGACCGTAGCTTCCCCAAATTCCTCACGATGCTGGGAAGGCACCAGTCCTACTAGCCGAATTCCATTACAAAATATCGTCCCCACTGGAATTCGAACCAACGCAAGTCCCATAACTCTGCACCATGGCAACATTGCCTTAAACGGCTCAGCTACGGCGCGGGTCTGCAAGTCACCTATTCTGCTTAAAATGAAATATTAGATTTTGTTTTTAATACAGTAAAATCTATCTATGAAGGAACATGATGGTTCCTTAAATATATTTCCGTCTTGGCAGTTTTCCTTCTTAAAAAGAGTTCCCAAATTACAAGCTTGAATTGTCTCACGCATGTAAGGGTTTTACAAGCACGCTTTAAAGATATAACATATTGACTGAAATATAGACAAAATAGTGTATGTAAGAGAGCTCAGTTTGCACGGCAATACAAAATAACTTTATTACACAAAAGCGAGAAGGAACTCAACTACAGGAATAGTTTCCCAACTTCCTCGCAGGTAACGTAAACAGGCAAGGAAAAGCGAGGGATTCCCCGCTGTCACACATAAGCAAGGGTATCCCAATACAATGGCAACACAAGAAGATAAAACGATATAATGCAGAAAGCGTCATATGCAGACATTTCACGTGTGGTCATTAATACTGTAATTAGAACGTGCTTAAGAATAATTTTCTGTCTTACTGAGGTAAAAATTAACTATTGGTACTTTAAAAACCATTCCGTTTCCACGTTATGAAGGTTCCGGCTTATATAGGACGATTTTATATATAAAATCGTACCGTTCTGGAGATTTTTTCCTTCTTATAAGGATTCCGGCTAAGACAGGTTTTACTGTTTAAATTTTCAATTCCCTCCATAACACGAATTAGATAAATAATTGCTGATAATGCAATGTTATTCTATTTGATTATTGTGTAAGAATATTTCTTCATATATAATTAAATGCGTCATTTAACTCTGTCATTAAGTCTTTACTTTCCATCTTTCAACTGTCAGTCATGGACGTCTACGTTTATTGCGTCTGTCGTTACCTTGACAACGCTATAATTGATTGATAGGCTATAGAATCAAACATCGGCAGATGGAAAAAAAAACTTTTATTTTGTTTTACATGTTATACCAACTATCTTATATAAGATCTGTTTGTCTTATACACCTTCATGTACACGTACCACACATAACTAACTCAGTGGGGCAATTGAACTCGAAGGTTCATGGTTTCGCGAGCATATCCTCTCCGTACATCGCAATTCTGACAAGGGAACTGTCAACCATTACATGCCGAAAAAAAACCTATCTTGAAATTTTTCCCAGAGAAGCATTGTGAAAATAATAATAATAATAATAATAATAATAATAATAATAATAATAATAATAATAATAATAATAATAATAATAATAATAATAATAATAATAATAATGCTTTAGGCCTTCTCTTCCACTCAACCAGCGAATAGCAGAATTATACAAAATTACATACATATTACAATTTTAAGATATTAAAATATAGACTAAACAAATCAGTTACGTCAAGAATATAATTTTAAAATATCAAAGGAAAAACATAAATAATGGCATTTTGAGGAAGTGAACATATAAGATAAAAAATCGTAATAGACAAATCTCTGGAACTAGTAACACATTTTACTTATTTGGGTTGTAATTTCACTATAAACACAAAAACTGAAAGAGACGTAAATGTGAAACTGTCAAGATTTCAAATGATATGTGGAACTATACATAGAACATTAAATAACAAGACAAGAAGAGATACCAGATTGAAGTTTTATAAAACATTGGCAGTTCCTGCATTACTTTATGGGAGTGAAACTTGGGTAATGACCAAAAAATTACAAAGTAGAATACAGAGCGCAGAAATGAACTTCCTTAGAAGAACAAAAGGCTGCACAAGAATGGATCGGATAAAGAATGAAGATATAAGAACAGAGTTAAATATATATCCAATGAATAATAAAATCAAAGAATATAGAGAAAAATGTTTTAGACATGTCGAAAGAATGAACGTAACAAGATTACCAAAAGCAGCATTTAACTACAAGACAAAAGGTTCAAGAAATGTAGGAAGGCCAGAGAAAAGATGGACAGAACAACTGTGAGGCGGAACAGGCATTTTGCCTAGCCCGTGAAGTGAAGAAGAAGAAGAAGCGTTGTATGTACCAAGGCCGTGTCTAAAAAAAATCATCTGCCGTTTTTAATTGCAAGACACAGAAATCAAAGTCAGAATCCAACAACGGTAACCCACTGCGCGAAGTAGACGGCCGTCCCTGCCTTAGTAGAGCCTAGTGGTGTGAGGTCGGACGCCAGGTTGTGAGGGATATCCAATCCACCATGTAAGGAGTACTTCCCTGTAGTTTAAATGAGAAATTTGCCCACGGGTCCAACCCTAAAATGGCGTATGGGTCATGGGACTGGAACCTGGTGTGTCGGATCTGGAAGACGACCTACAACTTTAAATAACACCGTAGAATAAACTTTCATTCCATTCAGCTGATAATATTAGGATAGTGCAATAAATATTTCAGGTTACGATCCTCACGATAGTCTGCCCCCCCCCTGTATATAGAACTAACTAACTAACCAACTCACTGGCACTATCGAACCCACAGGTTCATGGCCGCGTAGAAATAAACGCTCCATACATCCCAGTCTTGAGATAACTAACTCACTGGTACTATCGAACCCGTAGGTTCATGGCCGCGCGGACGTAAGCTCTCCACACATCCCTATCCTAAGCTAATATTTTCCATTCATCACTGTATAATCTACTTCCCTCAAATCATAGTTAATGTTATTCTCCCACCTCATTATTGGTCTACCAACTGGGCGTTTTCCCTCTGGTTTTCCTACAAAAAGCTTCCATGCACGTCTTTCATTCGCCATTCGTGCCACATGTCCTGCCCATCGCAGTCTACGAGACTTAACTGTTCTTATTATATCTGGCTTCCTATAAAGACCATGTAATTCACTGTTATGCAGTCTCCTCCATTCACCTGTCTGTTCATCTCTCATTGGTCCAAAAATTTTCCTAAGAACTTTATTCTCAAATACTCGTAAACTCCTTTCCTCCCTTAAAGTAAGAGTCCATGTTTCGCACCCATATAATATAACTGGTAGAATAACAGTTTTATATATTTTCAGTTTAACGTTTTTTGAAAGGAATTGGGACATCAAGAGTCTCTGCAATGCATAGTAGCACGCATTTCCAGAATTGAGCCTATGTTTAAGTCTTGAGCTAACATTTTTAAATCATCGCCTGTATAATACTTATCTCAAATCGTGGGTAATGTTATTCTCTCACCTCATTCCTGGTCTACCAACTGGGCGTTTTCCCTATCATTTCCCCTCAAAAAAGTCATGCCCCTCTTTCATTCGCCATTCGATATACTTGTTCTACCCATCGCAGTCTATGATACTCTACTGTTCTTATTATATCTGGTTTCCCATAAACATCATGTGCTCACTGTTAAAAACTGTCCTCAACTTATAAAAATGTATGCTTTTTTTGTCTGAAGGCCTTTCAGAATCTCAATTTCATCTTCAGCAGGTCTTTCTTCACTACATTACTTGATGTTCTCGGTGTTGGTTCTAATGTAAAGCATACATATTTTATAAGTTGAGGACGATGGCTCTGACCTAAGAAGATACATTATAACTTATTTTATTTTATAACTATCCACCTCAACGGTTTTAAACAATGAATTTTATTACTATTAATCCTCCCTTAAAGTAAGAGTCCATGTTTCACATCCATATAATATAGCTGGAGAATAACAGCTTTATATATTTTCAGTTTAACGTTTTTTGAGAGAAGTTGGGACGTCAAGAGTCCTTGTAATGCATAATAGCATGCATTTCCAGAATTGAACCTATATTTAATTTCTTTGTGTACCTCATCCCCGGTTGTAATTATTGTTCTTAGGTACTAAAGAACTGAATAAATGAACACAAACAGGATTGACGTCAAGAAAGAGATTAAACACAGGGTCCACTCTGGGAAACACATTAGAATGCTTTACAGGGATTCTTATCAATTCTGATTGCAATTAGTTAAGGCAGTACATTGGACCTTCGTGAAAGCGTGGCAAAGTACATGGGAAGGTCAACATGTAAGGCAGGATTAAGTTAATCTTCTGCAATAATTATCGTAATTAAACTTTAATTTGAGATTCGATTGTTATAAAGTCCACAAAGCAATATCATAATGTGAAAATAAGTGTCTTGTATTTGATATTTCAGAAATACTAAAAATCTATCGATAGTATAGTCTATAGTCCGAAATCTGGCTTCACACCGAAAGGAAGCCTGGTAACTAAATTGAAATTTGAGATCAAAATTATTAATCTCAGAAATTGTTTTTTTTTTTTACCACGTTCTATCAGACAGAATGAGAAATGAAGTGATTAGGGAACGTATGAATAAAGAAAATTAATTTCTCTCTGCTTGCCTGTACTTGTACATGCTCACATGGGGCAAGGTTGTTCCACTCCCTTGCGGCTAATTTAGTTACGCTTATTTCCCTACATATGTCAGCGGTAAAAGAGTGGTTGGCTCGTCGCGTAAAAGGGACATATTTTATTAACAAGCCAATAATAATAATAATAATAATAATAATAATAATAATAATAATAATAATAATAATAATAATAATAATAATAATAATAATAATAATAACAACAACAATAATAATAATAATTTAATTAAGTTATAGGTTATTATTATTATATTTTTTGTACTTTCCTTATTATTTTTTTTTGTGTTCACTTGTAATAATATTACTATTATTATCATCATCATCATCATAAACAATCACGGATTAAGCCCATGTGGCTTGTTCCGGTCTCATAGATTCTCATTCAAAAGTTGGATCTATCTCTTCTTCGGTCTACCAACATTCCTGCGTCCTTTTACTATCATTATTATTTATTAAATATAACAAAAACGGTGTATTTGAAATTATAAAAAATTACGTTAGTATTTGACAGACTGATAGTATTTATGTCGTATGTGTGTGTGTATATATATATGTTATGCGGTACGACGCCTAAATAAATTATATTGTTTTCGCGTTTAGTTGAATAGGTAAAAGAAAAAATAATTTTAAATTTATATCGTCATTATTTTTAGGTTGCCCAAGATGCTACTTACCCCGATCTTCTTGGCATAAATTAGCTGAAAGACGAGAATTGTGTTTTTATGTTTAGTTGAATAAGTAAAAGGAAAAATAATTATAAACTTGCTCTCTTCATTGTTGTAGCTAAAACAACCAATAAACTAATTAATTCCATTCCAAACTACTTTTCATACAATCCAAATAGTAAATAAAATTGTATCTTCCAAAATGTAATATTCAAGCATTCACTATAACTATAGCCATATAGTAATTATTTTTAGGTATCCCGTGCTGATTACCCGGGAATCTACGTATCCCGATGTACTTGGCATAAATGAGCTGAAAGACAAAATTCCTTATTTTGAGTTATTCATAAAAGAATACTCGCCGTGCGCTGCTATGCTTACCCGCGTATCTACTTACCCCGATCTTTTTGGCATCAATGAGAGATAAAAATGGCTATTGTGAGTTATCCGTAAAATATAAACATATGCTGTCGCGGACTTTTTGTAGAGTTTTTTTATATATTCAATTCTGTGTACGTTTATTTTGTGCATTTGTTATGGTTAGGCAGCGTAAGCCATTTAAGAGTCCAAAAAGCTACTTTTTTTCTCTACAAAGGGTGATTTCTAAGGATGAAGGGCTTGACAATTAAAACTCTCTTATAGCGTATAACCTTCGCGAGAAAATCCTGAACAATGTGCAAAAAGTTTCATCACAATCAGGTGAACCGTATGGCAGCACATAAAATACGAACAAACAAACAAACATTCACGTTTGTGTAATTAGATAAGCAACTAAATTGGTATACGAGCATGTACGACGAATGAAAGAAGAAAGGTTACCCAGTGAAACATTGCAATGGTGTCCTGGAAGAAGAAATAAATCCATCCATAGTAATTCAGCCCGAAGGCAGGTCCTTCACTGCAATCATAGCATTTGCATGTTATGATTGCAGCTTTACTAGGGAATTGTAGGTGTGGTAGCTTCCCGTTGCTTTCCACACCGGTGAAGGATGATGATGATGATGATAATTATAAGGATGATGATGATGGTCATATGATTTCGAGGACCGTTTAGGCCTTAAAGTTTTCCTGACATTTGTCTTACAGGTAAGGAAAAACCCCGATAAAAACCTCAACCAGAAAAACTGCCCCGATCGGGGATCGAACCCCGGGCCCGCTGGGGTGACAAGGCAGCACGCTACCTCGAGACCACAGCGGTGGACAAGAAAGATGTGAAGACCTGGAAACTCA
Source organism: Diploptera punctata (assembly GCA_030220185.1). Taxonomy (NCBI): domain Eukaryota; kingdom Metazoa; phylum Arthropoda; class Insecta; order Blattodea; family Blaberidae; genus Diploptera; species Diploptera punctata. The sequence continues at coordinate 1,044,676 of JASPKZ010007250.1, read as the reverse complement.
TGGATTCAAGAAATAAGGTCTGCGATGAGAATAAGAGGACAAGGCAGCACGCTACCTCGAGACCACAGCGGTGGACAAGAAATACATGAAGACCTGGAAACTCATGGATTAAAGAAATAAGGCCTGCGATGAGAATAAGAGGACAAGGCAGCACGCTACCTCAAGACCACAGCGGTGGGCAAGAAAGAAATGAAGACCTGGAAACTCATGGATTCAAGAAATAAGGTCTGCGATGAGAATAAAGCACGCTACCTCGAAACTACAGCGGTGGACAAGAAAGAAATGAAGACCTGGAAACTCATGGATTCAAGAAATGAGGTCTGGAATGAGAATAAGAGGACTGGGAGACATGGAGTGGATGGATAGGGACGAGTGAACAAAAAATCAAAACTTTAGATACAGAAAGATGTGTAAACATTGACCATCTGTATACAAATAAAATAAAGGCATTTTGCCATATATCCGGAGTCTAGTGATGACATATAAGCAGAATAACAGCTCTTTCCATGACCTACTTTAGAAACAAAAACCTTATAAATATCTGATAGTGGATTTGCGTATTGTACAAAAGAGAAATTATTATCTGCGAATATCTGGTTTTTACTAGTTTTCGTGTTGTTATATAATAAAACAATAGGCAGATAATTTGAATGACATGTTAATATACACGATATTTCAGAATTTCCAAGATAACCTATGAGGCTATCGCTTTACTTTCCCCACAATTTACATATTGTGCCTACTTAAATCATGTCCATTCTTATCTCAACTTCCCAATAGTTATCTCTCTTTAATATCATCCAATTAATTTTTAAATCAATTAATCAACAAAGGTGAGCTTCAGTATTCTGCAATTAATGTAAATAAAATTAATGAAAATATGATATGGAAAACAACATTGATAAAACAAAAGTCATGGCATTTTGTGGAAAATGCCCGGTTACAAGCAAAATTTGCATAAACAATAAGTTAATAGATAAGGTCAATGAGCTTGCATATCTTAGATATAATTTAACATTTGTTGGCGAAACAGACACAACTTTAAAATTTATAAATAGATGTAAATTAGGCTCACGATCCCATCAGCACATCGTCCTTTATATCCCTCCTCATCACACTCCCTATTATTCGAAATAGTTTACAGTTCATCTTGCTAGAACATGGAATTCTCCTCCACCTTATGTCAGAAACTGCCAAACTTTACCATATTTCAGAAATGAATTGAAAATACAATTATTAACAGAAACATCTCACTAATATTACTTTATTAACAATTAATAATTTGTTTTTTTATTATTTAATAAAAGTAGTATTAACATTTGTCAATATATTTAACTAATACTTATATATAAGCGATAGATTAATTCATTAGAGTTTATTACTTTCTTTGTAGGGCCTATAACTTTTTTCTTTTCTTTTTATGTATAGTAGAATCGAGCTGTTATTCCTTTGTAAAAAAGTAAAGTGATCCCACGACAGGCCTCAGGAGGCCCTTGGGGTAATAGGAGATTAAGGCTCCCACTTTTTTCTAGACAATCGGCACTTGATGTCAGCCGGGTTGTCAGCCCTGCGTGACGGCCGCCTTTACCCCCAGAACAAGCGTCTGGTACTCATTTACGTTAGAGGCTGAGTCGACCCCAGGGCCATAGTGCCGCCAGAAAGTTTCAGTCAGTTTAAAATCCTGACCCCACCGGGACTTGAACCCGCGACCTTCTGGCTTGTAGCGCAGTACCTTAACCACTACGCTACGGCGTGCCCCCGTTATTCCTTTGAGTATACATTATTCCATTAGTTTAATTTTAATTTTATTTAATTTTATTCTATTATCAGACATTATTTTCATTATCGTTCAGTTTTACCAGATAATGAATTGTCTACTACGTACTGTTATTGGATTTGTTTGTATTTAAATGTAACATATGTTTGTTCTGGTTGTATATATATATATATATATATTTATATATATATATATATATATATATATATAATTTCGGCCAGATTGAGACCGGTGCTCTGCAGCATCTTGATGAATTTGGGTAGCTGCAATTAGTAGCTATGTTCAGAAAATCAGCTCTAACAGCTGGGAGACCCGACATGCTGACCAAATATTGTCCTTATATTGTCTAGTTGACAGTATATCTCTTTGAGTAACACATATCAATGTGAAGCCTGCAGGTAGACTAAGGGTTTTCTAGGCATCTCGTGCCTTGGAGAGATATAATATCATATATAGGCGTACAAATAAATGATTGAATGAATGCACGAATAAATAAATGTATTTTTCAATAAGGAAATTAAAAAAAAAGAGCGAAGATTATGCTTGGAGGTGTGTCGATTAACGGCATGTGGTTGTTAGAGTTGGCAACGTAACGTCGTAGTATAAAACTGTCAAAATACCAACATGCAAACAAGTTCAGATTTGGAACAAGGTCTCTTTCAGTGCATCATCTTTTAATTGGACGGATATTTTTTCTTCTTTTAACTGAAAACGGTATGTCCTAATTATAAACCCTGCCAACTAAATAACATGGTTTGTATTATAAGCTATAACATCTGATATTTGGCTGGAACTGTACGCAGAGTAAGATAATATTGTGTTACTTTAAAAACAGTTCTTGAAGGTGTAAAATCCCGCATTTAATAAGCACAGTGCTGAGGACGCGCGGCAAACTGGAAACAAGTTGTCGGCCGATAAAGTCTCATGTACATAACGCTAAATTCAAGCAGATATTTCTCATATTCAATTAGTATTACAATAATCATCTATACTCAAGACAGAAGATGTTGAAAGTGGTACATTTAAAATACCTCTCGTCTTCCTTGAAGGGAATCTTAATGCTAACCAACGAGCTAATGACCAATACCCAAATCAAACCCGGATGATCCTATAAAATTCAATAATCTTATCCGATCATTTTAATCAAATATAAGTTTCATTCCTGCCCAACTCAATTATCATAAGTAATTCCACGAGTGATTTCCAATTTACCTAGAGAATTTGAAAATCAAGAGTGGCTTTTGTTAGTACTATTTAACGAATAAAATTAAGCAGCTTACTCATAAATCATTATTTAAATATAGTTATTTTAAAATATTTGTATGTTTAATGTAAACGGCGATGTTTGAAAACAAATTAGAAACGTTTGTTATGTTTCATTTGTTCATCACTGCAACCAGATCATATTATTTATTGCAAAAGAAATGCAATATTGTAAGAATGCGCCCTAGTGGAGAAAAAATTAAACACGTCAAACTGTTGATAACCAACATTATAGGTTATTAGTTCATTTATGATGTCCTACGATGTAAGGACGTCAATTACATTCTTCTGGAGCGTAAATACCTGGAAAATAACTCTTTTAAGAAAGTGCAAGCAGTGATTTCTTCTTTTTTTGTGATATAATCAATTGCTACAAATATTTTTCTATTATATCCCGCAAGCACTATCTGCTAACATTCGTGCACTATATATACAATCTGGGAGCCATTGCATTCTAGTATTCTTACATTTTAATATATAAATTGTTATATTTAACGTATTTCTTATAGAGCCAGTCATTGCAAAATAATGCTCGGGCCTGTTCAGAATATTAAAAAGGAGGAGCTTTCTTTAATATGATAAACAGAAGTAGATAAATATCGAGGTGAAAGACGACTATGATTGGTTGTAAAACAAAATTCATTGAAACGTGATTGGTCACTGGCTTCCATTTGGTGCATGGGTTAAATACTTGCTTACTTACTGGCAATATCGAACCCGTAGGTTCATGGCCGCGCGGACATAAATCTCTCCATACATCCCTATCCTCAGCTAATCCTTTCCAATCATTCCCTGTATAATCTACTTCCTTCAAATCATAGTTAATGTTATTCTCCCACCTCATTCTTGGTCTACCAACTGGACGTTTTCCCACTGGCTTTCCTACAAGAAACTTCCATGCACACTTTCATTCCCCCATACGCGCAACATGTCCTGCCCATCGTAGGCTAGAAGACTTAACTGTTCTTATTATATATGGCTTCCTATATAGACCATGTAGTTCATTGTTATGTAGTCTTCTCCATTCACCTGTCTGTTCATCTCTCTTTGTCCAAAAAAATTTCCTAAGAACTTTATTCTCAAAAATTCGTAATCTCATTTCCTCCCTTAAAGTAAGAGTCCACGTTTCGCATCCATACAATATAACTGGTAGGATCATGAGTTAAACAGTCATCGAAATTCAGTGAGCTACATGATCTTACCAGATACAATAAAAAATATTTAAGTGTCATACGAAGTAGATTATTAAATAAAATCTTCCATTATTTTCCAATAGGAAGAAGAGATGTCGGACGTCCTCGGAAGAGATGGTCTTAGATCTATTAGTGAAGACGGAACAGGCAACTCTTGCCTAAACCAGGAAGTGAAGAAGAAGAAGTATCATACGCTGCGATATGCAGGTCATGAGACACGAATGGGGAATGAAAAAGGGGCATGGGAGCTTCTTGTATGAAAACCAGAAGGAAAGCGCCCATTTGGTACACCAATAATTAGGTGGGATATAACATTAACCATGATTTGAGGGAAATAGATTATACAGGGGATGATTGAAAAGCATTATCTCAGGATAGGGATGTGTGGAAAGCTTATAATCGCAAGGCTTATGAACCTATGGATTCGGTAGTGCCAGTGAGTTATTAGTTTATACTTCTTAAATGAATCCTTTAGATGTCACCTACAACGTGATGCGATAAAAATGCTCCTTTAAATTTATAACAGCATTAATTTACAGTTATGAATGCGCAGTCAATCATTTGCATTATTACCGGTACTTGTATCTATTGAATAAATGAAAGTCATTTCAACCACTTTTGCCAATTAACAAAATGAATTGCAAATTATAACATAGATATTGTCACGCCCAACGGTTGTTCAGGATTCAGAAGAATTTTTTTAAATTAACTCCACAAAGTTTCTATTGCAAATTTACATTCACTCCAATGTACATGACACACTACAAATTAAATAGTGACCTAGAGTCAATTTCCCAATGGTCGAAGAAACATGGACTTAATCTAAATGCTGACAAGACACAGTGCATAATTATAGGACATCGGCGAATCCAAAGCATTATACATTACGAAAATATCCCGATGAAAACCGATGTGTGGAAAGAACCGAACTTCCAACTTCGCCACCTATACACACGCTTCGCCGCGCATGGTTTCCACTGGAAAATATGTCAGAATCCGTCATACCACGACCCGAAGGAGGACTGCAGATGTAAGTTTTGCGACGAGCCATGCTCCAGGTACCACCTAATGAAATGCCAAAGCAGAACTCAGCCTCTCACCAAAATTACAAAAGACTGGTGAAAACTCTAAATGTACACATTGTGTTTAATAAAATCAATTATAATCTTAAAAAAATATCCCTACCATTCTCCTAAATGACAAAAACACCCCCTACAGCTCAGTAGTAAAAAATCTGGGTATCTATATGGACCAACACCTAGACTGGAAAATCCAGGTGAATAATACCTGCAAGAAAGTGTTCTCAATTCTTCACTCCCTAAATAGTTTTAAAAACTTCCTTCCTACAAAATTAAAACAAATACTTGTACAGACTCTTATAATGCCACACTTCTACTACTGCGACATATTACTGACTAATCTGACAACTGATATATCCGACAGACTACAGCTTGCTCATAATGCGTGCATTCGATTTATGTTCAATCTCCGTCGTTATGACCACGTGTCTCCTTCATTTCAGGCCTTATCATGGCTACGCCTAAATGACAGAAGAACTTTACATTCACATACCTTACTATTCCAAATTCTGCACACATATTTACCAACTTATTTAACAACACGTTTTCAAAATTTATCGGCTCATCACAATTTAGGAACAAGATCACAAGACTCTTCTTTACTTTTGATACCACAACACAGGACCTGTCTATACCCTGAATCTTACACAATATCTATGACTAGAGCATGGAACTCACTTCCCAGTCATGTCAGGGACTGTCAATCGCTATCATTATTTAAATCCAAATTAAATGATATCTTAAGTTCGACACAATGAAAACATTAACTGCATAACAACTATATAGAGCATTCCATCAATAATCATCTAGGAAGCTACTTACTTCATTTTATATCATTTCAATTTTATTATATTCTATGTTTTTGTTAGTATTAACTAGTATTAGATCACATCATCATTCTATTTTGTTTAGTCTGTATTTTAATAATATCTTAAAATTGTAATATGTACGTAATTTTTGTATAATTTTACTATTCGCTGGTTGAGTGGAAGAGAAGGCCTTATGGCCTTAACTCTGCCAGCTAAAATAAAGCATTATTATTATTATTATTATTATTATTATTATTATTCACTGATTATTCACAAGTTATTTGTTGCTAATAAAGTCTCTTGCTTCACAATTTATTTTATTAATAAGTTAATTACAGTCGCTGACGTTTCACTTAGAACGTCTTCTTGTCTTCACACTTGATCACGGTTACTCGTCTACACTCGGGACACGACTACAACTGTCGGTCCGCGATTCTCGCAATTCCTGGAAACTCGGTCAGACACTTCTCGGGTCGAAGGCTCGAGAAACGATCTTTCCAGAAAGGAGATATAGATGCAAGTGGAAATTTCTCCACGGGACAATAATTCGCTAATCGACAGCTCACGAATCTCCCTCTCCATCAAGGCGAGGCTCGTCGCCTAAGAGATTCAAAAAGTCAGCCAACAAAGGTCAACTATTAAAAACATTTTTTTTGTTGTCTTTCGGTGGGAAGTGATAAATTTAATATGTAAGATCGTATTAAAATCTTGTTTTGGTAACGTGAAATAATTCATTTTTATTTACCATTGTGTTGAAATAAATACTGATAATATGAACTTATTACTTATATCCATATACTTTTTATTGATTACTTTCGTTTGTTTACATATGAAATTATTAATTAAGTTTGTCATTCTTAATTCACATGGTTCATTGGTAGAAAATTTTGAACTCGTTTTTTGTGAATATTAGACCATATACATTCGAATGTGTTTAAATGGCACATAGAGTAGAATGCGGGTAGGCAAACAGTTTTCAGATACTTCAAAAATGAGTTAAAGCAAGGAGATACACATATTTTCTCTTCTATTGAATTTTGTATTTTTTTCCCCCCAAATGCCCCAGGTTTGTCTTTCGACATTCCTGGCTTCTCTCCTGGCATGGCGTACTTGTAACCCACTTCTGAGGTTAGGGCGCCTGGAAGGCGGGGTTACGTTACCCCGATGATATTATGGGTGATGATGATGATAATGGTGCGCCAGGAGAGTCCCTAATCCTAAGCTTAACCTAAGATGAATATGAATGATGATGATTGCGATGGCCATATGATTTCGGGGACCGTTTGGGCCTTAAAGTTTTCCTGACATTTTTCTTACATGTGAGGAAAAACCCCGATAAAAACCTCACCCAGAAAAACTGTCCCGACAGGGGATCGAACCCGGGCCCGCTGCGTGACAAGGCAGCACGCTACCCCGAGACCACAGCGGTGGACAGATTTTGTAATATTGAATCCCATAAAATGTTAAGAGGATAAAAAAAGCGTAGGCCTACCACTCAATAATATTAAAAATATCCTTGTATATGCGAATGATGTAGTATTATTGGGTGATAGCGAGTAATTACTAAGGGCCAACACGTACACTCTATTCAGTACATTAAGGAATTGGGGCTGGAAGTAAACATCAATAAAACTAAATATATGTTCACTCATAGAAATGTATTATCTAATGGAAATGGATCCACCGCTGTGGTCTCGAGGTAGCGTGCTGCCTTGTCACGCAGCGGGCCCGGGTTCGTTTCTCGGTCGGGACAGGCTCCTGGGTGAGGTTCTTTTCGGGGCTTTTCCTCACCTGTAAGATAAATGTCAGGAAGCTTAGGGCCCAATGGTCCCCGAAAATCATCCGGCCATCATCACCATCCTTAACATTATCATCCTTCACAGGTGTGGAAAGCTACAACACCTATAATTCCCTAGTAAAACTGCAAAGCATAGCATGAAAATGATATGTTTGCAGTGAAAGACCTGCCCTCGGGCAGTATTACAATAGAATGGAATGGATAGTTAATGACAAGTGAAGGATGTCCGATGTTGATACAAAAATAACAGTAAAAAACCCCAAATGTCAATATTTTCAACATTGAAGCCATTAGAGTCGGGAGCCAGCAACATCTCGCGATCACTATGTTGTAGGAATGTTGAGATGAGTAACAGAAGACATACAATGGTTATTTTAATACAGTCATTCTGGAGTTAAGGAGACTGTGCCAGCTTCTACTGTGTCTGTAGCTCCATGTAAAATTAGATCGGTCGACGCATCGTACATGCTCTGTTATCACAAACTTCTTCGGACAATGCAAATCTTAAAATTCGTCTTAAAGATAATTCAATATTACAGTAGCCTAGGAAATCCCCATAATTAACTATCTTATCTACATTCTACATGATTTTGGCATAATTTTATGCAAATCGATTAGTAGCATTTCATTTAACAGCTTAGAATATTAATATATGTGATTGGGAAAGGATGTTGATGACGTCATACTAGAAACAGGAAAAATAAAAAAAATAAAAAATTTCTTAAATATCTTGGGTCAATAATTACATGTTTAGGTACCTGTGAAAGATATGTACGAACTAAAATTGTAATGGCAAAAAATGCAACTAAGACATTATATGGACTATTTAACTCATGCCCCAAATGGGAGTCAATGACCAATCATGTTAGAATGATTTTTTATTTACAACCAATCACAGTCGTGTTTCACCTCGCTCTTTATGGATTTCTCTTTATCAGCTCCTGCTTCTGTGATAAAGAAAGCTCCTCTTTTTTAATGTTCTGAACAGGTCAAAGCATTATTTTTCTCCAACAAATACATTGGATATAGCAAATAATGAAAAGATTCCTTGATTTTACTGAGTTGTTTACTAAAAAAATAAATGAATAACCCGTAATGTTGATTATGATATATAGTTTGATATGTTTCATTATTTCTCCACTTGGGTGCACTCTTACAATATTGCGATCTTATTTGGCAATAAATAATATGACCAAGGTGCAGTGAATGAACATAAACTCACATTTCTGATTTGTTTTCAAACATCGCCGTTTACATTAAATATATAAACATTTTAAAATAACTATAGTTAAACGATGATTTGTGAGTAAACAGCTTAATTTTATTCGTTAAATAGTCCTAACAAATGCCACTCTTGATTTCCAAATTCTCTAGATAAATTCACTCCTCACTTAGTGAGTCGTGAATTTATCGATAATTTGGAAATCACTCGTGTCATTACTTATGAATAATTTAGAACAGAAAATATTACAAAGGAAACTAAAATGATAATTTATAAGATCATAATACAGAATATTTTGTCATATGGTAGTGAAAGTTTGTCTTAGACGGAATTAACAGTTGAATTTGATTATCTTAGGAGAAGTCTTCAAAAAAACAAGACAGGATAAAATAAGAAATGAATTCCCCTTTACAATCAATAGATTTAAAGGAAATCAGTGTAAAAATAATAAGACATATTCACGAGTAATGAAATGTCACCACATCTGTTGTTAAGAGGGTTGAAAATCAAACTCTTAAATGGCATGGTCATGTACAGAGAATGGAAGATGAAAGATGGTCAACCAATGGTTACTCCCTGGAAGGAATAAACGTGGCTGACGAACTAGAAATGGAAAACTTATGTCAGAACTATAATGGATGATAGGAGTTTAGAAGGAGATTGAAATGATAGAAATAAATGGAAAATGAAGACGGCAAACCTATAAGTGGGGAAAGCCAAAGAAGAAGGACGCTAACTAAATCACTAGCACAATCGAACACATAGGTTCATGACTGCGTGACATAAGCTCTCCATAAATCCCTATCCTGAGATAATGTTTTACAATCATCCCCTGTATAATCTACTTCCCTCAAATTATGGTTAACGTTATTCTTCCATCTTATTTTTGGCCTGCCTACTGGGCGCTTTTTTCTCGTTTTCCTGCAAGGAGCTTCTATGCGTGAAAACCACCGTTCCTCTAAGATGGACAGAATTTCTATAATTCATTTTTGTATTTACGCTGTAGTCTCTACCGTTCTTTAGATCGTAGAATATTAAAATTATAAATGTAATAAGTACATTTTGAACATGTCGTGGAAAATCTAAAAAAATAAATGTGTCTATGCGAGTTTTTTTTTTAATAATCTGTTATGTTTCATAACTAATGCAAGTTAATTTAATTTATTTTATTTCAAATATTAGGAACTAATGTTGAAATAACTGAATATTTAGTAGTAAATAATAAAATTGTAGGTAATTTACAGTTGAAAATATGATAATGGTAAGTGGATAAAGACCACTTTTTATGAAATTGATTTATGAACACAAAATAACCTACAATTAGAATGGCTGCTCCATCTATTGGTGTGGGAATGTTACTAAAATAGTTATACAGAATGAGCTGGACGATGTTATGAAGTTGGAAAAGTTTATTCCCCTTGTGTATAAACAGTGTATGACCACATAAATGCTGTAGAAAATGAAAACAATAAGTGAAAAACTAACACATATATTAATATGATGTAAATATTTTCCTAATTAATTACTTTTTACTATCCATCCATCCATAGTAATTCTGCCCGAGGGCAGATCTTTCACTGCAATCATAGCATTTTCATGCTACGCTTTGCAGGTTTACTAGGGATTTATAGGCGTCGTAGCTTCCCGTTGCTTTCCACACCGGTGAAGGATGCTGATAATGATAAGGATGATGGTGATGGCCAGATGATTTTCGGGGACCGTAGGGCCCTAAGCTTCCTGACATTTGTCTTACAGGAGCCTGTTCCGACCGGGAATCGAACCCGGGCCCGGTGAGTAACAAGGCAGCACGCTACCCCGAGACCACAGCGATCGACACTTTTTACTATAAAGTTACGTATTATTATCTTATGTATATCATCATCATCATCAACAACAACAACAACAACAAGGGTTAAGCGCAATGGCCTGTTCCGATCTCATTATAGGTCGAATTGATCCTTCCATCTCTTCAATGGTCTTCCCAACATTCTTCTCCCTTTTGGTTTATAATTATACATTCTATGTATATTATAGCAAAATTTAAGTTAAATTCAGGTAAGTAGTTTTCAATTCATATATTAGTGTTTTCGTGCTGTAAAAAATTCACAAGTCTGAATGAGTATGAGAACTGGTCATCGTCATCTTGTGTTAATAATTCACTTAAGGCTGAATGGCACAAAGAGTAGGGTGCGGTAGGCAAACAGTTTTCGGATACTTTTGAAATTCTCAATGGGTTAAAGCAAGGAGATGCACTATTTCCTCTACTATTCAATTTTATGCTAGGCCATGCCAGCAAAGGTTGAATAATGCCTACAACTCAATGGTATTAATAAGCTGTTAGTTTATGCTGATGATGTAGTATTATTAGACGATAGTGAGGAGATACTAAGAGGCAACGTGCACACTCTATTGAGTAGCACTAAGAAATTGGGGCTGGAAGTGAACATCAATAAAAGTAAATATCTAATCACTAGAGGGCGGAATTATATGCACAAAAAACAATAAATATATGCATGCAACTATGCAGAAAAAAAGTTGAAAATCTGCTCTTAAAATTAAAAAAAATAAGCACATAAATTAATTTTCTTCTTATAGTAAAATACACTAATTTCTCACATCATTTTATTTATTGTTTTATGAAGCAACAATTGTAATAGTTTTACTTTTTTGCTCCTAATTGAAGTTCTTCTTCTTCTTCTTCTTCCTTCCTTCCTTTCAAGTATTAGGCCAAGGCCTGTTACGATCCTATAGAAAATTTTCCCTCCAGCGTTTTTTTCCGGAAAATTCTCGTATAAGACTTGAAAGCATAATAATAGTCCCTTCGATTGGTTGCTGGCCAAAGGAAGGCAAGACCAGTGATGGGGCTGCCATCTTATAGCCTCTGGTCAGGCTTTTCTGGAGAAGAAAAGAAAATAAAGGAAAGAAGAAATGGAAGAAAGGAAAGACTTCCTAGCCCTCGGATGCCCTAATAGCATCGGAGTCGAAAGAAACAAGAGTTAACCAAGAGAGGTTAGATAGTAAAGTTAAAAGAGTGCAAAACACAAGTAAGTGGAAGAAATGTTTTGCTCAGCTTGGGCACCTTGTGGTCGCCATCCACATATCCCCTAGATGAGGACCCCTGAGGGTCCTAATTGAAGTTAATAATTGTATTTTATAGTTAATCTTATCTGTAATATGAAAACACTTGTCTTGAAACACTAACACTCACAAAATGGTATTTGACAAAATAATTTAAACTTCGGTTCCCCATTTGTTTGTCACTGTGGTCTATAATGTACAACAGGCTTCCTTTGTGTGAAATGAAGTATATTTTGCACACGTGAAAGTATATTTCAGGAATGATTTTTGAGTCTTTGTCGTGTATGTCGACAGTCTCAATAAAGCTGATGTTCAAACTTCACAGAATATCGCTGGTTGAAAACGAAAACAAGGAAATTACCACCAATGAACTGTCCATTGTTGGCAAGCACATTCATCTCTTCCGGAATCTTCCTTTCAAGAAATGGTTTAGGACAGATTGCTTTATTGAGCTGTTGAGATTTAAAACTGCAGACCCCCAGCTCGGCATTGTCACTGTTGTGCAAAAATGCGAAATAGGGACGCTGGCTTTCTATGAAAACAAAATTGTCATGCAAAAACATGACAATAAAGCAGAAAATTGTTATTTTATAAGGTTACAAACTCATCATCATCATCATCATCATCATCATCATCATAGTACATTCACGAATTTAGGCCATTTGTTGACCTGTTTCGGCCTCAAGAGAAACACCATCGAAAAGTCTTTTGAGTGGACGTCCTGGTCTTCTTCTTCCTGTAGGTTGATATCTCAACATTTGTTTGGGTATCCTGTGATCTTCCATTCGATGACCATGTTGCATCCATCTTGACAGAAATTTTGTTTTCTAAAGATTCCATGTGTAATTCTTCTAAGATGTCTTCATTTTTTTTGTGATCTAGTAGTGTGTATCCTGCAGTCCTCCGAAGATATCTCATTTCAGCAGATCTAAGTCTCTGTATATCCTTCTGTTTCAACGTCCATACTTCGCTACCATACAAAAGAGTTGGAAGAGCCAGTGTTTTATACACTTTCAGTCTTGAATGCTTTTGGACTAACTGTGGCTTGAAGATAGAATTTATTAACCCTAAAATTCTTAAAAATTTAGATATTTTTGCATTTACATCCTTTTCTTCTTCATATGAGATATTGCATCCTAGATATGTAAAATTATTCACCTGCTCCAAAATTTTATTGTCCAGTACAATTTTACTCCTAACAGGATCTACACCTTGAAATGCCATAATTTTTGTTTTTTCTGTAGATATCTTTAATCCATATTCTTCTGTAATTTTGTTAAGAGGTTACAAACTAATAATTTAATATTAAATAGTGAAAAAAGTATAATATATGCACCCATATGCTCATATTAGTGAAATATGTTCTAATCCCGTGAATGCATTTATATGCACTATAAAATTTTGCCAATTGATTCCAAATGACATGAAACGGATTTTCCTCTTCCATGCATATGTTTATCTTTGAAGGAATAAAACATGCAAATATGCAGAAATCTGTCCTCAACTAATCACAGATAGAACTACATTTTAACCATTTAATTGGTAATGTATCCTATAGGCTATGTCAATTGGTTTGATTTATTTAGAATTATTAATGAAACAGAAGACAACAAACGAGTAGTAGGCCTAAGAGCTGAAATGTGTGTCGAAGTACACAATAAACCTAATAATAACAGTCATGCATGATTTTGTTTTCAGTGCTGTGCGTCACATTAAAATAACTGGCACAAGAGTGATTTGCCAATTAAAGGGATATAATGAAAATGAACAGTTAATGATGAATGGTCCACCTTTGTGGTCTCGAGGTAGTGTGCTGCCTTGTCACGCAGCGGGCCCGGGTTCGATCCCCGGTCGGTCAGGCTCCTGGGTGAGGGTTTTTCGTTTTTTTTTTCTCACCTCTAAGACAAATGTCAAGAAAGCTTAGGGCCCAACGGTCCCCGAAAATCATCCGGCCATCATCATCATCATCCTTAACATTATAATCCTTCATCGGTGTGGAAAGCAACGGGAAGCTACCACACCTATAATTCCCTAATAAAGCTGCAAAACATAGCATGAAAATGCTATGATTGCAGAGAATGACCTGCCCTCGGGCAGAATTAATATGGATGGATTGATGATAAATGAGGGAAATTATTTCTAATTTTTTCCAATGTTGAAAATTGGAATAAATAAATAAATAAATAAATAAATAAATAAATAAATAAAATAAAGTCATACGAGAAAAAAATAAATATTAAATGTTCAATAGTAGATTATATAATGTATAAACTATTAAATTGTCATGGGCACGTACGACGATTGCAAGAAGAAAGGTTACCCACAAAAAGAGTTGAATGTGTCCACCTGAAAAAAGAAAGGAAGACCTTGAAATTCAAGGATACAAGAAATATGAATTGGAATGAGACCAAGACGAATGGAGAATATATAATGAATTGATAGGGAATTGTGTAGAAAGAAATAAAACTTTAGGCACATAAAGATGTGTAAACATTGAAAATCTGTATGTAAATAAATAAATAAATAAATAAATAAATAAATAAAATCTCACTAGTAAATTAGTAAATGCATAAATTCAAAGATATGTCGACTTTGAAATACGCAAGAGATAAAGAAATTGAATGCAGTATTTAATTACAAGTTGCAAGGTATTACGGGGGTAAGGAATGTTGCTGATGTAACACAACTGCAGACTAACAGTTCTGCCAACTCTGCATCCTCGAGGAAATGTCTGGAATATGGAATTCCATCTGGAATTTGCGCTGACTTAACGTATTTTTCGGACATAATTTCCTGCCCAACAAGGTCAAATCACCGAGCGAGTTGCACAGATCCTGTTTTAAGGCTGTACTCGCGTCTTTAAATCCCTGAGTCAACCAAATCAACCTTAACTTTAACCAGGATTTTCTATTTATTTTTCTCAATCATAAAGTAATCTAACAAGAGGTTGTGTTTTTTATAAAAAAATCACGAGCAACAAAGTCGCGAGTGGTTTTGCCTAATGAAAACTCAACCTCGCGTTGAATTTGGAGTGACTATTTAGCGAATAATACATCAGAAGGTAAAATTAATTATCCATCCATAGTAATTCTGCCTGAAGGCAGTTCCTTCACTGAAATCATAGCATTTTCATGCTATGGTAATAAAAGATTCCGGGCTATGTGACCGTGGTCTATAACTGGCGTTTCTTCCAGACGTTTCTCCCTCAACTGCGGAGGGCATCTTCAGTGGCGAGCGCTTACAGCTGTTGTTTCCCTGTCGTAGGCTCGACTGCGTCGCAGAAACGTCTGGAGAATCGTCTGGAAGAAACGCCAGTTATAGACCACGGCCACATAGCCCGGAATCCTTTATTACCATGATTACCGGCCGTGAAAGCCTGCATTCCACTATTTTCATGCTATGCTTACAGCTTTACTAGGAACTTGTAAGTGTGGTAGCTTCCCGTTGCTTTCCACACCAGTGAAGGATGATGATGATGATAATGAGAACGATGATGATGATGGCCATATGATTTCGGAGACCGTTTGGGCCTTAAAGTTTTCCTGACATTTGTCTTACAGGTGAGGAAAAAAACCGATAAAAACCTCGCCCAGAAAAACTGCCCAAACCGGGGATCGAACCCGGGCCCGCTGCGTGACAAGGCAGCACGCTACCTCGAGACCACAGCGGTGGACAAAAATAATTATAATGATTAATATTTACTAAATGTGAGGTTATCCAGGCGATTTCTATGCTGACTGTATAGTTATAAATAGCATATATTTATTGTCAAATCTCTTTGGGCTTGGGAAAAATCAATAACATATGATTGTATGAGAAATAACTATTAACAATAATGCAGATTCATTATACAACATTTAATACTTTTTTTTGAGCTACAGAACTAACTTTTTTGTTTTTTTTTTTATTTCTTGCTGTACCATACCGATCGTACGTTGTTGAATCGATATTCTTGTCAAATAAGTTAATTTGTGGAGATATCTATCATTAAGAACAGGAAGAGGCAAAATTGTCGGTCTATCAGATAAGTAGACACCATAATCACAATTTCATAGTTTATTCTAGTAGATTCAAATATAGTCCACCGCAGCGAAGATACCCCATTAGCACCGGCACCGATTTCAATCCTCTGTCGGGACAAGTTACTTGGATGATGGTTTCTTTCGGCTTTTTTTTTTCACCTGCAAGGCATACGCCAGGAAACTTTAAGACCCAAACAGTCCCCTAACATCATCTGACCATCATAATACAGTAAAACTTGTTTAATCCGAAACGTTAATAATGCGGAAATCTGTCCAATGTGAACAAATTTATTGGTCCCGGCGAAATAATAGTCATTTTACATGTATTTACTTTGCATAAAATGGAATCTGTCCAACGCGGAAACGGAAGGATATTTCTACACAATTCATGAAAGAAAAATGTAAAAAGCGGAAAGACAGATAGAGAAATAAATTAGTTTCCACCTCATTGAATCCCCGTTATGCAAAAAAAAAAAAAAAAAATGATTCCTGCCGCCGGGTGAAGTATAGATTCTACCTGTACCTGAAATTTTCTTTCGGCTTCACTGCACACCCGTTACGAAATACAGACACATGTCTTGCAAATAACCATTGCACTGCAAAATCTTAAATTACCGATAGTTAAGTTCTGAGTTCGATCTTTCACAGGTAGCGTTCTGAATTTACGGAATAAAGATGGCTGGAATGTATGTTTCATTCTCATTAAAAGAAAAAGTGAAAGTGATTAAAGATAAATCTCCAAATTTCTGGACTGATGCTCCAAAGTCAAGCTCTAGCTGTTGCTAAATCCCTACGGAATAACGATTTCAAGTCATCTTCAGGTTGGCTGGACAGTTTTAAAAGACGACACAATGTAGTGTAGAATGACATTTGCGGAGAATCAAAGGATGTGAAGAGAGCAGTAGTAGTGTAGTTGTGCTCGGAAAATCGAAACTGGCATACTGGATTTTCAGGATTACGCGTCTACGACGAGATTTTAAAACGCTGAAGAAATGATACTTTTTCGCGTGTTACCGTCGATGTCGCTCATAATTACTATACTTCACTTTTCAACGGCAGCGGAACTACAATTAATCCAAGGTACATAAAAAACACATATACGGTAATCTCTAATCCAATATTATTAACAAGTTTTAGTTTTTTTATAATGCGGAATTTTGTCCAATGTGGAAAAAAATGGTCCCATGCGATTCCGCTTTCATCAAGATTTACTGTATTATCATTATTATATTCGCTATGTTTAGTATTGTAACTTTAATGTAGCAGTGTAAATTTCATGTACAAATAACAGTTTATACGAGAAGAACAATAATAATATTACGATAATAATACTAATAATAATCATAATCGTTAATAATAATAATAATAATAATAATATAATTAGGTTCATGGCATCGCGAACATAAGCTCTCCATACATTCCTAACCTAAGTGAAATATTTCCAATCATCCCCTGTATAATTCTAGCTAACTCACTGGCACTATCGAACCCGTAGGTTCATGGCCGCGCGAACTTAAGCTCTCCACACAACTCTCTTCTAAGCTAATGTTTTCCAATCACCCCCGTATAATCTATTTCAATAAATGAATGTTTGTGTGTGAAGGTGTGTTTCATATTAATCTGTCTCGGAGGAGGTCCGGACAGAAAAGCTGATCACTCATTCAGGGAGGCCTTCCATGTCTTTGTGTGGTCAAAAATTGTGTGTGTGATGCAAAGTTCAAAATCTCTCTCCCGACAGGTCGTGAAACTATAAAGCCCGGGAGGCATGTGGCTCGTAAAATGTAAAGAAAGATAGAAAGAAAGTTTTTTTTGTAAGTAACTCACTGGCACTATCGAACCCGTAGGTTTAAAGCCGCGCGGACATAAACTCTCGATATATCCCCGTCCTGAGCTAACATTTTCCAGTCATCCCCTGGACAATTTACTTCCCTCAAATCACGGTTAATATCATTCTTCCATCTCATTGTTGGTCTACATATTCTGCGCTTTCTTCCTGGTTTTCCTACAAGAAGTTTTCATGCCCCATTTTCATTCCCCTTTCGTGCCCATCGCATTCTACGAAACTTAACTATTCTTATTATATCTGGTTTCCTATAAAGATCATGTAGCTCACTGGTATGTAGTCTTCTCCATTCGCCTGTCTGTTCATCTCTCTTTAGACCAAAATTTTCGTAAGAACTTTATTCTCAAATATTCGTAATCTTTTCTCCTCCCTTAAAGTAAAAGTTCATGTTTTGCATCCATATAATATAACTGAGAGAATAACAGTTTTATGTATGTCCAGTTAATTTGTTTTAGAGGAGTTGAGATGACAAGACTTCCTGTATGCATAATAGAACGCATTTCCAGAATTGAGCCTATGTTTAATTCCTTTGTGCATCTCATT
Source organism: Diploptera punctata (assembly GCA_030220185.1). NCBI lineage: Eukaryota > Metazoa > Arthropoda > Insecta > Blattodea > Blaberidae > Diploptera > Diploptera punctata. Next base: position 1,026,049 of record JASPKZ010007250.1, on the reverse strand, counting down.
CCTATTTGTGATTATTGTTCCTAGGTATTTGAATTCAGCTACTTCCTCAAAATTTCCCTCATTTGTCATTAGCTGTCCATTTCCAATATATAATGTATTTATATACGTTATTTAGTTTTATTGAAGTTTACTTCCAGTCCCAATTTCTTAGTGCTACTCATTAGTGTGTGCGTGTTGGCTTCAGTATCTCTTCACTATCGCCTAATACTACTACATAATCAGCATAAACTAACAGCTTATTAATACCACTGAGTTGTAGGCCTTCTTTATCCTTTAAAGGTTTTATGATATGCTCTAGTATAGAATTGAATAGTAGAGAAGATAGTGTATCTCCTGCTTTAACACATTGTGAATTTGAAAAGTATCCGAAAACTGTTTGCCTACACGCATCCTATTACACTGGTCAACATGATTTTTGTCTCATGAGTACCAATAGTTGTACTTAATGCAGTTTTTTATCGTGTTTTCAAATATGTATTCGGAATTTCTCCATCACCCACAGTTTTTTCTTATTTCAATTTCAATGAATGGATTTAAATAATTATTTTTTAATAAACGTTTTTTCATCCATTTGTCCATTATAAAATAAAACCAAATGAGCTAATTCAAATGATTTCAGCTATGGAAAAGAGATATCAAGGCAAATGGAATCCTAATATGCTGGCCGATTATTGTTGGACCATCAAGAGGGATGCTCCACAGGCGAAATATAGCAGAAAATCGTCATTTCTTACTTTCTAGGTGAGTCCGAATGTTCGAATATTGTGTAGTTACGAATGTAGAAAATATTAAAGTGTTTGAAATTATAAAATTCCTGTCTCTCGGAAACCTTGCGTGATGAAGAAAAACCGATATAATATTTTAATTCAGGAGAAAAAATACTATCAGTATCACATATTTTTCTTTCTGAGACAAAACAATGTTTCTTTTTTGTGGTTCAGTTTTATTTGTACCATTTAGACGCATTCGAATTAGTATAACGATTTAGGAATTCACAATTTTTAGTTAAATCTTTTCTTAAAATAATAAATTTGAGGTGTATGAACTTTTATTTAAATGAGTTATTTTTTGTTTTATTTGTACGTACTATGAGTTATGAAAACCCCTGTATAGAAAGTTAAACGTAAATACTGTAATGTAGGTCATGATAATCTCGCTAAACGTATTGAAAAATACTGATATTAAACAAGAGAGAATCACTATAATTTACTGTTAGAAAAGCGTTCATTTGCTGTATTCAACAGCTGCAACTCGAGTGTAACTGATCCTGCAGCGATCTGCTATTTTAGAATCCATTTTGTTCAAAATATATCAGCGCTTGCGTGGCTTGCATGCTATCTCTTACGAAATAATTACATCCAACTTAACTTGAGGTAGTTTGTATACGAGCTTGTTTATATCTGCGTGTTTACTCTGCAATCCATAGCAGGCGCCTGGTGTTGGCATACCATTTTTTTATGTAACCGCTTTTAGCGAATTCCGAAGGTATAAAGCTTTAAGGTTTTTTCTTGTTAATATACATATTTTTAATACAGAACTTCACTAATCTCATCTAGTAAACACTGACTATGACAACAAATTATACAGGTTGCGACATAAGTAAGTTAAGGACACCCAGTAAACTTGTTTGGGTTAAAAAAACCGATTTTTTTTCTTTTTGCTTCAAAAAATCCAGGAAGGTGTATTTTATATATCTGTAATATTATTTTGACGATTTTGGAGATCTGAACCCATAACAATTGATTTTTTAAAAATTGCGTCTCTGTGTTCTGCTAATAGGAAGCCAGATATAATAAGAACAGTTAAATCTCTTAGACTGCGATGGGCAGGACATGTGGCACGAATGGGAATGAAAGATGTGCATGGAAGCTTCTTGTAGGAAAACAAGAGGGAAAACGCCCAGTTGGTAGACCAAGAATGAGGTGGGAGTATAACATTAACTATGATTTGAGAGAAGTAGATTATACAGGGAATGATTGGAAAACATTAGCTCAGAATAGGGATGTATGGAGAGCTTATGTCCGCGCGGCCCTGAACCAACGGGTTCGACAGTGCCAGTGCGTTAGTTAGTTAGTGTTCTACTAATGTGCACTTATATTTTTGTTTATTGCTTTTTTCCGTAACTTGTATTTTTTCATATTTTGGTACACTTTTCTCTGAAATTATAGAAGATAGGAGAATATTTTTTGGCATGGATATGCAGTTTAAAGAGCTCTATAATAATAAGGTGAATTTATCTTTGTGCTGTTGATAGTATTTGAAATAAAAACAAGTATGCAACATTTTTAACCAAAAAAAAATTGGTCTTCGAATTTTTTAAAAATAAATCACAATCCATGTCTGAACACAAGCAAACCTAATTATTGTCAAATTATCTATGGGCAATAACATAATACATTTTGGAAATAATCGGATAAGTAATTTTTGAGAAAATTGTACCAAGACAAAACTTTTAAAAAGTTAGATTTTTTATTTCCATTTTTTTTGTATTTTATATATATATATATATATATATATATATATATATATATATATATATATATAAAGTGATCCCACTACAGGCCCGGAGGCCCTTGGGGTAGCAGGAGGTTAAGGCTCCCACATTTTCTAGACAATCGGCACTTTATGTCAGCCGGGTTGTCAGCCCTGCGTGACGGCCGCCTTTACCCCCAGAACAAGCGTCTGGTACTCATTTCCGTTAGAGGCTGAGTCGACAAAGGGCCATAGTGCCGGCAGAGGGTTTGGGTCAGTTTAAAAATCCTGACCCCAACGGGACTTGAACCCTCGACCCTCCGGCTTGTAGCTCAGTGCCTTAACCACTATGCTACGGCGTGCCCCCCCATATATATATTTTTTTTGCAAATGCCCCTGGTTGTCTTTCGACATTCCTGGTGTTCTGTCCTGGCATGGCGTACTTGTAACCCACTTCTGAGGTTGGGGCGCCTGGAAGGCGGGGTTACGTTGCCCCGATGGGTGATGATGATTGTGGTGAGCTAGGAGAGTCCCTAATCCTAAGCTTAATCTAAGATGAATATGAATGATGATGATTGCGATGGTCATATAATTTTTTAATGTGGGGAATTTTGAAGGACTTGCAACATTTACGGGATTGAACATGAATATACTTTAGTAACAATGGAAATTCTATGATAAGATCTGCAAATCAGTGTTAAAACGACATAAATGCTTAAACAACAATGGAGGTCACTTTGAGCAATTTTGGTACTTGTTTTTTTAATAGATGTTGTAAGCTACAGAAAATATCATAGCCTATTTGCATTTTCGGTTAACTGACTTATGCTGCATCCTGTATTAAGTCTATATATAGCTTTTTTTTTCCTTTTCCATGTTATAATTTAATTTTGACTTGTCTTACAATTGAGGAAAGAACGGGGGGGGGGAAGGAACTCCATCCAGGAAATTTATCCCGACCGGGAATCGGACCCAGACCCAAAGCATACAAGGTGGCGATGCTACTTCGAGACCTCAGCGCAGGATATTAACAAAATGCCAGCCAATATTCTACAGATTATGACATCATTAATATTTTAAATGGCAAGCTATTTTTTTTAAAGATGGCTATTTTCTTTAGATCTATGCAAAATGTAGTCCCTCGCCGTAGCCGGGTGGTTAAGGCCAGATGCCTTGGCGCAGAGTTACGGGATTTTGGCTGGTTCGAGTCCCCATGGGGGGAAGAAATTTTCTCATGAAATTTCAGTCAGTATTGGATCGGTGCCCACAAAGCATTTTTAAGCATTTGGATAGCTACATTAAGTAGCGGTTCCAAGTTGAGAAAACCTGATATAACGGCTGGGAGACCCGACATGCTGACCATATGTCACCCCTACACTGTGTGGTGATCGTCTACTTCTCTAATTAACACATGTGAATGTGTGCATTCAGGGTCAGCAGAAAAACACCTATCTTCTGCACCTTCTGCTGACTATGGGACTCTTCCCAAAAGGCCTAGAGAAAATCAATAATTTACAAAGTTTATGAGACAGACCTACTCGTACTTGGTAACAATTTTATAAATCTTCTTCTTCTTTCTTTCTTTCTTTCATGTGATAGACCTAGCGGTCTGTTACGGTCTCAATCCAATGTTTGAAAGGTCTGCCCAATGATCTATTTCCTGATGGCTGGTAATTTAAGATTTTATAATTTTATAGTTTTTATTTTATGACTAATACAACGGAATTGTATCATGATTTTATTAGAGATGAATTAAAATATTAAAAATATGTGCTTAACTAGCTACAAAGTAATGTTAAAGGGATAATAAAAAACATTAAACATGAAGCTAATATTTGCTATAAAATTGGTGTTAAAAACCAACTAAAAAATTTCTTGAATAAGAAGCTGCTAGAATGTGTGTAATGACGAATGTTCTCGACTTAAACAATACAGGATTGTATAAGTAAGAGAAATATTTCTGTTTAAATAAGGAATCTAGATAGCTTAATGGATAAGGCAAATGAACGGAGATACAGAGATCCTTGGCTAAAATGCTGATTATGGCGAAAAACGTTCTCTTAAGGCAATGCATCAGTGAAAATTGGCAGGAATTCTTAAAATTCTACATTTCTTGTTTTTATTATTTTTAGAAGGTTAAAATGTTAATTTATAATTTTATGAAATATACTAGAAATCACAAAACGTTACATTTTAACTGAGGAATTTGAAAAATCTAAAATCCATGAAGATAGAGGCGACGACCGCGCCCTACCAGAGGACGTACCTATAAATAGGCACATGAGACCTGTTAAAAAAAATTCTAAAAGAAAAAGAATTAAAGTGAGATATGATAAATTATCCATTGAACTTTGAAAAACAATTAAAATGTAAAATTTGGTATATTTTCATAGATGCCTTCCCTTAAAATATTAATTTGTCCTTTATTACAAGTGACATCGGTCGCGGTGGACTAGTGGTTATGCTCCTTGCCTCTGGTCCCAAGGGTCGCGGGTTCAAGTCCGGCTGGGGTCGATGTATTTTTTAGGATGGAAAAATTCAAGGACAAGTCCTCCGGGAGGGACTTTAAGCCGTGGGTCCCGATCTGAATATTTTTCAGGCTCGTAAAATATCCATAAACCTGAATTAAAGGACTCTAAGCAAAATTTGCCGAATTTTTCCGTCCTAGTACTACCTTAGTTTCCTAGATGTCAGTATGAGGCGGAACGCTGACCACGGACCACTCAAATGACATCAATACGAAAACAAGTGTAACTAAATTAGTATGTTTCAAATTCTTCCCTGTAGGGGGAGAGCGCCTAAATCTCTGTTAAGGGAAACGTGAGCTTACAATATAAAAAAAGATTACAAGTGACAGATTTAAACAAAACATAGAAATAAAAACTGAGTTTGTTAACCAGCAAAATCCGACCATTAGTGGTAGGGCTTCACCTGAAGTGAAATTTGAAAATATCTCTAGCGACAGAACTTTTCGATTTTTCGCAATGAAACTCGGTATATGCAATTGAAATATATATATAAATTAACGCAATCCGACTATTAGGAGTGGGGGTTTATCTGAAAGCCGTAGGCCTAATTAAAAAACCAATCCAGCGACCGCCATGATTTTCCGCAATCTGACTGGATAAATACTATTGAATTAACAAAAGACAGATGTATTTCGTAAACCAGGAATATCGGATCATAAATTCCATTCGCTGAGAAATTCGCCTAGTTTATGCAATTCCTGCGTGACGGACGTTACCTTATTTTGAAAGAATGTATTACATTATATCGAAGTCTATTTTATTTGCCAGGAATTGAAGCCAGACCGGGAATCGAATTGGAACTTACTGAGTGAGAGGCCACAGTGTTAGGCCTATGTCTAGAGCTAAACGGCGGAGTTTGACGAATTTAGTAATTACTTTAAACTAATAAAAAAACATGTGCTTTTGTCTAAAAATATTCTACTTTGAATTAGAAATACTTTATTCTGAAATTGTCCTCGAGAGCCGTTCCAAATTACGAAACAAGGCGAGATATTTTTTACTCGGCTGAACATTCATCCGCTGATTTCGAACTTGGCAAAGATAATACGTTCTCTCACTGGAGGTCAATGACTTTCCTTGTAATTAAAAACATTGCCACAGGATTGTTTGATCAACGTGTTAGTCTGTTAGTCATTATAAAATTGTTGAAAATTTTATCATCTACAGCAGAGAAGATAATGAAGTCGGGATTTCAGAATTTCGGTGCCTGAGAAAAATGTAGCAATCTTTAAATAACAAAATTGTTTAAATCCCCACATTTGTGAAATATCAATAGGACTACAAAACAAATGAAACTGTAACTCTAACTCACTTACCCTCGAAACCATAGATTCATGGCAACGCGGTCGTAAGTTTTCTATTCATACAAATTCTGAGTTATGTTTTCCAATCATCCCTGTATAATCTACTTCCCTCAAATCATGGTTAATGCTTTTCTCTCACTTCATTCTTGGTCTACCAACTGGGCGTTTTCTCTCTGATTTTCCTACAAGAAGTTACCATGCACCTCTTTCATTCCCCATTCGTGCCACATGTCCTGCCCATCACTGACTGCGATAGTTAACTGCTCTTATGTCTGGTTTCCTATAAATACCATGTAGTGTACTGTTTTGTAGTATTCTCCATTCACCTATATGTTCATCTCTCTTTGGTCCAAATAATTTCCAAAGAACTTTATTCTCAAATACTCGTAAACTTTTCTCCTCCCTTAAAGTAATATATGTCAGGATTTAGAAATTTCAATTATTTTAGGAAACAAATATATATATTGACGAATAAGTATATTACCATGGCGTACTCGATAGAGTTCTTACCTTTCACTCCGTCGACTCGAGTTCGTTTCCAATAGAAGTAGGAGGTATTAAATATTTTATTTTGATCTCACCAAGGCAAAACTAGGTATGATTTTCAATACCACGATCGATTTAATGATCTTCACAAATTCATTATATTATAAAAAATTAAAAATATAATAATAATAATAATAATAATATGTTAATGAAATATTGTTAAGGTAGGCCTAAGTTACATTCGATATTACCTTTAACACAAAAAGCCTCCTAAAATAAATGTGAAAATTATAGAGGTATAACGTAAATACAGGGTCAACGTACACCCATATATATTCAAATATCAAGATTTATTTTAGAAGAATAACAATCTGGCTTTCGAAAAGGAAGAAGCACAAAGAATGAAATTTTAAAATTAAAACAGATTTTGGATAAAATATTGAATTTAGCCTTACTACATTGTTACTATTTATAGCCTTCGAGAAAACCTATGATAACGTGCTTAGAAACCTGTTATAGGAAATATTAACATATGAGGGAATCCCAGAATATTTAATTGAAACTATTGAAAACACTTATGTTAATTCAGACATAAAATTAAAATATCAAAGAAAGAAATTTCGGAACCTGTGAATATTAATAAAGGAATAAGACAAGGCTGCGATGTCTCTAATCATTAATATTTATATTAAGAATATGATACAATAGTATAAGAAAATACTTCAGTATGGAATAAAACAACAGTACATTTCAAGCGATATTGTATACAGATGACTTATATATCTTAGCCACATCAGAAGATGATTTTTATTGAATTAAACAATATCACTAAAATTAAAACATGAACATTTCCTTAAGTGAAACAAATGTGATGGGAATGTGTGGAAAGGATTTAAAATATTTAAAATAGAATTAGAAGGAAATATTATTGAACAATTCGTCTAATTTATTTAGCTTAATTTAATTTCTGATATAAATTGCGAAAGAGACAAACAAATTTAAATATACAACAATATTAACGGAGTTTTTCAAACGTCCTTTTGGAAAACAGATATCAATAAATTGAAAATTACAGTTGCATAATGTAAGACCGTACAAATGGTTTTCAAGAAAGGAGGAAGAACAGCGGAAAGTGATAATCTAAAACTAGGAGAAGAACCGATAAGAATGGTCAACAAATTCAGATATTTAGGCATAACACTGCAGCCAACAACAAAGTCTTTCAGCGCACATGTGCAGGAGAGAGCAGCAGCAGCTATAAGAGCTATGTGCAGTATCAAAGACATCACATCGTTAAAATTAGTCACAGCCATGAAATTATTCGCATCAGTGATCATCCCGATCGTCACCTACGGGATAGAACTGATATGGGAGAAACTGTCGACCAGCGATTTGGAGAGGTTAGAAAAAGTAAAACCAAGATTCATCAAAAAGGCATTAGGTGCAAGCAAATACACACCAAACAGAATGGCCTATATGCTAGCCAGAGAAACCTTCTTCCTAGAGGACCTGAGGCAAAGGATACTACTGCCAGCAACGGAGCCATATAAGAAAGTCATCGAAAAAAAAGAAACAGAGAGAAAAAGAGATCGACGAAGATTTCTACGCCTCAGATGCCATGGTAAACAGAGATTGGACTGGAAGTAACCAACCACAAAGGCACAGAATCATGGGTTTAGCAACACACGGATATCATCACAAAATGTGCAAAACTACAAAATTCCACCAACCGAGTGATTCGTGTGAATGCAAGATATGCGACCAAAAGTGTGAGCGATACCATTACAAACAATGCAGAATACGGACAGGATCACTGAACGAACTCATAAAAGACAAATCATAAACTTATAACTTAATGCTCTTTCGAGTGCCTCTTACCAATTTATTATTATTATAATGTAATAGCAAAAGTAGCTTTAAAATATTAGCTAAATAACTAATTCACTGGCACTATCGCACCCGTAGGTTCATGGCCGCGCGGATATAAGCTCTCCATACATCTCTACCTTGAGATGTTTTCCAATCATCCCTGTATAATCTATTTTCTTCAAATCATGTTTAATACTATTCTCCCACTTCATTTTTGGTCAACCTACTGGGCGTTTTCCCTCTGGTTTTTCCTACAAGAAGCTTCTAACACCCTGTTTCATTTTCCATTCGTGTCACATGTTTTGCCAATAGCAGTCTACGAGACTTTACTGTTCTTATTATATCTGGCTTCCTATAAAGATACTGTAACTCATTTTTATGATGTCTTCACCACTCACCTGTCAGTTAATTTCACTTCGGTTCAGAAAATTTTCTGATAAATTTTTTCTCAAATACTCGTAATCTTTTCTCCTCCCTTAAAGTAAGAATCCATGTTTCACATCCATATAAGTGGAAAAATGACAGTTTTATATATTTTCAGTTCAACTTTTCTTTAGAGAATTTGTCCCTGTAATGTATAATACTCGTAACACGCATTTCCAGAATTGAGCCTATGTTTATTTTCTTAATGCACCTCATTCCTATTTGTAATTATTGTTCCTAGTTACAGTGCAGTTCTGATAACTGTAGACGTCTTGTAAAACCAAAGGCGCGTGGCAGGAGGAAACATTGCCGATTGCGGGAATTTATCGATAATTTGGAAATCACTCGTGGCATTACTTACGATAAATTATTTTGAGGAAGTTCTTTATGGACTTCAATACTGTATTATCCAGGAAACAAAGGAAGTCTCGTGACCTTCATCGTTTTAAAACAAAGGAAATTGAAACATTGCCGAGGGCAATGAATTCCAAACAAGGCCTTCTGTAAACAGAATTCAATCACATATTATATAAATAGACAGTTTAAAATGTTAGACGTAAATGTGAAGGTCTCAATTTGTAATATTATCGATAAAGTTATATTTAGAGTTAATATTTCGTGATCTTTCCTTTCTGTTACATAACCAGTGGAACAAGTTCACAGATTGCAGTATTCAAGTTTAATTAAATACCTCTGAACAAAACTGATCGGCCTTTTTTTGTACTGTTTTGAATTACGACCGAAATGATTTCAACATCATTAAATAAAATTAAAAATATATAAAATGCCAAACATAAGTAGATAATGGATTTAGGGTGCCACGTAATGAAACAACATTTGTTTGTATAATTATAAAATGATGCTAAAGATGAATTAAATATTCTATGCGAAAGTTATATGATTGATATCTCAAAGGGTTTTGGTCTGGAAATATCTGTAAATAGAAAAAGAAAAAAAAAAAGGTTATAGCATTCAAAGGGTCTTCTCCGATACGTGCAAAAATATAAATAGGAAACAGAATATAGATCAAGCAATCCATTTTAATTATCTGGGATATGGTGTAACATACGATAAACATAGGGATGTCGAAAATAAATTGAATAAATTCAGATACATGTGTGGAACAACAGACAGGTGAATGGAGAAGACTACATAATAATGAACTACATGGTCTTTACAGGAAGCCAGATATAATAAGAACAGTTAGTCTCGAAAACTGCGATGGGCAGGACATGTTGCACGTATGGGGAATGAAAGACTTGCATGGAAGCTTCTTGTAGGAAAGCCAGAGGGAAAACGCCCAGTTGGTAGACCAAGAATGAGGTGGGAGAATGACATTAACTATGATTAAGTTCTAAAATACTATTTATGTTTTTAAATTTAGAAGCGTCCCGCGCCGTAGCCGAGCGGTTAAGGTAGGAAGCCTTGGCGCAGAGCTACGGGACTTGCGCTGGCTCGAGTCTCCGTGGGGGAAGAAATTTTCTCATGGTATTTCGGCCAGTATGGGACCGGTGCCCACCCAGCATCGTGAGGCAATTGGGTAGCTACAATAAGTAGCGGCTCCAGGTTGAGGAACCAGCTATAACGGCTGGGGACTCGACATGCTAACCACATGTCACCCCTACACTGGCTGTTGATCATCTACCTCTGTGATTGACACATGTGGATGTGAAGGGCCAGCAGCCGGCTGGTAAAAGGGCAACCGCTGAAAAGTGGAAAGACCCTCAATCGGTAAATTTAGAAGCAAAATGGATTTAAGAATCACGAAATTACTTACTTACTTACCCTACTCACTGGCACTATCGAACCCGTAGGTTCATGGCCGCGCGGACATAAGCTTTTCATACATCCCTATCCTGAGCTAATGCTTTCCAATCATTCCCTGTATAATCTACTTCCCTCAAATCATAGTTAATGTTATTCTCCCACCTCATTCTTGGTCTACAAACTGGGCGTTTTCCCTCTGGTTTTCCTACGATAATCTTCCATGCACCTCTTTCATTCCCCATACGTGCAACATGTCCTGTCCATCGCAGCCTACGAGACTTAACTGTTCTTATTATATGTGACTTCCTATAAAGACCATGTTGTTCATTGTCTTCTCCATTCACCTGTCTGTTCATCTCTCTTTGGTCCAAACATTTTCCTAAGTGCTACGAAATTACTTGTCACGGAGCGGGCCCGGGTTCGATCCTCGGTCGGGGCAGTTTTCCTGGGAGAGATTTTTATCGGGGTTTTTCCTCACCTGTAAGACAAATGTCATGAAAACTTTAAGGCCCAAACGGTCCCCGAAATCATATGGCCATCATCATCATTATCATCATCATCATCCTTCACCGGTGTGGAAAACAACGGGAAGCTACCACACCTATAATTCCCTACTAAAGCTGCAAGCATAGCATAAAAATGCTTGCAAGTTATATATATATATATATATATATATATATATATATATATATATATATTATATATATATTCCAAATTAAATTCTATCCCCCTTAAAAACAAAACTTTATAATTACAATGCAAGACTACGAATCAACTATATATATTGTATATATACAGTATATACTGTACACAGTTTTATATATAATCTTACCCACTATGCCAAAGGAATATTTATAAATTGACCGAAACCCAGAGACGAGTAGCCGAAACAAGGAATACTGAGAAATAGTTTATTATGTCTCCTAGGTATAATAATTTTACTAATTCCTCTCGTTTCTCATTAGCTACCGCACTTGGGGTAAGGACGCTGTCTCATACGCAGAGGGCCCGGGATCGATCCCTCATCTGCACAGGTTTTCTGGGTGATCGTGTTTTCGGGGTTTTCCTTAAGGGGGTGATGGGCGAAATTTCTATTTTCTACATTTTTTTAGCTAGAGACTTGATTTTTTGTACAAACATTCACAGCATGATACATAATGATGTGTTTAAGTTTCATTCACGTGAGACATTTATTTTACGAGTTATTAAATATTATATTTAAAAAAAATGCGTATATTATAATTAAATGGGTTCCACAATTTTTTAGTAAAATGTCTGATATTTTTTACAAGACCCCTATAATATATAGAAAAACATCATGCATTAGAATTTATATAATGTGAATACAAAGGGAGAAAAAATAATGTATCTCATGCGTTGAATTACAAAAAAATATAATAATTGTATACATTTTATTTTTTATTTCTTAAAATACTACTTCAATCATGAAACCCATGCACTACTTTGTTGACCCATTGTTTTTAGGACATGCAGTAAAAATTTGAACCTTCTAGGACAAAATTTGTGAATTCGATTCAAGTTTGAATGTACAAAAATGCAGTGGAAATAAAAGTGTGGAAAAACAAGTTTAAAGATTTACATGCAGGTAGTATTTAACTGGCACAGCCTTTTAATTCTGACGTAATTTAGGGCACTTACAAGCGCCATAGGCCTCTGAAACTTTGCCAACATATACATTAGAGTACAGGCTATTTTTTAGCACAAAAACAAAAAACTGCCGATTTTGATCTCAAATTTTAAATTTTTTCACCCATCAACTCCCTTAACTGTATGACAGATGTCAGGAAATTTTAAGCTCCAAACTGTCCCTGAACATTATCTGGCTGTCATGATCATCATTATCATATTGGACATGATTGGTATGAAATAGTGAGTGAATGTTTTGATTTGTTTTAACGTTGTGATGTCCTGGAAAATGTCCTGACATTGAGCAGATCCCTCATTTGGGGAGGTCTTCCGTATTCTTGTGTAATCAAAAAGTATGTGTGTGATTCAAAATTTAAAATTCCACTCCCGACAGATTATACCTCTGTAAAGCCTGGGGAAGTAACAAATTAGGGCACTATTTGCAATTTTGAATAATGTATTAATCTCACTCACTGGCTCTATCAAACTCATAGGTTCATGGCCGTGCACACATAAGCTCTCCATTCACACCTATCCTGAGCTAATGTTTTTCAATCTACTTCCCTCAAATCATGGTTAATCTTATTCTCCCACCTCATTCTTGGTCTACCAACTGGGCGTCTTCCCTCTGGTTTTACTACAAGTAGCTTCCATGCACCTCTTTCATTCCCTATTCGTGCCACGTGTCCTGCCTATCGCAGTCTACGAGACTTAACTGTTATTACATCTGGCTTCCTATAAAGATAATGTAGCTCAATGTTATGTAGTCTTCTCCATTCACCTGTCTGTTCATCTCTCTTTGTTTCAAAAAAAAAATTCCTAAGAACTTTATTCTCAAATACTCGTAATCTACTTTCTTCCCTTAAAGTAATAGTCTATGTTTCGCATCCATATAACATAACTGGTAGAATAACAGTTTTATATATTTTCAGTTTAACGTTTTTGAAAGGAGTTGGAACGTCAAGAGTCCCTGTAATGCATAATGGCACGCATTTCCAGAATTGAGCCTATGTTTGATTTCTATGTGCATCTCATTCCTATTTGTGATTATTGTTTCTAGGTATTTTAATTCAGCCACTTCCTCAAAAATTCCCTCATTTGTCATTAGATGTCCATTTCCATTAAATACTATATATTTTAAGTGTGAACATATATTGATAATTAATTCCAGTCCCAATTTCTATATGGATTTATAACTGAAGGCTATTATGATGGAATGTAAATGTATTTATGAAGTGAGAGGTTAAACTTTAATAGAGAAGTTATTCGAGATGACGAGCACAACGATAAAAGTGTCAATAAAGAAATAATTAGAATAACTTATGAAATATTTTCATACATTTCTGGTACAGTGCATGGGGACACCACCTACCACGCCAAATCATGCAGTAAATCGCCACTGCAGCACTTAAAAGAGCTGCAAGTCCTGGAAGGCATTGGAAAGTTTGGTACAGTTACCAAGGTCATTCAGTTACTTTAAAACTCACAGAGGTCACCACTGTACAGGTTTTAAATCATTCATTTTGTTTATTTTTTTAAAAAGCATAAAATCCCTTCCCCCTCTCAGCCAGTAATTTGTTTTGAATGGAAATGTATAATAGCCAACATTGAAACAAATGACAATAACACTTATTATTCATTTTTTACAAATAATCGTGACTTGCTTACAATGCAGTCAAATTCCTTAAAAAAAGTCTAATGGCATAAAAACAAGGAACTAAAATATTTTACAGTTCATCACGTAAAGATACTCGAGATAATAAGGGTCTAACAACAACAACACTGCTCGTAAAATGCCAAAACGATATTTTAATAATAATAATAATAATAATAATAATAATAATAATAATAATAATACGATGCGATTGAGGGTCTTTCCACTTTTCAGCGGTTGCCCTTTTACCAGCCGGCTGCTGACCCTTCACATCCACATGTGTCAATCACAGAGGTAGATGATCAACAGCCAGTATAGGGGTGACATGTGGTTAGCATGTCGAGTCCCCCAGCCGTTATAGCTGGTTCCTCAACCTGGAGCCGCTAGTTATTGTAGCTACCCAATTGCCTCACGATGCTGGGTGGGCACCGGTCCCATACTGGCCGAAATACCATGAGAAAATTTCTTCCCCCAAGGAGACTCGAACCAGCGCAAGTCCCGTAGCTCTTAGCCAAGGCTTCCTACCTTAACCGCTCGGCTACGGCGCGGGACAATAATAATAATAATAATAATAATAATAATAATAATAATAATAATAATAATAATAATAATAATAATAATAATAATAATAATAATAATAATAAAGTAATAATGATAATGATAATAATAATAAAATAATAATAATAACAATAATAATAATAAAAATAGTAATTTGAATTACAATAATAAAAATAAATTATAATTTATTTATTTATTTAGCCGTGGAATTAAGACCATGTGGACTTCTCATCACCAGGACAAACATATGTTACATTTAAATACAAAAATTACAATAATATTACACACAAAACAATTAATTATCTGGTCAAACTGAACGATAATGAAAAATAACAGCTCGAATCTACTATACATGGAAAAACTGTAATGAATTAATCTATCGCTTATATAATATATATATATATATATATATTATATATATATATATATATATATAGTTTATCAATATTTTTACCTAATGTCTTATAATATATATGGGCCTATATTATAAGACAGTTCACTGCTGTGGTCTCGAGGTAGCGTGCTCTCTTGTCACACAGAGGGCCCGGGTTCGATTCCCGGTTGGGACAGGCTCCTGGTGAGGTTTTTTCAGGATATTTCCTCATCTGTAAGACAAATGTAAGGATGCTTAGAGCCCAACGGTCCCCGAAAATCATCCGGCCTTCATCATCATAATCATCATCATCATCCTGCACCGGTGTGGAAATCAACGGGAAGCTACCACACCTATAATTCCCTAGTAAAGCTGCAAAGCATAGCATGAAAATGTTATGATTGCAGTGAAAAACCTGCCCTCGGGTAGAATTACTATCGATGGATTATAAAACATATATAGGTAAAAATATTGATAAATCTTAATATTATTTATATTAAATAATGCAAAAAAAATTATCTAATATATAAAAACGAATGTTTGTTTGTTTGTTCGTTCGTACTTTATGCGCGGCCATACCGTTGATCCGATTATGATGGGGCTTTTTGCAAAATGTTCAGGAGTTTCCGGGGATGAACATAGGCTATAAGAGAGTTGTGATACTCAACTCCTACACCAATAAAAATTGCCCTTTATAGTGGAAAACGTGAAAAAAGTAGCTCTTTGGACGCTTAAATGGCTTACACTACTTAAACCAGAACAAATACACAAAATTAATGTACAGAGAATTGAACATCTCAAAAAACTCTACAAAAAAGTCATCGACAGCATATGTTTATCTCTTACGGATAACTCGCAATAACCATTTTTGTCTTTCATTGATGCCAAGAAGATCGAGACAAGTACGTAGTTTCCTGTGCAACTCACAATAACGAATTTTGTCTTTTAGCTCATTTATGCCAAGAAGATCGGAATAAGTAGATTCCCGGGAAAGCAGAGCAGCAGCACGGATAACTCGAAATAGAGAATTTTGTCTTTCAACTCATTTATGCCAAATACATTGGGATACGTAGATTCCGGGGCAATGACGGGTAATCAACACGGGGTATCTAAAAATAATAACGATATGAATTTATAATTATTTTCTTTATACTTATTCAACTAAACGTAAAAACACATTATCATTCATTTAGTGGTAGCAACGCACGCCGGGTATTAATGATAAATAAAAGTGGCGGTAGAGGACATCCTTGTCCCACTCCCATATGAATTTCCTATCATTGTAATAGTTTATTGTCACCTCTCACTGCAATTAAATTAGATTAGTAAAGGTTTTACATACATTTAATAACATGAAACTCTATAACTTCAGCAATACAAGAAAGCAGTAACTGGACACAATTATGCAAAAAAGCAGTATCATTATCTGTTCACATTTATTAGAGAAGAGAAAAAAAAACAGCTTCTACACCAAACAAAACATACTGTTTTATGAACAGAGTTTAATTTTAAAACGACTTCAATTAAAATTTCCTGCAAACACCATTTGTCACTTACGACTGCAATATAAACAATTTAATTCACACACGAAGAAATAATTTTCTTAATAAATCAGTGTATTATGAACAAATACGCGTCCCACCTATCATGCAAGATAAATGTTTTCACGATAAATCATTCTGTTATAAAAATACAAACAGTCATGGATCAATGCATTTTCATAAAATTACAAAAACTTCGACATTTTTGTTTATAATGAAATAGTTTCTATGGATACAACATTGTGAATTTCTGCGAATAAATTAGTTGTATAATATTTAAATAGATGACACTAGTGAAGTTAATGCAATTTTCCCTGTATAAATATGTCGAGAACTTGCACAATTTATTTTATTATTAAAAAATTTATTCTCAATGCTCTTCAACAGTGGGTACTATAAGTTTATTCAGAATATTTTTTTGCAAACGACTGTTTAGGTATAATGTCTGATTTGTTTAATTTCAGTCGAAAACAAGAACAAATTTCTCGATCTTTATCTGCAGGTACCGGATTTTTACACCTTTGTTGAGTATATATATAAGTTCAAGATATCGGTTTCTCGTTCTCAGGGAATGGCCATGTGTCCGTTCCTGGTCGGGAACCTTGCTACGTTTGCGTAGGAAGTTGAGTACTCGGACCACTGGGAACATCAGTTTTTATTTTTGCAATCCGCAAATTATTTAATTATTATTTTATAATCGTTTCAGTAGCTTAGATCGTATCAGGCAGGCAATGTCTTATTAAATATTGTTAGCATCGCAGTTCAAATTTTGGCGAAATTGACCACTTGCAGGTCTAAGGTTCGAGTCCCGGTTGGGGCAATTTTTTTTTTTTCTTTAAACATTGGTTTAGATGATTCGCATGAGTGTATTAATTTGCACATTATTACCATAAA
Source organism: Diploptera punctata (assembly GCA_030220185.1). Lineage (NCBI taxonomy): Eukaryota > Metazoa > Arthropoda > Insecta > Blattodea > Blaberidae > Diploptera > Diploptera punctata. The sequence goes on along the minus strand of JASPKZ010007250.1, from coordinate 1,008,533 downwards.
ATGGTTTACAGCATAAATTAATGTAAAAATTCGGCATAATGTCTTTTGATTTAAGAAGCAACCCAGTGTATTGTGAATTAATTTTCACTGCTACGGGAACGCGAGATTATAAGTGAGAGAGAGAGAGAGTGAAATTTGTGTCAGGGTTGAAACTTGCATGGATAGCTCAAGTTGTAAGAACAACAGCCCGTAAAGACGGTGTCTTGGGTTCAAGTCCCAGTTCAGAGAAAAATTTCTCGCTTTAAAAATTAATTCAGGTGAGTTGCCTGATATATTAATTTACGTGTTTCTATCATAAACATATCTTAATAAACCAAACCAGAGGCTAATATGAATATAACGGCAATGCCTCAAATATCTTATAATAATTTCATTTTATATTTTGTGATGTTGAATTTTATTGAAACATGTTTGTCCTGGTTGAGTGGAAAAGGAGGTCACATGACCTTAACTTCACTAGGGAGAACAATAATAAATAAATACATAAATATATATAATCCATCCATAGCAATTCTGCCCGAAGGCAGGTCCTTCACTGCAATCATAGCATTTTCAAGCTTTGCTTGCAGTTTTACTATGGAATTGTAGGTGTAGTAGCTTCCCGTTGCTTTCCACACCGGTGAAGGATGATGATGATGATGATAATGATAATGACCATACGATTTCGGGGACCGTTTGGGCCTTAAAATTTTCCTGACATTTGTCTTACAGGTGAGGAAAAACCCCGATAAAAACCTCACCCAGCAAAACTGCCCCGACCGGGGAACAAACCCGGGCCCGCTGCGTGACAAGGCAGCACGCTACCTCGAGACCGCGGCGGTGGATATCATGTAAAAATTAATGTATGCTTATGTGTATACGTGCCGGCTTAACGATCGAACGCCTGAAGAATTTTCAACCTAATTTGGTACACATACCAATTACAATCTGGGAAAGTGGCTGTAATGATTAGCAAATCCTTGGTTATTTAAAAAAGAGTCAAAACAAGAAATAGTTGATGAGGAATGTGTCGACATTGTAAAGAAAACAAAGTCACCAAATTTTAGTTGGTTACATGAATCAAATAATGCAGCTATAACGGCTGGGAGATTCGACATGTTGACCACATGTCACCGGTATTCTAGCTAGATGATCATCCACCTCTGTAAATGACAAGTGGGTGTGACCAGCTGCTGGCTGGCAGAACAAGGACCTTCTAAGCTTGCCGCGTCATGGAGTTGGTTATTTATTAATTGTAGACTCGTTTTCAGATTAGGCTATTAATCGAGTCCATAATATTGACAATAGGTCACAAGATAATAGTCTGCTAACAATCCTTTTTCATAGCACTTCCTCTTACACTATTTCTTTCATAGTAGCCTCTGCCCGCTCCTGGAATTTCCTTCCTCAAGATATCAGGGATTTCCGCACACTTGGTTCATACAATTACCTGTTGTTAAATAATTATTTTTTCTCGAGAACTAAATATATTCTATGTCATTAATAGTCATTTTTCTCATTTTTTTATCTTGTGCATTTTATATCTCATTCGTTAAATTTAGATTAAATCAAAATATTTTTATTTAATTAATAATTATATTGTAGACATACCATGTAATATTTATTTTTATTGTAATTAGTTGTAAGAATAATTTTTGTATTTTGTCAACCTGCTTGAGTGATAGATAAGGCCTTAAAGTCTTAACTCTGCCAGGTAAAATAAATATCTTCTTGGAAGCCATTGTTTCCCTCAACAAGATTTTGGCGCTCTCCCCCTACAGGGAAAAAATTGTACCATATTAATTTAGTTACACTTGTTCTCGTATAGATGTCATTGTAGTGGCCCATGGTCAGCGTTCTGCCTCATACTGACATCTAGGACACAAAGGTAGTACTAGGACGGGACAATTCGGTAAATTTTGCGTAGAGGCCTTTTATTCAGGCTTAAGGATCTTTTACGAGCCTGAAAATCTTCACACTCGGGACCCAAGGCTTTAAGTCCCACCCAGAAGACTTGTTCCTTGGATTTTTCCATCCTAAAAAAGCCCATCTACCCCGGCCGGTTTTGAACACGCGACCCTCGGGACCAGAGGCCAGGAGCATAACAACTAGTCCGCTGCAGCCGATTAAAATAAATATATTATTTATATTAATATTATTATTACTATTATTATTCTTATTACTATTTTTATTATTATTATTATTATTATTATTACGATTACTATGATAATGATTATGATTATTATTATTACTATTACTATTTTTTTGTAAGCCCATGTTTTCCTTTTACAGAAATTTAGGCTCACCCCCTACAGGGAAGAATGTGAACCATATTAATTTAGTTACACTTGTTTTCGTATAGATGTCATTTTGAGTGGTCAGCGTTCCGCCTCATACCGACATCTAGGAAACCAAGGTAGTACTAGGACGGGAAAATTCGGCAAATTTTGCGTAGAGGCCTTTTCATTCAGGATTTTTCACGAGCTTGAAAATCTTCAGACTCGGGACCCACGGCTTAAAGTCCCTCCCGGAGGACTTGCTCCTTGGATTTTTCCGTCCTAAAAAATCCATCGACCCCGGCCGGGTTTGAACCCGCGATCCTCGGGACCAGAGGCAAGGAGCATAACCACTAGTCCACCGCGGCCGACTTACTATTACTATTACTAACTCATAATGACGGTATTTGTTTAGGAAGGGTGGAGGGGCAAGGTTAGCAGTACTTTCTCCAACTCTATGTACTATACATTTAAAGAAACATAGTTTTTCTATTACGGCATGCAAACTACTTTTATAGTTGATATGAGAGTCGACACTTTCACACAGGATAGTACAGACCTGCGCGAGCTCAGTGACAAGTGGTAACTGTTTTTTTTTTCTTTAAGAGGGGGTGGCTTGGACGGCTACAACTTACAACTATGTACCTACCGTGTTGCAATCTTCAGTTTTATATAAGAATTTCTCTCAAGAAAATACTGTTAAAACGGCAACCTAGTTCCCTATTCTAAATACACAGTAACTTGCCGGGTTGAATCTGACTATAAGGTTTGATTAGTACTTTAAAACTGACATACAAGAAAACTGTCAACGATTGCATGCCGAGATTTATTTCAAATTTCTCTCAGGGAAGCGTTATGATTACCAAGGCCTTCCAAAAATCTATCTTTTAACTGCAAGGGACTAAAATTTAGTTCCAAACCTCTCATTTAAACTACAGGGAATAATACAACTCCCGAATTGTTAGATTCGATATCCCTCACAACCTGCCGCGTCCCGCTTCGCTCCAGTTCGGTCTTCCTCAAGCAGAGAGTCTATTTCCAAAATAAAAATAAAAATTATGGAATATTCACCTGAAAGGTCCGTCTCCTCAACTTAATCAACGGAACACATCAATAATCTTAATAAAGTTGAGTCTATTTTCTCCGTACAATAAACCTGCATTGTCATTGCTGGATTCTGGCTTCGATCTCTGTGCCTTGCAGTTAAAAACGGCAGATATTTTTTTGGACATGGCCTTGGTACATCACAACCTTCTCTGGGGAACTAGGGAAATGCAGAAATTTCAACATATTTGTGGAATAAATTTAGAAAGGAAATGCAGCTAAAACTTTACTCAACGATGGAATTACCAGTGGCGATGATCTCAGTTCTCCACAACATTGGACGTGGGATGTGGAGAACTTTCAAAGCATATGCTTCATCTTCAGCTTATGAATAACATAATCACAAACAAAATAGAAGAAATAGACATTTACAAAAACAAAGGAGTTTATTAACTAAAATGCAGCAGCTGTTAGAAGTTTTACATTGGCAGAACAACTAGGAATTTCAACATAATAATAATAATAATAATAATAATAATAATAATAATAATAATAATAATAATAATAATAATAATAATAATACTTTATTTATTCTGGCAGAGTTAAGGCCACAAGGCCCTCCCTTCCACTCAACCAGCACAAATACAAATAAATATTAGACAAATATAGATATACACTATACTAATTATAAACAGTTAAAGATACAATAATGTAGCAATGTAAATGCCATGTACAAACAACATTTTATAGCGTAATAACAACAATGATACGATAATAATAATAATAATAATAATAATAATAATAATAATAATAATATATAAAACTATTATTCTACCAGTTATAATATATGGGTGCGAAACATGGACTCTTACTTTAAGGGAGGAAAGGAGATTACGAGTATTTGAGAATAAAGTTCTTAGGAAAATTTTTGGACCAAACAGAGATGAACAGACAGGTGAATGGAGAAGACTACATAACAATGAACTACATGGTCTTTATAGGAAGCCAGATATAATAAGAACAGTTAAGTCTCGTAGACTGCGATGGGAGGACATGTTGCGCGTATGGGGAATGAAAGACGTGCATGGAAGCTTCTTGTAGGAAAGCCAGAGGGAAAACGCCCAGTTGGTAGGCCAAGAATGAGGTGGGAGAACAACAGGAACGAGGATTGGAAAGGAGGCAGATTAGACGAGGAATGATTGGAAGAGCAGTGCCGCAGGATAGGGATTGTAATGGAGAGCTTATGTCCGCGCGGCCATGAACCTTCGGGTTCGATAGTGCCAGTGAGTAAGTAAGTAAGTGAGTAAGTATAATTATAATAATAATATAAATATGATACATTATACGAGAAACACCAATTAATATACATATACTTTCGATATAACGAACATCTCAAAGATTTTAGATATAATAAAGGCAAATCCAGCTTTGCAAAACATGTCATAGATACAGGTCACCAATTCAATACCATCGACAACACTTTATCCGTCATCCATAGAGAAGACAACAAACTCAAAATCAACATTCTCGAAGAAATCGAGATACTGAAAGAACAAAAAACGCTCACCTGTTGTATGAGAACTCACCCAGTGACGTCAACCCGCTCTACAGAATTCTCACGAACAACCAGTACCAATTCACAAGCTGAAGATGAAGCATATGTTTCGAAAGTACTCCACACTCCACATCCAACATTGAGGAAGACTGAGATCTCAGATACTCTTTTTTCTTATAGTATATATATATATATATATATAATATAAGACATATATAAGAAAAAATAAGTGTTTGAATTGAATTCGCCTGGTAGTATAATGGATATCACGCTGAGGTACAGACTCAGAGATCCGGGTTCGAATCCCGTCCAGGCATTTATTTTTCTTAACATACCATATTAAGCTTGCATTGCTCAATGTTAAACATTTAATTATAACATCGATAAAGCGTCACTGCTATAAAGTAAAAAATATTCTCTTTAATTTGCATACTTGCTATAGTCAGCTACTAGATGGCAGTTAAGACCGAGTTCTCGCGACATCTAGTAATGATGGAGAATATAATACATATATAAGAAAAATAAGTGTTTGAATTGGATTCGCCTGGTAGTGTAATGGATATCACACTGAGGTACAGACTCAGAGATCCGGATTCGAATCCCGTCCAGGCATTTATTTTTCTTATCATATTATATATATATATATATATATATATATATATATATATATATATATATATATATATATATATATATATATGGGATGTGGAACCGAAACTGGAGATATGATATTAGAAGATGAAAAGGGGTATATTAGAGGATGTGAAAAATTTGAGTATCTGGGAGTAAAATTAGATAAATTGGATAAACAAGAAAGTGATATTAAGAACAGAATAAATAAAGGTAGAGCAATAACAGCAATGATGAATGGAGTCTTGTAGAACAGACATATAACCAGGAAAAATAAGTTACAAATATATAATTCAATAGTGAGAAGTACTGTCACATATGGAGCCGAAGTTTGGAAATTCAACAAAAACTTAGAACAAAAACTTATGTCGATGGAAATGGATTTCTTGAGGAAGAGCAGCAAGATGTTCAAAATTAGACAAAATAAGAAATGCTGTCATAAGAGAAAAAATGAATACTGGTTATTCAATAGTAGATTATATACGGTATAAGCAATTACATTGGTATGGGCACGTAAGAATGCAAGAAGAAAGATTACCCAGGAAAACATTGGAATGGTGTCAACCTGGAAGAAGGAGGAAAGGAAGACCTCGAAACTCGTGGATGCAGGAAATAAGAACTGGAATGAGAGCAAGGGGACTGGAGGACATGGATTGGATGGAGAGAGACGAGTGGAGAAGAAAAATAAAACTTTAGGCACAGAAAGATGTGTAAACATTAAAATTCTGTATATATTTTACACAGTGACCTCAACGGTGTTTCGTCATGAATTTAAAAAAAAATCGAAGATCGGTAGGAAGATCAAGAAAGCGCTGGGCTGAACAAATGTGAGATCGGAACAGGCAAAGACCTAATCTGCGAAAGAAGATGAAGAAAATGATGATAATAATATAATCTTAAATAGAGATTTTCCTTAATTTAAAGGGCTTTCTTCAATCAAACAATTTGATGTAAATATTAAATATAACGGTTAATAGACCCGACATGTTGACTACATGACACCCCTGTGTTAACTGGATGGTAATCCGCATGTATGCTTAACATATGTGGAGTGAGGCCAGCTGCCGGATCATCGTAATCCAAGAGCCTTAGTATTGGCCTGTCGCGGGGTGGAGTTAACGCCCGCGTGTGTGTGTATGTGTATATATATATACACACACACATAAACTCCACGCCGAGACACGCCAATACTAAGGCTCTTGGATTACGATGATCCGACACTGGCCTCATATAGCCTATATATAGGCCTATATATGCCTTCATTGCCATTGTCAAAAATATATTTATAATATATATATATATATATATATATATATATATATATATAAATAAAAGTAAAGTAAAGTGATCCCACAACAGACCTGGAGGCCCTTGGGGTAGTGGGAGGTTAAGGCTCCCACTTTTACTAGACAATCGGCACTTTATGTCAGCCGGGTTGTCAGCCCTGCGTGACGGCCGCCTTTACCCCCAGAACAAGCATCTGGTACTCATTTCCGTTAGAGGCTGAGTCGACCCCAGGGTAGTGCGGCCAGCGGGTTTGGGTCAGTTTAAAAATCCTCACCCCAACGGGACTTGAACCCTCGACCCTCCGGCTTGTAGCACAGTGCCTTAACCACTACGCTACGGCGTGCCCCTATATATATACAAAACACAATATAAACATAATAATAATTATTATTTATTTCCCGTTTTTAAATGGAAACTTTCTTTGATTCAGATATCTCTCTAGAGCGAAACAAATTTGTTATATATTTTATATAGTGACAAAACTTTTTGTGACTTTCGAAATAATAGTATTAAGTAGGCCTATATTTTTATATTATTATTTATTAAAAAATAATTCGTAACCTCAATTGTGATGGAACAATAATCACAAATAGGAATGAGATGCACAGAGAAATTAAACATAGGCTCAATTCTGGAAATGCATGTTACATACATTACAATGACTCTTGATGTCCCAACTCATTTCAAAAAACGTAAAATGTGAAAATATACAAAACTAGTATTCTCCCAGTTATATTATACGGATTCGAAACATGGACTCTTACTTTAAGCGAGGAAAAGAGATTACGAGTATTTGGGAATAAAGTTTCTAGGAACATTTTTGGACCAAAGAGAGATGAACACAATGAAGAAGACTACATAACAATGAACTACATGGTCTTCATAGGAAGCCAGATATAATAAGAACAGATAAGTCTCGTAGACTGCAATGGGCAGGTATGTGGCACGAATGGGAAATGAAAGACGTGCATGGAAGCTTCTTGTAGGAAAACCAGAAGGAAAACGCCCAGTTGGTAGACCAAGAATGAGGTGGGAGAATAAAATTAACTTTGATTTGAGGGAAGTACATTATACAGGGAATGATTGGAAACCACGGGTAGCGGATGAGAACGCTTTATGAGGCAGTCTCATCAGAAGATGGTCTACAGAAATCGCTCTTTCAGTTAAATAACATTATATAGAAATATAATTTGAAAATATCAATAAGTAAAACGAAAATCCTAGCTTTTAAGGGATCAGATACCGTAAGAGCTAAAATAATTCAGGAGGGGAAGCCCATTGAACAAGTGAACCATTTTAAATACCTGGGTTATGAAATCTCCTATTTTAAAAATGAAAATATATTTAACAAACTTACTACATTCAATTATATATGTGGAACAATCAAAAGGATATTTAAAAGCACAAGAAAAGAAACAAAACTAAAATTTTATAAAGTAGTGCAGTCCCCTTACTATTGTATGGTAGTGAATTTTGGGTTTTAACTAAAAGAGAAGAGAAGATCATAGAAGCAGCTGAAATGAGATTTCTGAGAAGTGTGGCTGGTTGCAAACTTCTAGATAAGAGAAGAAGTGAAGATATTAGAAATAAGCTAAATATCTTTAAACTCTTAGATAGAATAAAAGAATCTAGAAAAACTGGAAAGAACACGTTCAAAGAATGGAAGATGATCGCATTCCCAAAATTATACTTAAATACAAATCAAAAGGACGCAGGAATGTTGGTAGACCGAAAAAAGAGATGGATCCAACTTTTGAATAAGAATCTATGAGACCGGAACAAGCCACATGGGCTTAATCCATGATTGTTGATGATGATGATTGGAAAGCATTATATCAGGATAGGGATGTATGGAGAGCTTATGTCCGCGCGGCCAAGAACCTACGGGTTCGATAGTGCCAGTAAGTAAGTAAGTAAGTACAGGCCATTCAACCTAAACCATGAAAGGAGGAAGAGGAGGAGGAAGAAGAAGAAAGTCAAACTACCCCATCTTTATCAGTGAAATCATCTTTTTTTTTCTGAATGGGCTGCTGTTTAAGAACAGGTTGTTTTATGAATGGAAGAGGGTTGTAAACTCCCCTTCCCCTAAGGTAATTCACACACATGAATGAGAAACCTTCACCTTTTTTCAAAGAACCGGAAAGGGACGTTAAGATGTGTATCAGAGCACTAAATGAACCGTAAACAATGTTTACATTTTTATGCCTACCCTCCTAATTGTTTACTTGAGTCAAAGTGTTTACTGACTTCAAGGGTGAACTTACACCTCGAGTCAGATATAGTCCACTTGATCATTTAGGTTACAGGGGTTTTGTTTTATCGTTTGGTCTATTTTGCACGCTTAAGTATTTAGCATATCAAACGGCGTTATCGTAAGTAATGCCACGACTGATTTCCAAATTATCTAGATAATTTGGAAATCAAGAGTGGCATTTGTTAGGACTATTTAACGAATAAATTCAGCTATTTACTCACAAATCATTATTTAAATATAGTTACTTTAAAATATTTATTTATTTAATGTAAACGGCCATGTTTCAAAACAAATGAGAAACGTTATGCTTCGCTTCTCCATCCACTGCAACAAGATCATATAATGTTATATATTGCCATCTGGCATGGGAAACTTGAAATAGTATCGCAATATTGTAAGAATGCACCCTAGTGGAGAAAACATGAAACACATCAAACTGTATATTATACCCAAAATTATAGGTTATTAATTTATTTTTTTAGTAAACAACTCGGTAAAATCATTATTTAAAAACACAATATAATTATTGAACACACAATTGTCAAATTTGTACAGCTAAATCTTGTTTCTGCCATTTTGAACATTCAAATATGACGGTTTTACTGTTAACTCAGTCATTGCAAAATAATGGTCGGACCTGTTCAGAATATTAAAAAAGAGGAGCTTTCTTTAATATGGTAAATTTAATATTGATAAATATTTGGTGAAACACGACTGTGATTGGTTGTAAAACAGAAATCATCGAAACGTGATTGGTCATTGACTCCCATTTGGGGCATGAGTTAAATAGTCATTAGAATACACTTTTATAGACAATATACTTCTTCTTCTTCTTCTTCCTCTACGCATGAAAGCTGGCAGCTTGTTGCATGTTCATTCACTACAGGTCCGGGGTATGGTGACGTCATTCCATCGTAGTTGTGGTCGTCCTAAAGGCCTTTTCTGCTGAGGTGTCCAGTCACGTACTTTCTTCACTAATCTACTGTTTTCCATTTTATCTATGTGATCCGGCAGCTGACCTCACTCCACATATGTTAAGCATACATGCGGATTACCATCCAGTCAACATAGGGGTGTCATGTAGTCAACATGTCGGGTCTTTTAACCGTTATATTTAATATTTATAACAAATTGTTTGATTGAAGAAAGGCCTTTAAATTATCCGTAAGAGATAAACATATGCTGCCGCGGACTTTTTTTGTGGAGCTTTTTGAGATATTCAATTCTGTGTACATTAATTTTGTGTATTTGTTATGGTTTAGACAGCGTAAGCCATTTAGGCGTCCAAAGAGCTACTTTTTTCACGTTTTCCACTAAAAAGTGCAATTTTTAAGGGTGTAAGAGTTGAGTATCACAACTCTCTTATAGCCTATGTTCATCCCGGGAAACTCCTGAACATTTTGCAAAAAGCCCCATCACAATCGGATCAACGGTATGGCCGCACATAAAGTACGAACAAAAAACAAACCAACATTCATTTTTACATATTAGATTTAAAATTTTTTAAATGACATTTTTACTTAGTTAAGGACAACTGGGATTACAGATATATATTTTATTATTGCAAACTTTTAACTTTGATCTAACTAAACGAAATCTGGTAGGTCTAAAATTTAAATAGATTAAGTTAGACATTCGGTACGTATTCACAACTTAATTCTCATCCCATGATTAGAACTAAATTACAGATATATAAACGTAAATTGCACTCTCTTTCACTACTTTTCAAGCTTCTGAATTCCTACATCCCTACTTACCTGGCGTCCAGATTTGAGAAGTTATCCTCTTACCACAATATTGATACTAGGTTACAAGATAGCAGTCTGCTAACAATTCCTCTTCATAGCACTTCCTCTTATTCTACTTCCTTCACAGTAGCCTCTGCCAGCTCCTGGAATCTCCTTCCTCAAGATATCGGGGGTTGCCGCACACTTGGTACCTTTAAGTCACGCTTATACAGTTACCTGTTGTCTAATAATTAATTTTTCTCTATTTATTTAATTTTATACTATGTCATTAATCTTTTCCTCGTTTTTTATATATCTTGTACATATTATATATTTAATTCGTTAAATTTAGAGTAAATCAAAATACATTATAAATATTAATTGTATTGTATTCATAACTTGTAATCGTTTATATATATTGTAATTTAGATTTAAGACTATTTTTTTTGTTTGTATTTTTTTTAAACCTGGTTGAGTGGTAACAAGGCCTTAAGGTCTTAACTCTGCCAGGTAAAATAAAGCTATTATTATTATTATTATTATTATTATTATTATTATTATTATTATTTTTATTATTATTATTATAAACAAGAGATATTTGTGCCCATCGAATGAAGATGACATCAAAAAACACATTCAAAAGTTGGTATGTAAATAACCCAAATTATTTATCGATAAAGTAATCTACCTGTATACAACAACAATTGTTTACATTCCAATATGAGAAAAGTATCCAGGAATGGTAGCTTCTAATATATGACATTATTTCCATGTCAAAATACCATATATATTACATTGAATGTCAATTTATTGAGCAAATACATGGCTCATTTATCATGTCAAAATACACATCTGTTAAGCTCTTCACCGACCGACCCGACGTTTTGATGCGCGATACGCCACGGCTAATTCGATGGTAACTCAAAAAACAATCGCAAAAAAAAAAACTTTTACTTTGTTTTAGCTTTCAGATAAAAGGATGCTATTTGTCCTCTTATCAGTAACTGACGTAACAGTATAATTACATCATGTTTTACAGAGTGGGAGTACTGTGAACTTTTGAATTTAATTTGAACAAGCTATTGTCTTCTTCTTCCTTCCAAGTATTAGGCCAAGGCCTGTTACGATCCTATAGAAAATTTTCCCTCCAGCTTTTCATAGGACGGCCCAGTGATCTTCGTCCTCTTGGTATATAATTATAAACAGCTTTGGGGATCCGATTTGAACTCATTCTTTCAAGATGGTGTTTCCAATTTAATTGGTACTGTTTAATATATTCCTAAGCTATTGTGAACGTAGTATATATACACATATATATATATATATATATATATATATATATGACACGAAAAGAAAAATAAATGCCTGAGTCGGGATTTGAACCCGAGATCTCTAACTTTATACGTTAGCGCTCTAACCAACTGAGCTACTCAGGAATCTTAACACATACATTTATTTTAATTTTTAATATATATACACAAATTTTTTTTCTAGCTAGTACAACATAAGAGCTTACGGTTCAAGTAATTGAAAATGAATGAATGTATAAGTCAGCCGAGCTAGATCCAATGTCCCCTACACAACATTAATTGTCAAATTGTGCCTATCCCCGCGACATGGATGTGTGTATAGACAAATGGATGACTTTAATAATAATAATAATAATAATAATAATAATAGTAATAATAATATAATAATAATAATAATAATAATAATAATAATAATAATAATAAATAATAATAATAATAATAATAATAATAATAATAATGGGGCACGCCGTAGCGTAGTGGTTAAGGCACTGAGCTACAAGCCGGAGGATCGAGGGTTCAAGTCCCGTTAGGGGGTCAGGATTTTTAAACTGACCCAAAACCTCTGGCGGCAATATGGCCCTGGGGTCGACTCAGCCTCGAACTGAAGTGAGTACCAGACGCTTGTTCTGGGGGTAAAGGCGGCCGTCACGCAGGGCTGACAACCCGGCTGACATAAAATGCCGATTGTCTAGAAAAAGTGGGAGCCTTAACCTCCTACTACCCCAAGGGCCTCCGGGCCTCTTGTGGGATCACTTTACTTAATAATAATAATAATAATAATAATAATAATAATAATAATAATAATAATAATAATAATGATAATAATAGTCGTAATAATAAAAAATTATAATAGTAATAATAATAATAATTATAGTAATAATAACAGTTGTAATAATAATAATAGTAATAATAATAATAATAATAATAATAATAATAATAATAATAATAATAATAATAGTAATAATAATAATAATAATAATAATAATAATTGTAATACGAGTAATAATAGTAATAATAATAATAATGATAGTAATATTAATATATTTATTGTAATCGGCTGTAGCAGACCAGTGGTTATGCCCCTGCATTCTGATCCCGAGGGTCGCGGATTCAAAACCGGCTGGGCTCGATGGATTTTTTTGCATTGAAAAATCCAAGGAGCAAGTCTTCTGGGTGGGACTTAAAGCCTTGGGTGCCGAGCGTGAAGATTTTCAGGCTCTTAAAAGGTCCTTAAGCCTGAATAATAGGCCTGTAAGCAAAATTTACCGAATTTTCCCGTCCTAGTACTACCTTTGTATCCTAGATGTCAGTATGAGGCGGAACGCTGACTATGGGTCACTCCAGTGACATCTATACGGGAACAAGTGTAACTAAATTAGTATGGTACAATTTTTTCCCTGTAGGGGGAGAGCGCCAAAATCTCGTTGAGGGAAACAATGGCTTACAAGAAGATCTGGCAGAGTTAAGACTTTAAGACCTTTGTCTATCACTTAAGCAGGTTAATAAAATACAAAAATGATTCTTACAACTAATTACAATAAAAATAAATATTACGTGGCATGTCTACAATATAATTATTATTTAAAAAATATTTTGATTTAAACTAGATTTAACGAATGCGATACAACATACATAAGATAGAAAAATGGAAGAAAAAAACTATTAATGACATAGAATAAATTTACTTCTCGAGAAAAATAAAATATTTACCAAACAGATGATTGTATAAATGCACCAAGTGTGCGGAAACACCTGATATCTTGAGGTAGGATATTCCATGAGCGGGCAGAGGCTACTATGAAAGAAATAGTGTAAGAGGAAGTGCTATGAAAAAGGATTGTTAGCAGAATATTATCTTGTAACCTATTGTCAATATTATGGACTTGATTAATAGCCTAATATGAAAACGAGTCTACGATTAATAAATAACCAACTCCATGACGCGGCAGGCTTAGAAGATCCTCGTTCTGCAAGCCAGCAGCTGGTTTCACAGCCGCTTGTCATTCACAGAGATGGTGATCATCCTAGAATACTGGTGACATGTAGTCAACATGTCGAATCTCCCAGCCGTTATAGCTGCCTCATTTGGTTCATGTAACCAACTAAAATTTGCTGACTTTGTTTTCTTTACAATGTCGACACATTCCTCATCAACTATTTCTTGTTTTGACTTTTTTTAAATAACCAAGAATTTGTTAATCATTACAGCCACTTTCCCAGATTGTAATTAGTATATATACCAAATTTGGTTGAAAATTCTTCAGGCGTTCGATAGCTAAGCCGGCACGTTTAGGCATAAGCATACAATAATTTTTACTTTAAGTTTTATATATATATATATATATATATATATATATATATATGAAGTTATATATTTATTATTGTTCTCCCTAGTAAATTTAAGGCCATGTGACCTCCTTTTCCACTCAACCAGGACAAACATGTTTCAATAAAATTAAACATCAGAAAAATTAAAATGAAATTATTATAAGATATTTGAGGCATTGCCGTTATATTCATATTAGCCTCTGGTTTGGTTTATTAAAATATGTTTTTGATAGAAATACGTAAATTAATATATCAGGCAAATAATCTGAATTAATTTTTAAAGCGAGAAATTTTTCCCTGAACTGGGACTTGAACCCAAGACACCGTCTTTACGGGCTGTTGTTCTTACCACTTGTGCTATCCAAGGAAGTTTCAATCATGACACAAATTTCACTCTCTCTCCCTCTCTCTCTCTCTCTCTCTCTCTCTCTCTCTCTCTCTCTCTCTCTCTCTCTCTCTCTCTCTCTCTCTCTCTCTCTCTCTCCTCTCTCTCTCTCCCTTATAATATCGCGTTCCAGTAGCAGTGAAAATTAATTCACAATGGTTGCTTCTTAATTCAAGAAGACATTATGTTGAATTTTTATATTAATTTATGCTGTAAACCCTTTTAATGGTAATAATGTGCAAATTAATACACTCAGGAAAATTATCTAAACCAATGTTTAAAGAAAAAAAAATTTGCCCCAACCGGGACTCGAACCCTAGACCTGCAAGTGGTCAATTTTCGCCAAAATTTGAACTGCGATGCTAACAATATTTAATAAGACATTGCCTGCCTGATACGATCTAAGCTACTAAAACGATTATAAAATAATAATTAAATAATTTGCGGATTGCAAAAATAAAAACTGATGTTCCCAGTGGTCCGAGTACTCAACTTCCTACGCAAACGTAGCAAGGTTCCCGACCAGGAACGGACACATGGCCATTCCCTGAGAACGAGAAACCGATATCTTGAACTTATATATATACTCAACAAAGGTGTAAAAATCCGGTACCTGCAGATAAGATCGAGAAATTTGTTCTTGTTTTCGACTGAAATTAAACAAATCAGATATTATACCTAAACAGTCGTTTACAAAAAATTATTCTGAATAAACTTATAGTACCCACTGTTGAAGAGCATTGAGAATAAATTTTTAATAATAAAATAAATTGTGCAAGTTCTCGACATATTTATACAGGGAAAATTGCATGAACTTCACTAGTGTCATCTATTTAGATATTATACAACTAATTTACTCGTAGAAATACACAATGTTGTATCCATAGAAACTATTTGATTATAAAGAAAAATGTCGGAGATTTTGTAATATTTCGAAAATGCATTGATCCATGACTCTGTGTATTTTTATAACAGAATGATTTATCGTGAAAACATTTATCTTGCATGATAGGTGGGACACGCATTTGTTTACAATATAGCGATTTATTATGAAAATTATTTCTTCGTGTGTGCATTAAATTGTTTATATTGCAGTCGTAAGTGACAAATGGTGTTTGCAGGAAATTTTAATTGAACTCGTTTTAAAATTAAACCCTGTATCATAAAAAAACAGTATTTTTTGTTTGGTGTAGAAGCTGTTTTTCTCTGTTCTCTAATAATGTGAACAGATATTGATACTGCTTTCTTGCATAACTGCGTCCAGTTACTGCTTTCTTGCATTGCTGAAGTTACAGAGTTTCATGTTATTAAATGTATGTATAACCTTTACTAATCTGATTTAATTGCAGTGAGAGGTGACAATAAACTATTACAATGACAGGAAATTCATACGGGAGTGAGACAAGGATGTCCTCTATCGCTACTTACTTATCACAATTAATACCCGGCGTGCGCTGCTACGCCTAAATGAATGATAATGTGTTTTTACGTTTAGTTGAATAAGATCCGATTGAGGGTATTTCCACTTTTCAGCGGTTGCCCTTTTACCAGCCGGCTGCTGGCCCTTCACATCCACATGTGTCAATCACAGAGGTAGATGATCAACAGCCAGTGTAGGGGTGACATGTGGTTAGCATGTCGAGTCCCCCAGCCGTTATAGCTGGTTCCTCAACCTGGAGCCGCTACTTATTGTAGCTACCCAATTGCCTCACGATGCTGGGTGGGCACCGGTCCCATACTGGCCGAAATACCATGAGAAAATTTCTTCCCCCATGGAGACTCGAACCAGCGCAAGTCCCGTAGCTCTGCGCCAAGGCTTCCTAGCTTAACCGCTCGGCTACGGCGCGGGACTTAGTTGAATAAGTAAAAGGAAAAATAAATATAAATTTATATCGTTATTATTTTTAGATACTCCGTGCTTATTACCCGGCATTTCCAGGGAATCTACATATCCCAATGTACTTGGTATAAATGAGCTGAAAGGTCTTCTTCTTCTTAAACATAATTTGTAGGATTTTCATCCTGTTTATTTCCAAAATCACTTCTCGGAGGAAGACGTGCTGGATGTACATGCACTGTCTATCCATCTCTTGGCAGGTCTTCCTCTTGTTCTTCTCCCGTCCATTGGTCTATCTTCTTTAGCTCTTTTTGCCCACTTGAAGGTGTATCTTATACATTGCTCGCAGTCCCAAGGATCAAGCCTCGGATCAAACACGGAAACAAAATACGACAAACGCTAGCTGAAAGGTAAATTCGTTATTTCGAATTATCCGTGCTGCTGCTCTGCTTGCCCGGGAATCTACTTATTCCGATCTTCTTGGCATCAATGAAAGACAAAAATGGTTACTGTGAGTTATCCATGAAAGATAAACATATGTGGCGGGCTTTTTGAGATATTCAATTCTGTGTAAATTAATTTAGTGTATTTGTTATGGTTTAGGCAGCATAGGCCATTTAAGGAAAAAAAAAAATCCCCACGTTTTTCACTACAAAGGGCGATTTTCAAGGGTGCAGGAGTTGTGTATCACAACTCTCTTATAGATAAACGAAATGAATAGCACACAGTTAATATTGTAAAAAAATAAAATAAAATAAAAAACAAAAATATTTAAATATCTTAATGAAACCATTTCAAAAATTAAGTCTTTAGAATAAAATCCAGCTAAAAAAGGTAATCCACATAATGCAAAATTAGAGATTATTAAGCAATTAGTTTACACAATATTCCACTATATTTGACTAACTCCATACTATGTGCATCCCGATCATTTTGCAAAAAAAAAATCACAATCGAATGAACGGTATGGCAGCGCATAAAATACGAACAAACAAACAAACATACATTTTTATATATATATATGTATAAAGTCAACCGCTGTGGTCTCGAGGTAGCGTGATGCCTTGTCACGCAGCGGGCCGGGTTCGATTCCCGGTCGGGGCAGTTTTTCTGGATGAGGTTTTTATCGGGGTTTTTCCTCACCTGTAAGACAAATGTCAGGAAAACTTTAAGGCCCAAACGGTCCCCGAAATCATATGGCCATCATTATCATCATCATCCTTCACCGGTGTGGAAAGCAACGGGAAGCTACCACATCTACAATTCCCTAGTAAAGCTGCAAGCATAGCATGAAAATGCTATGATTGCAGTGAAGGACCTGCCTTCGGGCAGAATTACTATGGATGTATATATGTATATGTACACTGCTGTGGTCTCGAGAGGTAGCGTGCTGCCTTGTCACGCAGCGGGCCTGGGTTCGATCCCCGGTCGGGGCAGTTTTTGTGGGCAAGGTTTTATCGGGGTTTTTCCTCACCTGTAAGACAAATGTCAGAAAAAAAACTATAAGGCCCAAACGGTCCCCGAAATCATATGACAATCATGATCTACATTCACCGGTGTGGAAAGCAACAGAAAGCTACCACACCTACAATTCCCTAGTAAAACTGCAAAGCGTAGCATAAATATGATATGATTGCAGTAAAAGACCTGCGAGCAGAATTACTATGTGTGTATATATATATATATATATATATATATATATATATATATATATCTTTTTCTTAATTTACACGAGAAGTAGCGGGATATCGTTCCAACTGCCATCTAATAGCTACTACAACAAGTAAGCATTTTTATAGCAGTAACGCTTGGTATATTTAGATGTTATAATATGTTTTTGACATTTAGCAGTGAAAGGCCAATTATGACCTGAAAAGAAAAATAAATGCCTGAGTCGGGATTTGAACACGAGAGCTCTAACTTTACACTTTAGCGCTTTAAACAACTGAGCGACTCAGGAATAATAACACAAATATATATATATATATATATGGTATGATAAGAAAAATAAATGCCTGGACGGGATTCGAACCCGGATCTCTGAGTCTGTACCTCAGCGTGATATCCATTACACTACCAGGCGAATCCAATTCAAACACTTATTTTTCTTATATATGTATTATACTCTCCATTATTACTAGATGTCGCGAGAACACTGTCTTCACTGCCATCTAGTAGCTGACTATATCAAGTAAGCAAATTAAAGAGAATATTTATTTTACTTTATAGCAGAAACGCTTTATCGATGTTATAATTAAATCTTTAACATTGAGCAATGGTTAGATGGTATGATAAGAAAAATAAATGCCTGGACGGGATTCGAACCCGGATCTCCGAGTCTGTACCTCAGCGTGATATCCATTACACTACCAGGCGAATCCAATTCAAACACTTATTTTTCTTATATATGTATTATACTCTCCATTATTACTAGATGTCGCGAGAACACTGTCTTCACTGCCATCTAGTAGCTGACTATATCAAGTAAGCAAATTAAAGAGAATATTTATTTTACTTTATAGCAGTGACGCTTTATATAGATAGATAGATAGGGAGTTACAAATAAATCTTTGAGTGTTATGTTCTAATAAACTTTAGTCACTATATTAAACAGAATAAAGGTAACTGACGTAACAGCTAACGCTTTTACGTGGTGTAAGAGTTTTAATTAAAAAACACATATTTCTGTTATGTATGAGTTCGTTCAAATTCTTTAATATTTTGAGGCATTCGAACATTTTTTAATGGTCCATACATTACTTTGGGTAGCAGGGAAGGAACTTTAATTGTTATGTGTTATGTAAAATTTTATGTGGAATTCACTCCAAGTAACGAAGTCATAGTTTTTAACGAATATTGAAGGAAAGAAGCTATTGGAATTGCAACACTGAAGAGATAATATATATATAGTCCACCGCTGTAGTCTCGAGGTAGCGTGCTGCCTTGTCACGCAGCGGGCCCGAGTCCGATCCCCTGTCGGGACAGTTTTTCGGGGTGAGGTTTATTATCGGGATTTTTCCTCACCTGTAAGACAAATGTCAGGAAAACGTTAAGGCCCAAACGGTCCCCGAAATCATATGGCCAACATCATCATCACCATCCTTTTCATTATCATCATCATCATCATCCTTCACCGGCATGGAAAGCAACGGGAAGCTACCACACCTACAATTCCCTAGTAAAGCTGCAAGCATAGAATGAAAATGCTATGATTGCAGTGAAAGACCTGCCCTCGGGCAGAATTACTATGGATGGATGGATGGATGGATGTATATATATATCATCCGATATCATGGCGCTGCCGCCGTCTTCCAAAAACCGAACGCCATTCCTCTCTATCCATCCAATGATCTCCTCCATTCCTCTGATATTCATAGTTGCTTGTACCCCTTCTATCCAAGTTTTCTTCGGTCTTCCTCTCTTCCTCCTTTCTATTGGGATCAATTCCATAACAATCTTAGGCAATCTTTGCTCTGGCATTCATTTGACATGACCATACCACTGTAATCTTTTCTTTTCTATAATGTATATGATGTCCGGCTCTTCTTGTACACCCATAATTTCCCTTATTTCTTTATTTCGTATTCTATCCATTCTAGATTTTCCAGCCAATCTTCTTAAAACATCAATTTCTGTACTTTATATATATATATATATATATATATATATATATATATATATATATATATATATACACATTCATTGTCCTACATACTACCTTAGACACCGAAAGTGTCCATGGCAATGTACAGTACATATCTCATATGGGGGACATTTTATCTCAGTTGGTTAAGGTGAGGTGCTATATGCTGAGGGTTCGATTCCCGGTGGGGCCAGGTTTTTAAAACAAGTTTAAATCTTCTAGAATCTTGAGAAATCATGGTCCCTAGTCACACAGCCTCTATGTAATTTCATTTTTCATTCATTCATCTTTAACACCCTTCGCCTCCTTTAATATTAGCAAAAGTAGTTTAGTTGGTACCCCAACTGGTATACATTATGTATAAAAAATTATTACTAGATACCTCATTGGGTCGGTATGCTAACAACTAGGGACACATAATTAAGCATAATTAAATTCGTCTGGCGAAGAATCTTCCCACTAGGGAAGCACTCATGCCCTCTTCCCAGGGTGCTGGCTCATAACTCGCAGCCTGAGCAATAAAAAAGGCAGCAGGGAGAGTTGTAGTCCCTCATCGCGGCGACGGACCCAACCCAAAAATGATGATATGGGTCATGAGAGAAAAACCTGGTGTGCCGGATCCGGAAGACTTCCTACAACTCACTGTAGAGTAGAATTCATTCCATTCATGCATAATATACTGGAATAGCGCAATAGATATTTCAGGGCGCAATGCTTAGGGCAGTCTGCTCGCCCAGTCCGAATATTCAACTAAAGAATTACAAACAATTTGATCAATGCGCATAACTCATATACGATATGTTTGGAAGTACGTTTCTTAAAAATATAATAACAATAATCTCTGTATGATCAATTATTCTTTTTTTTTCGGCGAAATCTAGAAAAACCTTGATTAGATATAAACATTAAAATTTAACACTCACCTCTACCACGGGTAGTTTTATCCCCTTCTGACTCATAACTGGTATTTGTTGTTTTAATCCCTGAAACAAATAAAAAGTTTACTTTTACACTTTTCCACAATCTCTTCAGTCCATTTGTATCCTTGTGACAAGAAGTAATAGACTCGTGAGTATTAAAACGTACCATTAATAGTAATAACTGGAAGGCGCACAAACGTGCACACGAGTCTATTACCAACATAGAAACCCAAACGAATGGTACCTACCCCTCTAAGCTATAATGAATAACATATACACTCGGAGTGGGGGTGGCAACTTATGGGAGGAGTCATCGCCCTTATAAGGCGAGGACGCGTGTGAAAACTCTCTCACGCTCCTACGTTCTGCAATAGTCAAGTTCGTCAGTAACCGTTCGCGAAGGTGATATTAAAAAACACGCGGAAGTAATTCATCAACTCCACTCCGAGATAGTAAAATATCAAACATTGTAAATACCGTTGTACACACAAAATTGTACAATAAATTGAAATAAAATGTGTATAATATAAACATCCCTGAGTGATCATATTCTACCCTGAGCGAACCGGCACATCCTATATGATGAAGGCCTGTAAGGGGTTCGTTTAAAGACAATTGAAGTTATCTGTAATTGAATGTACGCTTATAATTAGGGGGTTGATTCCTATAACATGTCATACATATTTTTTAAATAATTATTTTTAGTTTCGAGTAAGTAGGTACCGGGTGCGGCAGAAACAATGACTCATTTTAAATTACTTACTTACTTACTCACTGGCACTGTCGAACCCGTAGGTTCATGGCCGCGCAGACATAAGCTCTCCATACATCCCTATCCTGTGCTAATGCTTTCCGATCATTCCCTGTATAATCTACTTCCCTCAAATCATAGTTAATGTTATTCTCCCACCTCATTCTTGGTCTAGCAACTGAGCGTTTTCCCTCTGGATTTCCTACAAGAAGCTTTCATGCAAGTTTTCATTCCCCATAAGTGCAATATGTCCTGCCCATCGCTGTCTACGAGACTTAACTGTTCTTATTATATCTGGCTTCCTATAAAGACCATGTAGTTAGTCGTTATGTAGTCTTCTCCATTCACCTGTCTGTTCATCTCTCTTTGGTCCAAAAATTTTCCTAAGTACTTTATTCTGAAATACTTGTAATCTCCTTTCCTCCCTTAAAGTAACAGTCCATGTTTCGCATCCATATAATATAACTGCTCATTTTAAATTGCCCGCCATTATTGGACACGGCTTCTTAAAGAGTTGATATTGGTACCAATGCGTAGTGAAGTTCAAATCATTGCCAGTCAATATGGAGCGTTGCCAAACGAACACCGTGCGTTTGCAATAGAAACGTTTTACAAATGTGGTGACAGTGGTCGTACGGATACAGCGTTTTTTTCCGGCAACATTTTAACGTTGGTCGGAACGATCAAGTTCCGAATCGGAAGTCGATTACGAGATGGGTGCAGCAGCTCAGAGCAACAGCATCTGTAACAAACAGCATGCCGCCTGGTAGGCCACGGACGGTTCGCATCCCGGACAACATTGCAAGAATAAGAGCTGCTTTGGCAATGTCAACTGGTCACCCCGTTTGCCCGATTTGCCGGCTTGTTATTTTTTCTGTAAAAAAAAGGCAAAGTGATCCCACTACAGGCCTCAGGAGGCCCTTGGGGTAGTAGGACGTTAAGGCTCCTGTTTTTCTGGACAATCGGCACTTGATGTCAGCCAGCCCTGCGTGCTGCCGCCTTTACCCCAGAACAAGAGTCTGGTACTCATTTCCGTTAGAGGCTGAGTCGAGCCCAGGGTCATAGTGCCGCAAGAGGGTTTGGGTCAGTTTAAAAATCCTGACCCACCGGGACTCGAACCCTCGATCTTCTGGCTTGTAGCGCAGTGCCTTAACCACTACATTACGGCGTGCCCCCGATTTTTTTTGTGGTGATCCCTAAAATCCAAAGTGTATGCTAACAAGCCTAAAACTCTTGAAGGCTTGGAAAACAACATTCACTCCGAAATCGAGGCCGTAACAGGTGACACTCTACATAAGGTTATGGAGAATGTGCGTGTTCGTGCAGATGATTGCATCGCCAACAATGGTGGGCACCTAAAGACATAATTCACAAGAAGTGACATGTGTAATTAATAGTAGGATGTGTTCTTTCGAACAATGCACACTAATAATGTGTAGTTGTATTTGTTCATGAGAATAGAATACCAAAAGCAGCATACAGCTATTCACCACGAGGAAGAAGTAATCTGGGAGGACCAAAGAAAAGATGGAAACAGCAGCAATTTGGAGCCGGAACAGGCTAGTAAATAAGCGTAAACCGTGACGAAGAAGAAGAAGTATTTCTTCATGCCAAAATAACAAGTTTGGCTCAACTGCACTTTTACTGCTTTTTGATTTTTCAGTTTATTATTGTAAACTATAGCTCTCCTTCTGTACTTACTAACATTTTTTAATATTTTATACTTTTTCAAACCATTTTTATAACATTATTAGACAATTTTCGAAGTACTTATTTACATACGCAAATCACAATATTATGACACCGTCAGACAATATTGTGATGCTAGCTCCTATTTTCCCCACAGAGTATATTACTTAGTCTTTGATTTTTCTATCGCTGTTTTGGGTTATCGCTAGTTGGATCTGCGTTAGGGAGTGATAAGTAAGTGTACACCCATTATTAATAAACGTTTGTTAATATTAATATTATTATCATTTTTAAACGTAGATTTGGGGATGTATCGCAAAGATTGGTCATTTAAATTTCATAGCGAGATGCTACCATCTAGCATAAGATTTTTGAACATTAGTACGATATCGATAGTAATCGAGGATGATAACCGATATGTGGTTCGATGATGGGTTATCGGTAGCTCTATAAACTCTGGCGCATGCGCACTGTTGTTCTATAGGACATTGAAAATATTTCACGTCAGTTTAAGTGCAGTTTTTTGTTGTTCTATAGGACATTGAAAATATTTCACGTCAGTTTAAGTGCAGTTTTTCCACATGTTTAAAGCGCACACTGTATGATTTAAGATTTTTGAACGTTAGTACGATATCGATAGTAATCGAGGATGATAATCGATATGTGGTTCGATGATGGGTTATCGGTAGCTCTATAAACTCTGGCGCATGCGCACTGTTGTTCTATAGGACATTGAAAATATTTCACGTCAGTTTAATGTGCAGTTTTTTGTTGTTCTATAGGACATTGAAAATATTTCACGTCAGTTTAAGTGCAGTTTTTCCACATGTTTAAAGCGCACACTGTATGATTTAAGATTTTTGAACGTTAGTACGATATCGATAGTAATCGAGGATGATAACCGATATGTGGTTCGATGATGGGTTATCGGTAGCTCTATAAACTCTGGCGCATGCGCACTGTTGTTCTATAGGACATTGAAAATATTTCACGTCAGTTTAAGTGCAGTTTTTTGTTGTTCTATAGGACATTGAAAATATTTCACGTCAGTTTAAGTGCAGTTTTTCCACATGTTTAAAGCGCACACTGTATGATTTAAGATTTTTGAACGTTAGTACGATATCGATAGTAATCGAGGATGATAATCGATATGTGGTTCGATGATGGGTTATCGGTGGCTCTATAAACTCTGGCGCATGCGCACTGTTGTTCTATAGGACATTGAAAATATTTCACATCAGTTTAAGTGCAGTTTTTCCACATGTTGAAAATATTTCACGTCAGTTTAAGTGCAGTTTTTCCACATGTTGAAAATATTTCACGTCAGTTTAAGTGCAGATTTTCCACATGTTTAAAGCGGGTCATTGTTTCTACCGCACACTGTATGATTTATATAGAAATTAAAGAGTGGCGTGGTAACTTTTGTAGAAAAACCAGAGGGATAAAGCCCAGTTGCAGTCCGAGAATGAGATGGAAGAATAACATTATCCATGTACCATTATACAGGGGATGATTGAAAAACATTAGATCAGGATATTGATGTAAGGAGAGCTTATGTCCACGCGGCTATGAACCTACGGGTTTGATAGTGCCAGTGAGTTAGTTATAGATCTTCTAACAAAAAAATGGTGATTTTTGTTGTCTTAAAAGTAACTTTTCTCATGTTTTCAGATTGTCATATTTGTTCTAATTTCTGTAATAAGGTCACATTTTAGTCATATTTCGGGGATTTTCGTTGTTCTTCAGCCAAGTTTAAATGACCAACATAATGTATGTAAATCGTGCGAAAACATTAGCTCAGGATAGGGATGTGTGGAGAGCTTATGTCCGCGCGGCCATTAACCTGCGAGTTCGATAATGCCAATGAGTTACATAAGGTTAATGTATGTAAGTCGCAAGATGCATGTTCACTCGTTCGAAGGTCACTTTTATTTTGGAAATTATTTGAAAGACCAGACTGTTACAATCTCTGCTTTCACTATGTGGTCAAAAGTTGGAAAATGTAGGCCTTGATAAGATGATAAGGCCTTCATGATGAAGTTCCGTTGAGGTATTATTCAAATTTAAGACATAAAGTAATGAAATATTTACCTGAAATAACGACCATTTGATAAATGAAAACGCACCCAGTACGTGTAACCCCCTCTACCAGATCTTCAGTGAAACACCAGTTTTGAATCCTGCTGATGATGGGACTAGTCCCGAAAGTGCTACAGTTAAATAACTAATACAATTGAGGAGACGGACGTTTTAGGTAAATATTTCATTACTTTATGTTTTAAAAATGTAGGCCTGTATGAATTAACAATTAGTAAAAATAAAATGTTTACTAGACTCATTAAATTATAAGGTCTAAATTTTTGTATTCTGGGGCCACATTTAAACACTTTTTTGGCCATGAAAGCGTGCATATTTTGTTATTGTGTATGTCAGAAATCCGCCAGGATCTTAAAAAAGTCTAATAAACTATTGGGAAAGGCTTTCTATGGAGAGGAATGTCTCACTGAGGAGGCGAAGGGTCTTATTGGGCTGTAGTGCCATTTAAGAAGATGAAGAAGAAGAAGAAGAAGAAATCCGCCCCTCACTTAGGCCTATAATGTTCTTACATAAGACAGCGTCACACAGAGTATGTTGATACGCCTAGAGCTTCTAGGTCGGTCGTGCTATGGAGTTAAAAAAATACAGGGAATCCATTTTAAGAGGAAACCTCGCATCATTCTGCAGCCGCCGCTGTGAGAAGTACGATCGCAGCGTGGGAGATAAGTTGTACACAACATCCCAGCGGTTAGTTGCTTCAGTGAGTTGTAGTGGGACGCGTGTCGCTTGTTGTCGTGTGTTACATAAGAAAGTAATCGAAAATGAAGTACACGGTTGAACAGTGAATTAATTTGGTGAATGTTACTTATTGAGAAATATCCATAGAATTACAGAAAGTGGCAGATAATTTGTTTAAACGATGTGAGGCATGTCTTAATGCGGACGGGGGTCATTTTCAACAGTATCTCAAATAAATGGTGAGTAATAAGCCTCTATGTATAAGCCTATTTTTTAATAATAATCTAAATTAGTTGAGTTATTTGTATTTTGTAGCTTCTAACTAACTTCATTTGCAGGTAGTAACGGAACACGCTCCCCACCGGTGCAAGCACAATAGCGGGAAAAGTGAGAGCCGCTGCAACGCTGTAAAATGTTTCCGCTTAAAATGGATTTCCAGTAGTAAGTATGCATCAAAAACTAAACTCCAGAGCATGACAGGCCTAGAAAGCCCTTGGACTACCAGTTGGGTGATGGTCTCACATCCACATGCTCCACTTACAGAAGTGGACGATCATTCAGCCAGTACATTAGTCATAAAGTAAAATATTAAAGTAAATGAATACATATCTTGGAAGGTGCCGTCGTCCTCATGTAGGGTGAACATTTTTAAAGCTGTAGGCCTTTCAGAAACAGACTTCCATCTTCAGCAGAAGGGTTGTAGCTACTGACTGTAGTTTTGTTTTTTTCACCCTTTTGCTGAAGATAGAAGCCGATTTTTGAAAGGCCTACAATTAAAATGAAATTAACCTAGTTGAGAACAACGGCACCTCCCAAAATATTTATTCATTTATTTTAATATTTTATTTTATGACTGTTCACCTCAACGGAATTTTTTATGAAGTTAATTAATTTTGACGAATAGGAATGATATCTGATTAGCATGTTGAGTTCTTCAGGTATTACAGCTGGTTTTCAATATGGAGGCACAAATAATTTAACATGACTATTTAACTCATGCCCCAAATGGAAGTCAATGACCAATCACATTTCAATGATTTTTTATTTACAACCAATCACAGTCGTGTTTCGCCTAAAATGTACCAACTAAAGTTTATCATAATAAAGAAACCACCTCCATTTTAACATTCTGAATAGGTCATAGCATTACTTTGCAGTGACTGACTCTCTAAGAAATACGGCTACCAGATAGTATATATAGTGCACGAATGTCAAACGTAGCGCATGCGATAGATATATAAAAACATTTGTAACAATTGATTATAGCAAAAAGAAAAAAAACCACTGTTTGCACTTTCTTAAACGAATTGTTTTCCAGGAAATGACGCAGAAAAATCTAATTGACATATTTACAATAGGACATCAGAAATTAATTAATACCTATAACATTGGTTATAAATTTCTCCACTAGGATGCATTCTTACAACATTGCGATCTTTTGGCAATAAATAATATTATGATCTGGTTGCAGTGATGAACAAAATAAAAAGAAGCAAATGAAGCGTACCAATCGTTTCTCATTTGTTTTCAAACATCGCCGTGTACATTAAATATATAAATATTTTAAAATAACTATAGTTGAATAATGATTTGTGAGTAAACAGCTTAATTTTATTCGTCAAATAGTCCTAACAAATGCCACTCTTGATTTCAAAATTCTCTAGATAAATTCACTCCTTACTTCGTGAGTTGTGAATTTATCCATAATTTGGAAATCACTCGTGGCATTACATATGATAGTGAGTGGGCACCGGTTTCATGTGCCCGAAATTCCATGAGAGAAAAATATCCTCTATATGGACTCGAGCCAGGTATATCCCGGTGTACCGAAAATCCCCATATTATTCATGAAGTTCCTCATCGTGCTGCAAAAGTTGGGATTTGGTGCGCAGTGAATGCCCATAGAATTACACTGAGCAAAAAAAAAAAAAACTTTTTTTTTTTGTCTCAGAAAGAAAAATATGTGATTCTGGTAGTATTTTTTCTTCTGAATTCAAATATGATTTCGGTTTTTCTCTATTACGCAAGGGTTCCGAGAGACAGGAATTTATAATTTCAAACACTTTAATATTTTCTACATTCGTAACTACACAATATTCGCAACATTCGGACTCGTCTAGAAAGTAAGAAATTACGATTTTCTGCTATATTTCGCCTGTGGAGCATCCCTCTTGATTGTCCAACAATAATCGGCCAGCATATTAGGATTCCATTTGCCTTGATATCTCTTTTCCATAGCTGAAACCATTTGAGTTAGCTCATTTGGTTTTATTTTACAATGGACGAAAAAACGTTTATTAAAAAAATAATTATTTTTTTCTATTAATTGAAATTGAAATAAAAAACTGTGGGTGATGGAGAAATTCCGAATACATATTTGAAAACACGATAAAAAAACTGCATTAAGTACAACTATTGGTACGCATGAGACAAAAATCATGTTGACCAGTGTTATCGGTCCTATATTTTTCGTTGACACAATAGTTGATTCACACGTTTATGTTACTTTAATTTTAAATAATTGTTTTCCGCAACTAACAAGATATGAACGATTGTATAATTGGTTTTAGCAGGATTCAGCGACAGCGCATACTACTGCGAATTCTATGCACGAATTGCGAAGTGTGTTTGTGGCCACCTCGTTCCCCTGACCTATCGCCATGCGATTTTTATTTATGGAGAACGTTAGAGAATAAAGTGCACCAATCAAATCCGCACACGTTACAAGAATTGAAGGACAACATCACGAGAGAAATACAGACAATCAATCAATATGAATTTCTGCGAGTAAACCAGAATTGTTTTCGGAGATATAAGGGATGTCTTCGCCTTCAAGGTCATCACTTTCAACATCTGTTATGATGCAGGTAAGCCTAATGTAAGTTAGTGCAGTAGTAATTTTTAATTTGTAATTTTAGCAGAGTAGGTAGTGCTCCGTACTAATAACTTGCCGGTCGTGTACGTGTAACTCTGGCGGAAGGCGCGCCAATACTCACCCAGTTCAAGGCCGTGCTGAACGGTCCGACCGAGCTACGAACGCATTGTACTACCTATTACAATCTTTTACAGTTTCACTCGCCAGAACATAGAATTCTCTTTTGACCTTTGACAGAGACTGCCAGACTACAACATCCTTCAAAAACAAACAATATTTTTTACTAACGGAAATACTTCAGCAATAGCGTTATTTTAACAGTTAATAATCTATATTATTTTATTTTATACGAGTAATAATAGTATTAACATGTATCATTATTTCAAGGCGATGTCTTATTTGTAACCGATAAATTGATTAATTTTATTTTATTATTTTCATTTATTGTACATATTTTCATGTAAATTAGATAGGGACTATGCTTCCTTGTGTTTATTTTATTGTTAGCTTTAATTTTAATTAATTTAATATTAATTAATTTATTAGATCTTAGATTTTACTTTTATTGGTGTTCAGTTTGGCAAAATAATCGTTAAGTATCTGATGTTATTGTTTTTGCTAGATTTTAATGTACCCTATATTTATCCAGTTGAGTGGAAGAGAAGGGCACATGTCCGTATCTCCTAAATTACTAAAAAAAACTCCACGGTGCGACAGGCCTAGAAGGTCCTTGCCCTACCAGCCGGCTGCTGGCCTTACATCAACATATGTTAATCACATAGGTGGACGGTCATCCAGCCAGTGTATGGGTGGCATGTGATCAGTATGTCGGGTCTCCCAGCCGTTTAGCTGCTTTTCTCAATCTGGAGCCGCTACTTATTGTAGCTACCCTAGTTTCTCACGATGCCGAGAGAGGATCGGTCCCATACTGACCGAAATTCCATTAGAAAAGTTCTTCCCTCGTCACAGCTCGAAACAGCGCAAGTCCCTTAGCTCTGCGCAAGGTATCCTGTTTTAACCACTCGGCTACGGCGCAGGACTATCTCCTAGGTTAAAGAAATAAAAATATAAAGCCAATTAATTCTAAAAATTGTCAATACTGGCTCTAAGAATAGTTTTCGACAACCACAAGTAACGTAGGCGTGGCACGAAGTACTAATAACACAACTGTAAGATTGAAAACACAAACAAATCAAACAGTGGATAACACGCTTCAAATATTGTAAATAAAAAAAAACAAGCTTGTTTGAATTAGTGAGTTATAAACAGAAAACGTTATGACGGTAGGTCATGGTTCACCAATCTGATGTAGAGGTAACATCTTTACCTCGGCCGGGTTCCGGTCGGGACTAGTTTTCAGTTTTCTGGGTGAGGTTTTCTTCGAGGTTTTTCCTCACCTGTATTTTTTGTATTTGTAAGCCCATGTTTCCCTTAACAGAGATTTAGGCGCTCTCCCCCTACAGGGAAGAATTTGAACCATACTAATTTAGTTACACTTGTTTTCGTATAGATGTCATTTGAGTGGTCCGTAGTCAGCGTTCCGCCTCATACTGACATCTAGGAAACCAAGGCAGTACTAGGACGGGAAAAATCGGTAAATTTTGCTTAGAGGCCTTTTCATTCAGGCTTAAGGATCTTTTACGAGCCTGAAAATCTTCAGACTCGGGACTCACGGCTTAAAGTCCCTCCCGAAGGACTTGCTCCTTGGTATTTTCCATCCTAAAAAAATCCATCGACCCCGGCCGGGTTTGAACCCGCGACCCTCGGGACCAGAGGCAAGGAGCATAACCACTAGTCCTCACCTGTAAGATAGCCTAAATGCCAGGAAACTTCAAGATCTAAATAATTTCCGAATATCATCTGCCCATCATAATAATCATATTTGCATTGTTTTTTTAAAAAATAACAAACCCTAATAACCAGCGCAAGGCAATTAATGATTTTGCATCTTTTTCTTATGAAGGTTGAAACATTGCTTGCATATATGAAAATGTATGACATTAAAAAATGGATTAAATAAAATCAATTCGTTATGGCACTTTTTTGCATTTTCTTAACTTTTTTAGGGATATATCATTTTTTGGCAATTTTTAGGCCATTTTGAGCATTTTTTACACTTCCGCAAGGCTGTGACATTATTTTATTTGATTTGAGATTTTTATTTTAATTTTGCATTTTTCCTTGTCAATACAATTTCTTGGAATTAAGTAGATGTTTTGCTAACTACTACTACTCTTATTTTTCAAGGTATATGCATAATGAACTTGCCCACTTTTAGGAATTTTATTCAATTGCTTAGAGCTAATGCCAGCTTCTACCCCTATTCTGATTGTTAACTGCAATTCAAAATTGTTGTAAAAGTGCACTGTGTAATAGAAATGGATTTTCTGCAATAAAAGGTACTGTAATATGTAGCCTATTTTTTAATACTTTTCTTTTAATATTTTGATGATAGGTTAAATTTTATGTAATTCAGTAATCAAGTGAGTACTTAATCTAATAAATATTTTTATTGGTAATTCTTAACTCTTTATTCGTCATTTTTTATTTTATTAGTCATTTTTTGTATTTTTAGTTCATAAATGCATTTTTTATTTTGCATTTTATATCAATATATAGGTCATTAAATGCCTTGCCTTACTAATAACTAGCTCTCACCGGCACTATCGAATCCGTAGGTTCATAGCCGCACGGACATAAGCTCTCCATATATACCTATCCTGAGCTAATGTTTTTCAATCATTCCCTGTATTGGCATGGATTCACTGAAGTAGTCCCCGCCCAGTGAACCGAATGGGGGACTATTTTACCTCCGGAAAATTTTACCCCAATGGAACCCATACCCGCGTTTCTTGACGGTTGTATTTTTACGGTGAAATATCGTCATTATTTCGACCAAGGTACTTTTTTCGTCTGGCTTATCACCTTCGACCAGTCCGGCATGGGTAACCCTATCGGCAGCAATGCTACCGCCAGCATAGCTCTCGGGATCATTTAACCCACTGACCTCAGAAGACGAGGTAAACTCACTTAACATTGCCTATTATATATTTTGCATTATTTTGAACATCACTTGGTAGGGTAATCTGTTGTTAACATTAATGAATAGTAGAGGAATGTGTTTTGGCTTTCACATTTAATGTGATCACAAGTACCGTCACCTTTTGTTCGTTTTGAATCTGTGAAAATTGACAATATAACTTACGGTAACTTAAATCCGTTTTCTGGGGAAATGCAAGCCACTCCACCACAACAAGGTAAATATACCAACTAACTAAATTAACTCACTGGCTCTATCGAGTTCGTAGATTCATAGCCGTGGTATATAAACTCTCCAACATCCATATCCTGAGATGTTTTCCATTCATCCCCTGTGTAATCAACTTCCCTCAAATCATGGTTAATGTTATTCTCTCACCTCATCAACCGTAATAGACTACGATACGTGTAACACACAGCAGAAATATGATGATGAAAAAGATAACGATGAAAAATAACTTTGTACTAATTTATAAGTTCAAATATTTCTCAAGTTATTGCGTCTACAAATGTCAGTTCTTACGAAAGTTCGTAAACTTATCCGAATTTTTACTCCCAAATCTATGAAGAATTGATATCTAAAAACACGCACTTAACTAACTCACTGACAGGTTCATGGCCGCACGGACATAAGCTCTCCATACATCCCTATCCTAAGCTAATGTTTTCCAATCATTCACTGTATAATCTACTTCCCTCAAATCATGATTAATGTTATTCTTCCACCTCATTCTTGGTCTACCAACTGGGCGTTTTCCCTCTGATTTTCCTACAAGAAGCTTCCATGCACGTTTTTCATTCCCCATTCATGCCACATGTCCTGCCCACCGCAGTCTACAAGACTTAACTATTCTTAGTTTTTAAATCTTTATAACGATCATATTCTAAAAATTGGTCTACTAAAAAAAGGCAAGGTCAATTTTATGTTTTGTTGTTGTTTGGTTTAAGAAGAAATCGCCCATACATGAAAGATAATGAAATATTATTTTTACAAAAACAAATAAATAAATCTAACTCCATGGCGCGACAAGCCTAGACGTGCTTGATCTATCGGCTGACTGCTGGCCTCTCATCCACATGTGTTAATCACAGAGGTGGACGTCACCCAGCCAGTAAAGGGGTGACATGTTGTCAGCATGTCGGATCGCTCAGACGTTATAATCGGTTTTCTCAAACAGGATATGCTACTTATTGTAGTTACCCAAATTCCTCACGACGCTAGGTAAGACCCGGTCCCATACTGACCGAAATTCCATGAGTAAATTTCTTCCCCCATTTGTACTCGAACCAGCGTAGCTCTGTCTCAGGCATGATGGCTTAAACCACTCGGATAAATAGTTTAAATAAAAAACCAAGTATTCAATTTTAAATCTTTTAAAATAAACACTAGTTAAAACCCGGCATGCGCTGCTACGCCTAAATAAATTAAATCTTAAATGTTAATCAAATTATATGGTATAACCTGCGACGAACCAAACATGGGCGTTGCTAAAGTCATGTTCAATTTTGATATTTCAGGTAAACCCTCAATTCTAACTGTCGGACTTAGCTGATTTTTGGATAATACCAACTCACAGACACAAACAAACACACAATACTTTTTACTTTATGTAACATCTACACTTCACATACCCGAAATTTGTATGTATTATGTTTATTTATTCAATAAACATTAGATAGTAGTTAGGGACATAGAGCAGACCCGGGGATAAGGGCATTATGCCCGAGGTAACCCGGGGATGGTGGTGGGGCTCTAAATAAAAAAAATAAAAACCTCTCTTTATTTTAATAGGATATACTGAGTTTCGTTCTAAAACATCGAAAATTGCAACCGCTAGAACGAATTAAAATTTTTCGCTTCAGGTGAACTCCTACACCTAATGGTTTTAGAACTTAATAGGTAGTAGGTAAACACTCTCTGTACCAGAAAACCTGTATGTACACATTTTCATGAATATCGATTGGACAATTTATAAGTTTATAAATCACAAAAAATATGAAGATTGAATTTTATGTGTAAAGCTATTTTGAACAGTGCAAAATGCTTAAACAAATACAAGATAAATCTGTCTTGTTTATTGTTTGATTTGAGATGGAAAGTGAGAGATGATAAAATCTTAATATTTACTAACAATTATAAAATGGTTTCATTTGAGATTATCATTAGAGATTGCCAACGTGATAGTTGACAATCTGTTTTTTTACGAGAAGTAATGAATCACTGTGAATGGATTCTTTAAACACGATATCAACTCACTTGTGGCACAGATTCGCACTTTGATAGTCAGGCGTCGTGTACAGCCCCCGATACCACACTGTGATACTTCCAGCGCGAGGTTCCCCTTACAGTTATTTATTTTGGTTGCTCTCTACCCCCACCACTGCAAAACGCGACGTCACGGACCACACCGTCTCTACCCACCCACACACGTGTTTCGCGCCCACATACGCGTCGAAGATTCGAACCACAAACCATTGTTTACATCGTCTGTTTAGATATTTTCAAGATAACTGTCTTATTTTATATGCACTTGAGTGTTAAGAGGTTCGTGGCGCATGTGCGAAGACACGTGCTATCCGCCTCTTGAGTCGCGCGTTCGAGTCTCGGTTCCAAAATTAATTGTATCGCGGGCCAAATAAAACTGTTATTCTCCCAGTTATATTATATGGATGCGAAACATAAACTCTTACTTAAAGGAAGGAAAGAAGATTACAAGTATTTGAGAATCAATTCGTAGAAAACATTGGGCCAAAAAGAGATAAACAGACAGGTGAATGGAGAAAACTACATAATACTAAGCTACATGGTATGTATAGGAAGCCAGATATAATAAGAATAGTTAAGTCTCGTACACTGCGATGGGCAGCATATGTGGCACGAATGGAATGAAAGAGGTGCATGGAGGCTTCTTGTAGGAAAACCAGAAGGAAAACGCCCAGTTAGTAGACAAAGAATGAGGTGGAAGAATAACATTATGCATGCTTTGAGGGAAGTAGATTGTACAGGGGATGATTGGATAACATTAGCTCAGGATAGGGATGTATGAAGAGCTTATGTCCGCTTAGCCATGAACCTGCGGTTACGATAGAGCCAGTGAGTTATTATTATTATTATTATTATTATTATTATTATTATTATTTTATTAAGAATTTTCTCTACACTACTGTAGTTATCCTTCAGTCCAAATGTATTTTGCTCCACCACAGATTTCTATCCTCAGCATCTTCTTCGTTGAGGTCTCTGCTGTTCATGTTTTTTCTCAATTCAGCCATCCATACTTCCTTGGGTTTCCTCCTCTTCCTCCTGCCATCAGCATTCCAATTCACCATCGTTCCTGGGATTCTATTATTCCTCATCTTCTTCAGATGTCCATACCATTTCAATCTTCGTTCCCCTATTACTTGTATAATATTATGTTTAGCATTAATAATTTCTCTAATTTTCTGGTTATTATTATTATTTAGGTTTTAGATTTGATATTATTATTATTATTATTATTATTATTATTATTATTATTATTATTATTATTATTATTATTATTATTATTATTATTATTATTTTGATTTGAGATTATTCTACGAGCCCGTAAATCTTCATACTCGGGACCCACGGCTAAAAGTTCTTTCCGGAGGATTTGTCCATTGGATGAAATTTACAGAAGTGAACATCGGCCTCGGTGGTTCAGGGGTTATCTTCCTAGCCTCTAGTCCCGAAGGTCGCTGATTCAAACCCGCTCGGGATCGATGGACTTTTAGGATGGAAAAATCGAAGGGACAAATCCTCCGGAATGTACTTTAGGCCATAGGTCCCGAGTCTCAAGATGTTCAGGCTCATAAAACAACCTCAAACCTAAATTAGTGCCTCTAAACAAAATTAGTCGGCTTCTGAACATCGAGGCGATGTGCTGACCACATGTTGGTTCAGGGTATATGTAGAGAAATAAACATAACTAAATCAGCTTGGTTAAGAGACTCTCGCTAAGAGCATCCATGTATGCACGTGCGGACATACGTGTAGAATTAATACTCAGTAACAGAGGTGGACGGTCATACAAGCCAATATAGGGCTGACATAGTTATGTCTAGCCCTCGTCGTGACAGATGGTTTTCTTCAATCTAGAACTGCTACTACTTTTGAAGATAGCCAAATTTATCTTATTATGGATGGGCAACAGCCCCATACTGGCTGAAGGGGGGTGATGGGGTGAAATTTCTATTTTCTACAGTTTTTAAGCTACATACTTGATATTTTGTACACACATTCACGCACGCCATAATAGGTAATATTATATTAAAGTTTCATCCTTCTAGGCTTAAAGGTTTTTGAGTTATTGAAGAAAATCCATTTTAAAATTTGCATATTAAAATTTTTAACAAGCCCCACAATTTTTAGTAATTTAAAAAAAAAATTCTACACGACCACTGACTTATTTAGAACAACACTATGCTCTAACTTTTCTATATCATCATAATAAAGGAAGAAAAACATATAAATATCCTCTGAATATGATTTTTTTAATTACTACAATTATTTTATTTTTTATTTAAAAACTATCAACGTTGTTTTAAAATCCATGCACAGAATTATTAGCCATAGTGTGTGGGACATGCAGTTAAAATTTGGTCCTCCTATCATTAAACTTGTCAATGCTATTTTGATTTGAGTGTATTGAAATGCAATGAAAATAAAAGTGTGGAAAAGCCAATTTGAAAGTTTGCATGCAGTTAAATTAGAATGTAGTATACATGCCCTCCTACAGTCATTAGGGAGACTTACGAGCGCCATAGGACACTAAAACTTCGCCAACATATACTTTAAGGTACGTAGTATTTTTTAATACAAAAAACAAAACAAAATGCCAAATTGACCGAAAATGTTGAAAATTTCGCCCTCACCCCCCTGAAATTCCATTAGAAACTTTCTTTCCCCATGGGGATTCGAACAAGTGCTATTTTATAACACCACAAAAGGATGATGTACCTTACACAGAAACACTTACAGTATGTAACCAAGTACTAGAAACGTTTGGTTTCTAGCTGCCTACTGGCATAAAAAAGTCGGAGTTATCTGGTGCCAATCATTGAGGTGGAAATAAATCTTAAATTTTCACTTACTTTTAAATATTTTCTGTTAAATTTGAAGGTTTTCAACTATGCACGGGTATATTCTTCATTAATTGTAGAGAATCATTGAAAAGCCGCCAAGTTTCATGATGAGTACAGAGTAGGTTCGCCTTTAGCTTCCGACTACTTCTCCGACAAGACTGTTTTGCTGATAATCTATACGCCATCGCAAGGCGCACTGAAGACAATTCTAATACATTTTTATTGAATTTAACAATAAATTATTTATGTAAAATTGTAGACTTTCACGGCAGGTATTTTGATTCATGTATTTTATGTCTTTCGGGCTAAATGGCCGTGGTCTGATTTTATTAAAACTCGACGTTTCGTCTACTACTGCGGTAGACATCCTCAGGAGATTCTCCGTGTTCTTTGACTTGTTAACTATTCAAATGTCAGCTGCAGGCTGACCACTGCCATTTAGCCCGAAAGGCATAAAATACATGAATCAATAAATTATTTGTTTATCGCGTGAAAATTTAAAACTAAATCATTAAAAATATATTTCAGTAACAATAAAGTAGTCATATTTTATTTATTGGCAGAGTTAGGCGATATCTTAAGTTCGACACAATGAAAACATTAACTGCATAACAAACTATATACAACATTCTATAAATAATAATCTAGGAAGATACTTACTTTACTTTATATCATTTTAATTTTATTATAATCCATGTTTTTGTTCGTATTAGGTATTATTAGTTCACATCATTATTGTATTTTGTTTAGTCTGTATTTTAATATCTTAAAATTATAATAAGTACGTAATTTTTGTATAATTCTACTATTCGCTGGTTGAGTGGAAGAGAAGGCTTTATGGCCTTAACTCTGCCAGCTAAAATAAATTTATTATTATTATTATTATTATTATTATTATTATTATTATTATTATTATTATTATTATTATTATTATTATTATTATAGTGGGGAAATGCTAAAACCAACACATGAACAGTAAAAATGGAATTATTGACATTTCGAAAGAAAGGAAATAAATTCTCCTCTCTTAAAGTAAAAGTCCATGTTTCGCATCCGTATAATATGATTTAATTAGGAGAATAATAATTATATATATATTTTTAGTTTGATGTTTTTTTAGAGAAGTTGGGACGACAAGAGTCCCTGTAATGCGTAATAACATGCATTTCCAGAATCAAGTTTATGTTTAATTTCTTTGTGCATCTTATCCCTATTTATAATTATTGTTCCTAAGTAATTGAATTCAGCCACTTCTTCAAAATTTCCGTAATGTTTCATTAACTATGCATTTCCATTATGTAATATATTACTATACGTGAACATATATTTAGTTTTACTAATATTTACCTCCCCCTCCATGGTATCTTTACCTTGTCGTGGTGGAGTGGCTTGCGTGCTTATATGATCCCGAGAGCTATGCCGGTGGTAGCAATGCTGCCGATAGGGTTACCCATGCCGGACTGGCCGAAGCTGATATGTACCTTGATTGAAAGAGTGACAATCTTTTACCGTAAAAATACTACCGTCAAGAAATGCGGACATGGGTTCAAGTGGGGTAAAATTTTCCGGAGGTCAAATAGTCCCCCATTCGGTTCTCCAGGCGGGGACTACTTCAGGGAACCCATGCCAAAGGCTCAAACACAGGGACATGTTCCTAGGAACATGGAATGTTAGGACTTTATATTGACCAAAGACAGATGAGCAGACAGGTGAATGGAGAAGACTACATAACAATGAACTACATGATCTTTATAGGAAGCCAGATATAATAAGAATAGTTAAGTCTCGTAGACTGCGATGGGCAGGACATGTGGCACGAATGGTGAATGAAAGACGTGCATGGAAGCTTCTTGTAAGAAAACCAGAAGGAAAACGCCCAGTTGGTAGACCAAGAATAAGGTGGGAGAATAACATTAACTATGATTTGAGGGAAGTAGATTATACAGAGGATGATTGGAAAACATTAGCTCAGGATAGGGATGTATGGAGAGTTTATGTCAGCGCGGCCATGAACCTACGGGTCCAATAGTGCCAGTGAGTTAGAGTTAGTTAATATTTACCTCCAGCCCGAATTTGTTAGTGTTACTCAACGAGTGTGCATTGGCTCTAATCATCACTTAACTATCACCTAATAATACATCATTATATCATCAACATAAACTAAGAGCTTTTAATACCAATGAGTTATAGGGCTTCTTCATTCTCCAAAGATTTTATGGTGTGCTCTAGTACAAAATTGAATAGTTTTGGAGATAGTGCATCTCCTTGCTTTAAGTCAATGTGAATTTCAAAGGTATATAAAAACTATTTTCCTATACACACTCTACTCTTTGTGTCATTTAGACACATTCGAATAATAAACTAGCTTTTTAGGAATCCCGAACACCATTTTAATTGAACTTACGTTTATATGTTAAATTTTAACTACTGTACATAGTACCCAATGATAGTTTAAAATTACACGTATTTCGTTATAAAATTCGTGGTCGTATATTTTTGTTAGGAAAATTATAATGAACATTTTAGAGGGAGTTCATGCTATGAATAAGGCTCGGAAATCGAAGAAGAAAACCTTCTTCATTTAAGTCTGAAGTCGAGGCCAAACTTAGTATATTACATTTTTGATCATTGTAGTCCAGAAAATGGTGGATATTATTTCCCTTTTTGGCCTTTTACGGTGTTTTTTTTTTTGCTTATTGGTCATTTTTTAGGTCTTAACACTTTTTTTTGCAACTTTACCTTCTTTTCACTAGTATTATTATTTTTTTTATTATTCCGGCTTTTACAATGAATATACATTTTTCCGGTACCCATGTTTACAGTTAACTACACATTTGATTCAACACATTTTTCCATTCTTGTCTGTTCATCCATATATCTTCTTCTATTTCATTCCCTCTTAGTTTCATTGATTCCCTGAATCCACGTAATATTTGGTCTATCCTTCTTTTTTCTTCCCTGTGGTTCCCAATCCATGATTATCTTAGGTAGTCTTCCTTCTTCCATCCTTCTAATGTGTCCGTACCAATTTAATTGTTTCTTCTTTATAAAATCTAATATTGAATATTGTACCTGCATTTTTTCTTTTATATATGAATTTCGGATTTGATCCTTCCTGGATATTCTTGAAGCACGTCTCCAGTAGTCCATTTCAGTGGCGAGTAATTTTTTTTCATTTGTATTATTATTATTATTATTATTATTATTATTATTATTATTATTATTATTATTATTATTATTATTATTATTATTATTATTATTATTATACTAATAGCAGCCAAATGACCATTAAGATTAATATAATATTTTACGGAAATGAGTACCAGACGCTTGTTCTGGGGGTAAAGGCGGCAGTCACACAGGGCTGACAACCCGGCTGACATCAAGTGCCGGTTGTCTAGAAAAAGTGGGAGCCTTAACCTCCCACTACCCCAAGGGCCTCCGGGCCTGATGTGGGATCACTTTACTTTACTTACTCTTTGTGCTTTGCATATTGATTTAACGATTTTGTCCTCTTTGTGCACAGTTCGATATGGTAGCGTTCACATATTTTGTTGCACAATGTACACTCGCATGATTGGTTTGGTTCATGGTATGTTTTGGTCTTGCAGATGAGATGGTGAAACCCATGGGCTGCCAGTCTTGTTATTACGTGTCGCAATTCGAAGTTTTCTCTTGTCCATTCTCGGTCTATCATTGCTCCTGTGCCATAGAATTCTGATGGAGTTTCTTCTCTTTTCTTCCTAAGTCTTCTTAAAAGTTGGTCCGAAGCTTTTGTACTAGGCAAAATCAATTTTGATTTTTATACCATTTATATAGTTCAAGAATCATCGGAGTCTAGTCTCAATTCAAACTTCTTTTAAAAACACTATCTACTTTTACTTTCCAAAGACTTCACATTGCAAACATTTTTATTTAGCGACAAATTATTGAACCCTCACAAAACATCCCTTTATTTTTAACCAGCCTAATGATCGCCTGATATCCATTGCCGGTTCGCTGAATTCATTCTAGGTGGGAAAATCGTTCATTACACGTACATTCTCTAAGAACTTTCTTTTTAATGAACATAGAATTCCATTTTCAAATTATGTTGAATTAGAAAAAATAAAGTATTAAAGGAGATGCATTTTCCGTAATCAATTTTTTTCGCAATATATGTTGCATTTCACTAGAATTTTGTGCTTTTTAAATATATGCTATACTTATTAAGTCCACCGCTGTGGTCTCGAGATAGCGTGCTGCCATGTCACGCAGAGGGCTCGGGTTCGATTCCCGGTTGGGACAGGCTCCTGTGTAGTAATATTTGAAAATTGTTTAATTAACAATATTATATATTTCTATTAGAAAATAGATATTATTGTTGTTTTGTTACAGGTGAGGATTTTTCGGGGTTTTTCCTCACCTGTAAGACAATCTCAGGAAGCTTAGGGTCCAACGGTCCCAGAAAATCATCCGGCCCTCATCTTCGTCCTTATCATTATCATCAATCACCGGTGTGGAAAGCAACGGGAAGCTACCACACGTATAATTCCCTAGTAAAGCTGCAAAGCATAACATGAAAAAATGTTGTGACTGCAGTGAAAGACCTGCCCTCTGGCAGAATTACTATGGATGGATGGACGGATACTGATTAAAAATACAATTAAAATTAACATTGTTACTTATTTTTAATTGAGTTTTTACATAACTTTTTTCAGTTTTTAGGTATTTTATAGGGCATCTTTACGCTTTTAATAGCATATATATATATATATTCCGCTACCTCTTGTGTAAATTGAGAATACTACATATACGTATAAGAAAAATGAATGTTTGTGTTAGGATACCTGAGTGGCTCAGATGGTTAGAGCGCAAAACGTGCAGAGTTTAGAGACTCGGGTTCAAATCCTGACTCAGGCATTTATTTATTTTTTTTCATGTCATATTTGTCTTCATTGTGAAATGTCAAAAATATAGTTATAACATCTAGATATACAAGCGGTACTACTATAAAGTAAATATTCTCTTTAAAATTTGCTTACCTGTTATGGCGGCCACAAGAGGGCAGTTGGAACGATATATCGCTACCTCTCGTGTAAGTTGAGAATACCAAATACACGTATAAGAAAAATAAATGTTTGTATTAGGATACCTGAGTGGCTCAGATGGTTAGAGCGCTAAATGTACAGAGTTTAAAGACTCGGGTTCAAATCCCGACTCAGGCATTTATTTTTCATTTCATGTTATATATATAACACGAAAAGAAAAATAGATACCTGAACCGAAATTTGTACCCGAAACCTCTAACTTTATACGTTAGTGACATAACTACTAGTCCGATGAGGTTCCTAGCACAAACATTTTTTTGTTTTGTTTTTTCCTGAGGTTAGAAGTCTCGGGTTCAAATCTCGGTTCAGGCGTTTATTTTTCTTTTCATGTCATATTTTGCCTTCATTGCCAAATGTCAAAATTTAGTTATAACATAAAAAAATATATAATATAGGGGGAAAAATTAATAATTTGATGTGTGTGCGTGGCCATTTTCGCTGTCTATTAGATAGGATCCCCTCCATGGTATCTTTACCTTTTCGTGGTGGAGTGGCTTGCGTGCTTTTAAATGATCCCGAGAGCTATGCCGGCGATAGCACTGCTGCCGATAGGGTTACCCATGCCGGACTGGTCGAAGGCGATAAGCCAGACGAAAAAAGTACCTTGGTCGAAAGAGTGGCGATCTTTCACCGTATAAAATACAACCGTCAAGAAATGCGGACATGCGTTCTATTGGGGTAAAAATAATTTGAGGGAAGTAGATTATACAGGGAATAATTGGAAAACATTAGCTAAGGATAGGGATGTATGGAGAGCTTATGGCCGCGCGGCCATGAACCTATGGGTTCGATAGTGCCAGTGAGTTAGTTAGTTATTAGATAGGATCAGTGATGATATATACTTTTTTTTAATATTTTCAAGAGAACAACCTCAACAGGTTCATACCTTTGGAAATCTCTAAAAGTGTCACCTGTGTCTTTCACACTTGAATGGGCGAATTATTGTGAAAGCTGCGTAGAAGGTGGGTAGTTGAACTGTCGTATGTAATCTCTTTCACTATAATATATTTCCTTGTTTACCAACCACATACAACCATTCTGTATGATGTATTACGTCTTAGTCCGTACCCATGATATTATCTATCTATCTACATATCTACAATGCCGCAGTTGCCAAATGTTGGCCCTCAACTCCCTCTGTTAGGAGTTACTACACTCAGATTCAACCCAGGAAGTTACTGTGTGTTTGGAATAGGGAACTGGGTTGCCATTTTAACAGTATTTTCTTGAGATAAATCATTATATAAAACTGAAGATTGCAACACAGCAGGTACATAGTTGTAAGTTGTAGCCATTCAAGTCACCCCCCTCTTAAAGAAAAAAGTTACCGTTTATCACTGAGCTCTTGCGGATCTGTACTATCCTGTGTGAAAGTGTCAATTCTCATATTTACTATAAAACTAGTTTCCACGCCGTAAAAGAAAAACAATGTTTTTCAAATGTATAGTACATAGATTTGGAAAAATTACTGCTAACCTTGCCGCTCCACCCCTCCTTAACAAATAAATACCATTATTATGAGTGTGGCAACATCTACTCTCTGTAGGCCTATGTAAGAGGACACTGGCATAGCCCATAAGGTCTGTATTAACTTCCTGGGTTGAATTAGAGCGTATACCAAGTTAATTTAATTACGCCTATTTCTCTACATATGTCATTAATGGTATGCGGTCAACATACCGATCCAATAAGACATCTAGTAGGCAACTAACAAGGGAACTGTCAACCATTACATGCCGAAATCTGCCTTGAAATTTCTTCCAGAGAAGCGTTATTATGTACCAATTAGTGTCCAAAGCATCTGGCGTTTTTAACCAAAATGAATTAAAACCAAGCCCCAAATCTCTAATTTAAACTACAAGGAAATAATAAAACTCGTGAATTGGTAGATTCACTACCTACCACCCAGGCCGCGTCTCGCCTCACTCTACCCAGCTCTTACTCATACAGGGAGTCCATCTGCTCCGTTCAATGAGTTACTATTGTTGGATTTCGGTTTCGATTTCTGTTCCTTGCAGTCAAAAGTAATACATTTTTTTGCGATGTTATAGCAGTGTTGCAATTACTTATCGAATGTTCTAGTATACGTATTTTGGAGTCATGTGCAAATGCAATCCATTGAGAAAGAATTGAAATCTAGCAGAGAGAACAATTGTTGTCTATTTCATATATTCCTTATACAGGGTGCTCTAAAATTCTCCTTACAAACTTCTAGGACTTGTAGAGGGGGCTGAGTTGATGATATTTAGAATTGGGAACCATGTCCGGAAACTTACAGTTTCCGTTTGAAAACAAGCATTGCCTGAACGTACTTCACGTGTCTCAACAAGTAATAGCTTCGCGATTCGTCTAAATCGAAAATTTCCCTATCGAG
Source organism: Diploptera punctata (assembly GCA_030220185.1). Classification (NCBI taxonomy): domain Eukaryota; kingdom Metazoa; phylum Arthropoda; class Insecta; order Blattodea; family Blaberidae; genus Diploptera; species Diploptera punctata. The sequence continues at coordinate 963,659 of JASPKZ010007250.1, read as the reverse complement.
TATTCAAAAACTTGATAATTTTTCAAAAAATGTAGAAAAAAATTCGAAATTTTGAAAACTGCAAAAAAATTCATTGTGGAGGGTGTATCCGGGATTATTAATGCAAGTCATGATTCAGTTTTAATTTTGTTTCTTTGGTTATTAATGAGTTGAATTGTAAAACAAGTGATGTGCTGTGTCACGTCTCATAATAAATTACTTGAAAAGTGGTCGCGTTAAAAAAATGTTTTCAAACGGCTGTAGCACGGAAACGGTAAGTTTCCGGACATGGTTTCTAATTCTAAGTATTATCAAGGGTGCGAAACACGGACTCTTACTTTAAGGGAGGAAATGAGATTACGAGTTTTTGAGAATAAAGTTCTTAGGACATTTTTTGGAGCAAAGAGAGATGAACAGACAGGTGAATGGAGAAGACTACATAACAATGAACTACATGGTCTTTATAGGAAGCCAGATATAATAAGAACAATTAAGTCTCGTAGACTGCGATGGGCAGGGCATGTTGCACGTATGGGGAATGAAAGACTTGCATGGAAGCTTCTTGTAGGAAAACCAGAGCGAAAATTCCCAGTTGGTAAACCAAGAACGAGGTGGGAGAACAACATTAACTATGATTTGAGGGAAGTAGATTATACAGGGAATGATTGGATTGCATTGGCTTAGGATAGGGATGTATGGAGGGCTTATGTCCGCGCGGCCATGCACCTACTGGTTCGATAGTGCCAGTGAGTAAGCAAGTAAGTAAGTATTATCAACTCAGTCCGCTTTACAAATCCTAAAAATTTGTAAGAGGAATTTTAGAGCACCCTGTATAAGCCCCATTGCTAACTGCTAAAAGCAGTGCAGCAAATATAGAAGTGTATGTTTGTGTTTATGAAACATGATTTACCAGACTGCTAACTAGTAAAGTTTACACAGCTATCAACACTTTTGAAATTCATATTAAAGCATCGTTGAGATTATGTAAATTCATTAAGTTAACCAGACTCCGAGGGCAGGGCATGCAGGAAGAAAGAAAGAGTCAGAAATATGTAAAATTATATGGTTCACTCAACCAGAAGGTAGAAGAAAAAGAGAAAGATCGAAACTGCGATGGAAGGATGAGGTGGATGGAGATGCTAGAGAGTTGGGATTGAGATATTGGTGGAGAGAGGCTCAGTACCAAGCTAATTGGAGGAGACTCCTTGAGGAGGTCAGGACTCAGGAATGAGTTGTCGCGCCAGTGATGATGATGATGATGATGATGGGATTGTGTAATAAGATGTTAATTATAAAATTAGTACCTGGTAAGTCAGTCGTCTTCAACTAAGTTCCAGTTAAAATGCAAAAGATGAAACACTGTTTTTGAAAGGCCTCCATATTGGAATAACTTGAAGTTTAAACATTTAGTTGAGGACGACTGACTTACCAGGTACCAACTTTATAATTAACATATTTTTACACTGCTAGTAAGTAACTGTTAAAAGTAACAGGTCTCTGGTATTGCGCTATTTTCTCGTTAAGGTCGAATGTGTTTAAATATTTGCGATTTTTTTATCTCTCACACACAGAAATGCATTTATATAATCGGAATATACAGTTAATGACAAATGAATATTTTGAAGAAGTGGCCGAATTCAAATACCTAGGAATGAGATGCACAAAGAAATTAACAAAGGCTCAATTCTTTAAGCATTGCAGAGACTTGTCCCAATTCCTCTCAAAAAGAGTTAAACTGAAAATTATGTAAAACTGTTATTCTACCAGTTATATTACATGGATGTCAAACATGGTCCCTTACTTTAAGGGAGGAGAAAATAATACGTGTATTTGAGAATAAAATTCTTAGGAAAAATTTTGGACCAAAGATAAGATGAACAGACAGGTGAATGGAGAATATTAAACAACAGTGAGTTACATGATCTTTATAGGAACCAGCTATAATAAGAACAGTTAAGTATCGCAGACTTCTATGGGCAGTTCATTTGGCACGAATGAGGAACGAAAGAGAGACATGAAATCTTTCTGTAGGAAAACCAGAAGGAAAACGCCCAGTTGGTAGAGCTATAAGGAGGTGGAAGAATAACATCAACCATTATTCGAGGGAAGTATATTATACAGGAGATAATTAGAAAACATTAACTCATGATAAGGATGTATGGAGAGCATGTCCCCGCAGCCATGAACCCACGGGTTCGATAGTGCCAGCGAGTTAATTAGTTATATGATAACATGCCAACGCACCGGTCGAAACCATCTCATCTCTACAGACTGTATTTGCCTGGATTCTTTCTATTGCAGGTGAAGTGCATAATAAACAACGAATTTAGAGAAAATAATGCATGTTAATTGTTTTTTAAGTAGCACAAGAAGATTAAATTGTGTCATTGTCTAATTATTTTGTTACTTCGACAACGAGCCAACTGTTACCTTGCCAAATGCGTGATTAACACGTGCCATTGTTAAATAATAACACATTACTTCCATGTGCAGTTTAATCCGCCTCATTTCAAAAATAGGCTAAAAATTGGAGGCATGTTTTATAGAGCACAGAATGAGGCAACATTTGTAAAAAATAAATTTATAGGACAACGATTTTAAATATAATTTCTTGTCAGTATCATATCTTGTTTTTTCTTGTAAAATAATTTATATCATCATCATCATCAATGGCAGGCATGGATTAGGCCGTTGGCCTGTTCCGCTTCAGGAAAGAAATTGATCTCTCCATCTCTTCTTAGGTCTTCCTGAGTCTCTTCGCCCTGTGGGTCTGTAGTTCAATAGCTGCAGAGGTAGTCTATTGTTTGGCATTCTAAGAAGGTGTTCATGCCAATTATTTTGATATTTTTGGATGGTTTCAGTTATTGCTGGTGTGTTGAGAGCTTTGTGGTTATCTTCATTACGCATGTGGTCATAAAGCGTATAACCCGCTAAAGGTCTTAATAACTTCATTTCTGCAGCTACTATCCTATTTAATTTACCTGTAGTAAGAGTCCAGGTTTCAGAACCATAAAGTAGAGCCATTGTTTTATAAAATTTTAGAATTGTATCTGGACGTACTTTTCGGAAAAGAATGCTTTTTATTGTTCCTATAAGTTTTTGAAATTTGACCAATTTTATGTCTATGTCTTTACATGTGTCGTAGGAAAGATTGCAGCCAAGATAAGTAAAGTTATTAACTTGTTCTATTATATTGTTGTTAATAACAATTTTAGTTCGTATCGGTATTTTCCCTTGAAACGCCATAGTTTTTGTCTTACTCACCGAAATTTTTAATTATAATCTTGGGTTATATTTGACAATCTATGTACTGCTCTTTGTAGGTGATCTTCAGAAGTAGCCAATATTACTTGATCATCTGCATACATTAATGTGTTGAGGGGTCGACCATCAATCATAAAGTGTGATTGTGATTGGTTTTGCCATAATTTTATGATTTCATTCATATATGAATTAAATAGAAGAGGGGAAAGTGGACAGCCTTGTTTTACACCTTGGGATATTAGTCTATCTGATTTGCTGATTTGATTATTTATTTTCATTCGAATTCGTGTGTTAGGACACGTGCTTTGAATAGCTTGAATTAAATGCTTGGGTATTCCTGCATTATGTAAGATATCCCATAATTTTATTCTGTTTACTGTGTCGAAGGCTTTATGATAATCAATGAATATCATAAATAATTTATATAAAACTAGCTAATTCCCGCGTTCATTGCTACGTATAAATGAATGAAAATTAAACTGCTTTTACGTTTAGTTGGATAAGTAAAAGGAAAAATAATTATACATTTATATTTTTTAGATACCCGTGCTGATTACCCGCCGTTGCCCGGGAATCTACTTATCCCAATCTTCTTGACATAAATGAGTTGAAATACGAAAATGAATGTGTTTTACGTTTAGTTAAATAAGTAACAGAACAATTTATACCGTAATTATTTGTAGATACCGTGCTGTTTACCCGGCGCTGTCCGGGAATCTACTCATACGGATGTTCTTGGATAAATGAGCTGAAAGACGAAAATAAATGGACTTCTTATGATTAGTTGAATAAGTAAAATGAAAAATAATTATAGATGTATATCGTAATTATTTTAAGATTCCCCGTGCTGATTACCCGGTTTTGCCCGGGATTCTATTTATCTCGATCTTCTTGGCATAAACGAGCTAAAAGACAAAATTTGTTATTGTGAGTTATCCGTAAAAGAATACCCGCCATGTGCTGCTATGCTTGCACATGAATACTTGCCTCGATCTTCTTGACATGAATGAAAGACAAAAAGTGTTATTGTGAGTTATCCGTAAGAGATATACGCTGTCGCGGACTTTTTTATAGAGCTTTTTGAGATATTCAATTCTGTGTACATTAATGTTGTGTATTTGTTATGGTTTAGGCAGCGTAAGCCATTTAGGCATCCAAAGAGCTACTTTTTTTCACGTTTTCCACTACAAAGGACGATTTTAAAGGGTGTAGGAGTTGAGTATCAAAACTCTCTTATAGCCTATGTTTATCCCGGGAATCTCCTGAACATTTTGCAAAAAGCCCTATCCCCTTCGGATCAATGGTATGGCCGCGCATAAAGTACAAACAAACAAACATTTTTATATATTAGGTAACGTATATAAAATTATTTGTTTATTTAAGATGTTTTAAACGTATACAACATATTTATATTAAGTTTTGATTCTCTTTATCCATGCATCTTTATCCTTCCAGTTACCGTCATGCAGTCCCCTGTCCATCATCATATTCTTCTTCTTCTTCTTCTGATTCTTCTTCTTATTATTATTCTTATTCTTCTTCTCATTCTTCTTCTTATTATTCTTCTTCTTATTCTTATTCTTCTTCTTCTTATTATTATTCTTATTCTTCTTATTCTTATTCTTCTTATTCTCCTTCTTATTCTTTTTCTTCTTATTCTTTTTCTTCTTATTCTTTTTCTTCTTATTCTTCTTCTTCTTCTTCTTATACTTCTTCTTCTTATTATTATTATTCTTATTATTATTCTTATTATTATTCTTATTCTTATTCTTCTTATTCTCCTTCTTATTCTTATTCTTCTTATTATTCTTCTTCTTATTCTTCTTCTTCTTCATATTCTTCTTATTCTTCTTCTTCTTCTTATTCTTCTTCTTATTCTTATTCTTCTTCTTCATATTCTTCTTATTCTTATTCTTCTTCTTCTTCTTCTTCTATTTCATGAAATTAGGTCTTTTAACCTGTTTTCACATCAAGTGGGATTTAATGAATCTTCCCATCTAGTAAATGGGCGTCCAACCATTCTATGTCCCGTTAGTTTGTACTTTAATAACAGCAAGGATTCTATCTGTAGGCATTCTTTTAACATTCTCATACCAGTATTTCTCATTTTGTCAATTCTATTGGTTAAATTATATATATTTAAGTATTTTCTAATATCTTCATTCATTTTTCTGTCCAAAATTGTCACACCTGCTATTGAACATAAGAACTTCATTTCTGCAGTTTCTATTTTTCTTCTGTCTGAACGGTTAAGAGTCCAATTCTCACTTGCATATGTTAAGACAGGCACTGCCGTAATTTATAAAATTTTAATTATGTACTCCACAAAGTTTTATTTTTCAATGTCTGTTTTCTAGTGCCACACATTCTATAAAATTCATTAAATTTAATATTAATATCTTCCTTCTGGCAGTATGATACGTTGCATCCTAAATAATTAAAATTGTTCACCTGTTGTATTATACTGTTATTAATTCTGATTTTAGACCTCATATGGTCTTTCCCGTTGAATGCCATTACTTTCGATTTACTTTCAGAGATTGTCATATTGAATTTACTTGCTCTTTCCCTGTCCTTCATCAAATTCATAATTCCCTCTATCCATGTCTTCTTAGGTTTCCCTCTTCTTTTCCTCCGATTTCGAATCCACTCCAAACTTCTAATTGGCAATCTGTCTTCATTCATCCTCTTCACGTATCCAAACTACCGTAAGCGTTTATTTCCTACAAATTGTATAATTGTATAAATATCCCTGGTCCTCCAGGTTGGGGTTAAAATAGTAGGCCAACTCCCTACTCATTGGAAAAAATAAACAATGCTAAAAAGTCCAATACAAGTAAACCGGATAAAATTATTTGTTACTTATATATAAAATCAGGAATTAGTTTATCAAGAGTAATTTAACAAGAGGTTGTTTTTTTCTGAAAAAATCACGAGCGACGAAGTCGCAAGTGACTTTTGTCTAATGAAAAACTCAACCTCGCGTCGGATTTGGAGTGACTATTTAGCGAACAATACATCAGAAGCTAAAAAATAATTATAATGTTTAATATTTACCTAATGTGAGGTTATGTTAATTTTGACAATTCTAGCTTTCATCAAACCGGAACGAGCCAACAGGCCTAATTCCTGGATAATGATGATGATGACGATGATGTGAAGTTATGTATTCCGATCTTACTTCCGGGCGATTTCTAAGTCTGCTGTATAGTTATAAATAGCATATCTTTACTGTTAAATCTCTTTGGGCTTGGGAAAAATCAATAACAGATGATTGTATGAGAAATAACTATTAACAATAATGCAGATTCATTATACAGCTTAATATTTTTTTAGAGCGACAGAATTAATGCTTTTTTGGTAATTTTTTAAGTTGTTTTCTTTTGGCATTTCTTGCTGTACCATATCGATCGTACATTGTTGAATCGATAACCTTGTCAAAGAAGTTAATTTGCGAAGATATCTCTCATTACGAACAGGAAGAGGCAAGATTATCGGTCTATGAGTTAAATAGTCATATTAATTTAAATTATATTAAATTATTTTTTTATTATTGATTTCGTACATCTCAATGATGGATAAATATATTAAATTAGATTAATAGAGATGGTTCTGGTTTTAAGACCCTAACACAACCTTATTTTTCAGGTTCATGGAATACCCATATTTACTTTGTGGAATGCACGAGACGAAATCTGCTCTACAGTAATATGTAGTCTGTTACGGTGTTCCTGGTTTGACACATCAATCATTCAAACACATGACTTTTACCGCCATTTATTTGGGCTGGGCTACAAACCTCGCTTTGACTCTATTGTGCCCTAAGTCGACAAACATGAATCGTGAAGAAGCATATGTGTGTGCCCCATTAGATAACCATAACCACATATTTTAAACACATTTGGTTTGCTAAATTAGACTATTTTTTACATAACATGAGATGAGGTTAGAGGTGATATGAAATGAACGATTGGTGATGAAATAACATGATGATGTAGAGAGAGGTGGAGAGTGTTAATGCGATTAAATTCGGGAAACGGGAGATCCCCGAGAAAACCCAAGAAATCCCGATATGGTCCAGAATCAATAACCCTCTGGAAGCAGATTCGAACCTGAGTTCCCAGTTGGGAGAGCCGTGAGCGTTAGCGTCCATCAAGACGGTTTTTTTTATCAAAACTACTTATATCGTCGAATTATACGAGAGTAAATTGGAAAGTAAATCATCATCAACCGGTATCATGGCAGCTGCCGCCGTCTTCCGGAAACCAAACGCTATTCCTCTCTGTCCATCCATTGATCTTCCTCCAATCCTCTGATATTCATAGCTGCTTGTACCACTTCTATCCAAGTTTTCTTCGGTCTTCCTCCTTTTCATGGGGATCCATTCCATAACAATTTTACGCAATCTTTGCTCTGGCATTCTTTTGATATGGCCATACCACTGTAATAGCCTATCTATGATGTCCGGCTCCTCTTGTACACCCATAATTTCCCTTATTTATTTCGTATTTTATCCATTCTAGATTTTCCAGCTGATCTTCTTAAAACACCCATTTCTGTACTTAAAATTGCTAAAAACCAAACACCATGCCTCGGAAAGTAAATAAATTAATAAAAACATTCATTCACTACTCAGTCTTGATAATATTATACTCGTAGCTTGTTATCAAAACGCGTTGACGACTTTTGAACATTTTTATCCATTATAACAATCAGTGACTCTTTACTTCGTAGTTACTAGCCAACAAAACCTATACTTTATATTGTAACAAAACACGCTATCAAAACATAAAATACAGGTTCAACAAAACGTAAAACACACCAGTCCTCGATCATATCCATCCATAGTAATTCTGCCCGAGGTCAGGTCCTTCACTGCTATGCTTCCAGCTTTACTAGGGAATTATAGGTGTGGTAGCTTCCCGTTGCCTTCCACACCGGTGAAGGATGATGATAAGGATCATGATGATGGCCATATGATTTCGGGGACAGTTTGGGCCTTAACGTTTTCCTGACATTTGTCTTACAGATGAGGAAAAACCCCGCTAAAAACCTCACCCAGAAAAACTGCCCCGACCGGGGATCGAACCCAGGCCCGCTGCGTTCAACAATACGTAAAACACACCAGTCCTCGATCATATCCATCCATAGTTATTCTGCCCGAGGACAGGTCCTTCACTGCAATCACAGCATTTTCATGCTATGCTTGCAGCTTTACTAGGGAATTGTAGGTGTGGTAGCTTCCCGTTGCTTTCCACACCGGTGAAGGATGATGATAATGATAAGGATGATGATGATGATGTCCATATGATTTCGGGGACCGTTTGGGCCTTAAAGTTTTCCTGACATTTGTTTTACAGGTGAGGAAAAACCCCGCAAAAAACCTCACCCAGAAAAACTGCCCCGACCGGGGATCGAACCCGGGCCCGCTGCGTGACAAGGCAGCACGCTACCTCGAGACCACAGTGGTGGACCTTGATCATATAACTATATAAATAAATTTTATTTGACTTTTCTGGAAGCATATTAATAGTTGCATCTTGGACTGCTTTTAAATTTTTTCCTGGTGAACCGTGAAAATCACGTTCTCCGCTCATTTTTTACTGTAAATTCACATATGAAACTAGCACCCAAAATTGCAGAATATAACTACATGCTTGTTAATTTATGGCTCCTCCCCCCGCTAAAGCCCACTTACTGTTTCTCTAAACATATTGTTTTCGCAATCCGTCCATCCATAGGGTAGGTCTTTCACTGCAATGCTTTGCAGCTTTACTAGGGAATTATAGGTGTGATAGCTTCCCGTTACTCTCCACACCGGTGAAAGATGATGATTATAATAATGATAAGGATGATTTTCGGGGACCGTTGCGCCCTAAGCTTCCTGACATTTGTCTTACAGGTGAGGAAAAAACCCGAAAACCCTCACCCGACCGGGAATCGAACCCGGGTCCGCTACGTAACAAGGCAGCACGCTACTCGAGACCACAGCGGTGGACGATTTCGTAATAAATAAATAAAATTAAATATTATAAAAATACAACATATATTAAAATACTCTGAACGTAGATAAAATATTGTAGCCAACACGTTACAAAATTAGACCTAGTAATTCGCTGCTGTAGAAAAAGGCGGAAGTTTCTAATATCTCTTTCATTTTGGGGGATTATATACGAGTCCAATTCCACCTTTAGAAAATCTGAGTCACATAATCCTTTCTGTCATGTTCTAATATGAACATCTTGTTACTAGATCCCTGCTTTTGTAACTATTTATTGTTTGGTAATTTGATTTTAATTTATAACAACCGAGCTTCGAACTTCGACACCTGTACACACGTTTCGCAGCCCATGGATTTCATGGGAATATATGTACCATGAACCCAAGGAGGACTGCGTCTATAAATTATGCAACAATCCCTGTCCCAAATATCATCTAGCGAAGTGTAAAAACAGGACTCTACCACTAAACACCGTAACTAAAGACTGGTAAAAAAGCAAAATTAAATTTAATGTACACATTGTGTCTTTTGAAATCCAGAATGGGTTGAAGCAAAGAGATGCACTATCTCCTCTACTATTTAATTTTGTACTAGAGCATGCCATTAAATCTTTAGAAAATGAGGAAGGCTTACAACTGAATGGTATTAATAAACTGTTAGCTTATGCTGATGATGTAGTATTATTGGCCGATAGCGAGGAGATACTAAAGAACAACACGCACACACTATTGAGTAATACTAAGAAATTTGGACTGGAAGTAAATATCAATAAAACTAAATATATGGTGACACGTAGAATTCATTATATAATGGAAATGGACAGCTAATGACAAATGAGGGAAATTTTGAGGAAGTGGCTGAATTCAAATACCTAGGAACAATGATCACAAATAGGAATGAGATGCACAAAGAAATTAAACATAGGCTCAATTCTGGAAATGCATGCTATTATGCATTGCAGAGATTCTTGATGTCCCAACTCCTTTCAAAAAACGTTAAACTGAAAATATATAAAACTATTATTCTACCAGTTATATTATATGGGTGCGAAACATGGACTCTTACTTTAAGAGAGGAAAGGAGATTACAAGTATTTGAGAATAAAGTACTTAGGAACATTTTTGGACCAAAGAGAGATGAACAGACAGGTGAATGGAGAAGACTACATAACAATGAACTACATAGTCTTTATAGGAAGCCAGATATAATAAGAATAGTTAAGTCTCGTAGACTGCGTTGGGCAGGACATGTTGCACGTATGGGAAATGAAAGACTTGCATGGAAGCTTCTTGTAGGAAAGCCAGAGGGAAAACGCCCAGTTGGTAGACCAAGAATGAGGTGGGGGAATAACATTAACTATGATTTGAGGGAAGTAGATTATACAGGGAGTGACTGGAAAGCATTAGCGCAGGATAGGGATGTATGGAGAGCTTATGTCCTTGCGGCCATGAACCTACGGGTTCGATAGTGCCAGTGAGTAAGTAAGTAAGTACACATTGTGTTTAATAAAGTCAAAATTTATAACAAATTTAATTTCTACAGGATTATTGTCTTCGGCGTAGACCAAAATCTGCTGGTCATTCATAAGATCGTATCTAAACCTATACAGCTCTTGGTAATTTCCCTAACATCATATTTAAAGAGCCAAACTGATACCAATGATGATAATGCATTTCCTTGTTTCAATCAATTCCCTATGAAGAAACTAGTTGTCAACTGTTTACAAATTCCTATGTTTACCTACTGACAACAATTGTTAATCGTTTTGTTGCACAATGTTAATTTAAAAGTTAATATTGAATTTACAGATTTCTAAATGGAAATATGAAGATGTGCTTTTATGGAGATATAACATACTGTCACAATAAATCAGTGACGTTCATGAGATGTTTTTGACACGGACTAGTACAAAAATACACAGTATAAACTATTTTTCTGTTCGTACATTCTATTTCTGTAGATTCCATGGCCACCTATATCCAAAAATACAACAGCACGTGATTGTTAAATAAACAAACCAGAGATGTCTCTGCTATCATCTTATTTACACTTCATATCCGATCATGTTATTTTTGTGCTTATTTACTACAATCTATGCGGTGCCTTTGAATCACATATGATACACGAGAGAGCTTTTTTTTCTCATTCTGTAAACAAGATCCCGTGATTGATTTTATCAATATATACGTTTATCATGATATATATAATTCTTCTGTACGTGGTGTTTGTCACTAAACTCCTAAACGCCTGGACCGATGGTTTAGTTTAACATTTGGACCCAATAAAACCATTAGGTGTAGGATTTCACCTGAAGTAAAAATTGAAAAATCGCTCTAGTGGTCATATTTTTTGACGTTTCACAACGAAACGCAGTAAAATAAACCGAGGCAGATATTGTCCAAAAAAATGAGAAAAATCTGACAATTAGAAGTGGAGGTTTACTTGAAACTCGAAATTAAAAAATGCCTAAACGACTGGACCGATTTTGATGAATTTTTTTGTGTGTTTCAGTGGGTCCCTGGATGGTTTAGATTCACAATTGGACCCTCTAAAACCATTAGGTGTAGGAGTTCACCTGAAGTTAAAATTTAAAAATCGCTCTAGCGGTCACAATTTTCTAAGTTTCACAACGAAACTCAGTATATAATATTAAAATAAACCAAGGTAGGCATTGTCCAAACATGAGCAAAATCCGACAATTAGAAGCGGAGGTTTACCTTAAATCCGAAATTAAAAATTGACTAGCAACCGCTGCACATAGGAGTATTGGTATAAAATATCCGGTCAAAATTATTTAAAGAGTCTTTTGAAATAAAAACAATTTTTAAAATATTGTGGTGTATAATAATCGAAAAGTTCAATAATAGCTCCAAAACACTTTTTATTTTTGAGAAAATGACCGTAGGATAGTTACTCATCTTCTGCATCATCATCGTAAGATGACGAAGGTAATGGAGGCGGTATGATCGCGACCATTAGATTCATTGCATCTATATATCCTGCTGGAGTTCGGAATTCCTAAAAAGTTAGACTTATACCAATGTGTCTAAATGGCACAAAGAGTAGGGTGCGTGTAGGCAAACATTTTTCAGATACTTTTGAAACCCAGAATGGGTTGAAGCAAGGAGATGCACTATCTCCTCTACTATTTAATTTTATACTAGATCATGCCATTAAATCTTTAGAGAATGAAGAAGGCTTACAACTCAATGGTATTAATAAGCTGTTAGTTTATGCTGATGATGTAGTACTATTGGCCGATAGCGAGAAGATACTAAAGGACAACACGCACACATTATTGAGTAACACTAAGAAATTGGGACTGGAAGTAAATATCAATAAAACTTAATATATGGTCACACATAGAAATACAATATATAATGGAAATGGACAGTTATGACAAATGAGGAAAATTTTGAGGAAGTGGCTGAATTCAAATACCTAGGAACAATAATCACAAATAGGAATGAGATGCACAAAAAAATTAAACATAGGCTCAATTCTGGAAATGCGTGTTATTATGCATTACAGAGACTATTGACTTTCCAACTTCTTTAAAAAAACGTAAAAATGAAAACATATAAAACTATTATTCTATCAGTTATATTATATGGGTGCGAAACATGGACTCTTACTTTAAGGGAAGAAAGGAGATTACGAGTATTTGAGAATAAAGTTCTTAGGAAAAGTTTTGGACCAAAGAGAGATGAACAGACAGGTGAATGGAGAAGACTTCATTACAGTGAATTACGTGGTCTTTATAGGAAGCCAGATATAATAAGAACAGTTAAGTCTCATAGACTGCGATGGGCAGGACATGTGGCACGTATGGGGAATAAAAGACGTGCATGGAAACTTCTTGTAGGAAAACCAGAGGGAAAACGCCCAGTTGGAAGACCAAGAATGAGGTGGGAGAATAACATTAACTATGATTTGAAGGAAGTAGATTATACAGGGAATGATTGGAAAAAATTAGCTCAGGATAGAGATGTGTGGAGAGCTTATGTCCGCGCGGCCATGAACCTACGGGTTCGATAGTGCCAGTGAGTTAGTTAGTTAGTTAGTTAGCATCTATGGAAAACGCCCTTTTCTTCAACTTCGGCTTAGGTCTAATGGAACTTAAATAAGGATCATAACTAAACAGTAATCTGTTCAGGATGTCCCTGTTACAATCCTGTCGTGAACATTTTCTGGAGTAATACTGCCTATATTCTCGAACATTTTTATTCCGAGCCTCAGAGGCTTTCTCAGATAATTGACCAAAAGGCAAAATTGCTTGGCTTTATTACTTTGACTCCATGGATCGAAACATTATGAACTGTAGGTGACATAGGATGCCAACTATACAATTCAACATACAATTTTGCCGTTCCGTCCCCGATCGGGACAGTTTTTCTGGGTGAGGTCTTTATCGGGGGTTTTCCTCATCTGTAAGGCGAATGTCAGGAAAACTTTAAGGCCCAAACGGTCCCCGAAATCATATGGCCATCGCAATCATCATCATTCATATTCATCTTAGGTTAAGTTTAGGATTAGGGACTCTCCTGGCTCACCACTATCATCACCATTACCCATCATATCATCGGGGCAACGTAACCCCGCCTTCCAGGCGCCCCAACCTCAGAAGTGGGTTACAAGTACGCCATGCCACGAGAGAAACCAGGAATGTCGAAAGACAAACCTGGGGCATTTGAAAAAAAATGCCATTCCGTGTGCATATGTAGCAAATTTATCAGCATTTATGTTGTGACCACTAGAAATAACTTCGAAGATTGCCCGAAATCGTTTGATTATGTATCCGGATCTGCAAAATATCTTCGTGATGTGTTACCATCATTGGTGTTTCTGAATCCTGCACCACTTAAAATACCATATTTATCCTTAGGTCAATTTAGCAAGTGTTTTGGGAAAACTGCACTTAAACTAGCGTGAAATATTTTCAAAATCCTATAGAACAACAGTGCGCATGCGCCAGAGTTAATAGAGCCTGCGATAACCCACGATCGAACCACATATCGATTATCATCCTCGATTACTATCCGTCGCTATGAAATTTGAATGACCAATATTTGCAATAAATCCCCAAATCTATGTTAGAAAAAAATATTCCGATTTCCGATTGAGGGTCTTTCCACTTTTCAGCGGTTGCCCTTTTACCAGCCGGCTGCTGGCCCTTCACATCCACATGTGTCAATCACAGAGGTAGATGATCAACAGCCAGTGTAGGGGTGACATGTGGTTAGCATGTAGAAAAAAATATTAATAATATTAAAACTACCAAACGTTTATTAAAATGGGTGTACACTTACTTATCACTCCCTAACGCTGATCCAACCAGCGATAACCCAAAACAGCGATACAAAAATCATAGACTAAGTAATATACTCTGTGGAGAAAATAGCAGCATCACAATATTGTCTAACAGTGTCATAATATTGTGATTTGTATATTTAAATAAATACTTCAAAATTTCTAATAATGTTATAAAACTTGTTTGAAAAAAGTTTAAAATATCAAATAACGTTAGTAAATACAGAAAAAGGGCTATAGTTTACAATATAACAAAAATCAAGCGATAGTAGAAGTGCAGTTGAGCCAGTGTTTTTTTAATAAAAATTCGCATTTTTCATTAATGTTCTGTCCTTTGCTTTCTCTCATAGTATCGTACAAAGCTCTCCTCGTGAAAGTTATAGCTGGTCCTGTAGTATCTAAAAAAAAAAAAATAAAATAAAAACCTATTGACTTCAACGCGTCACAAATCCGAATGGCGTACGAAAGCGCATATTTTTTTTATTTGGCAAAGGTTATCCTTAAGTACAAGCTTGTGGAAAAAGAAAGGCTTGACAAGCTTTGACAAGTATACAAAAACACGATAGTTTAAGCATTTCATACAAATAAATCCCAATTTACAGTTCATATTTATTCATCTCATATACCATCATCATCATCTTAAGGCACGACAACTTCAAAGGTGAAATTTTGGCCTTCTCAACAATCCTCCTCCATGCCAATCTGTCTCTTGCCATATTCAAACTAATCACTTTCATTGTCCTTAGATCGTTCATTGTGTCATCCTCCCATGTGATCTTCGGTCTTCCAACAGCTCTGCCTCCTATAGGTTTCCATTTGTAGAGTTTTTGACCAGTCTTTGATCATCCATTCTTATCAAATGTCCAAGCCAACCAATTCTGAGAGATCTTATATGGTTTACTATGTTCTGATTTTTTATTAATTTGTTTAGTTCGTTATTTGTTTTGATTCTCCAACAGTTATCAGTTCCTCTATTTGGTCCAAATATTCTACTTAAAATTTTCCTTTCAAAAATTAGTAATTTCTGTTTTATTGTTTCTTTTAGGATCCAAGTTTCACAAGCATATGTAACTACTGGTCTAATTACTGTTTTGTATAACCTTATAACCTTATTTTTGCAGTTTTTGATATTAATTTGCTTTTAAATAAGGTTCTATTTGCGAAATAAGCTTTATTCCCATTTACCAATCTTTCCTTAATTTCCTCTTCTAATGCATTATGACCATTTACTTTGGTACCTAAGTACTTAAATGATTCTGGTGTGTTAATTTGTATATCATCTCATATATACATTGTTTAAACAGCCAATTAAGAAACTACTAGAACAAAATAATCTTCTTACCGTCTACTTCCAGATTCATAATGATTTTTCTCCACAGAAAACACAATTTCAACTGCAATCCAGTAAACTAACACAAGCGCAGAACTCAGACGTGAGGTTCGGACAATGACTGGGTTTCGACTAAACACTGGGGGTGAAGCATGCACGTGGGTGACCTTGGTGATTACAGATAGATGTATCGATTATTAAGGTTGAAAATGCAGGGGCCCTTGCAGGTTAATAACCAACTTCATGTTTTAGACCTTTGACCGGTTTTATAACGTATTTACTCCTCTGCGCGCTGTTCGGTTTATTTCAGCGTTTTTTACCATATATTTTTATTAACCTTTAATACTTCATTTATTTAGGAGTAGCAAATGCGCGCCGGGTATTAGCTAATATATATCATTGGAATGGTGTCCACCTGGAAGAAGGAGGAGAGGAAGACCTCGAAACTCGTGGATGCAGGAAATAAGAACTGGAATGAGAGCAAGAGACTGGAGGACATGGACTGGATGGAGAGAGACGAATGGAGAAGAAAATAAAACTTTAGGCACAGAAAGATGTGTAAACATTAAAATGCTGTAAATAAATAAATAAATAAATAAATAAAAATAAATAAATATATATATAATCATGATGTTATATGTAGGCCGCAGGTTAATGGCCGTACGATGATACTTATCCTAAGTTAATATTTCCCAATTATTCCCTGTATAGTTTACCTCTCTCAAATCAAGATTAACTTTCTCACACTTCATTCTTGGTCTACCTACTGGGCGCTTTCCCTTTGGTTTTTCTACAAGAATGTTTCATTTTCCTATTTCATTCCTAATTCATGCCACATGTTCTATCCATCGCAGTCTAAGAGACTGAACTTACCTCCCTCAAAACATGGTCAATGTTATTCTCCCATCTCATTCTTGGCCTATCCTGGCAGTTTTCCATTTTATTTTTCCTACAAGAAATTTCCATGGCTCTCTTTCATTCCTTCATTGCCTATTCGTGCAACATGTCCTACCCATCGCAGTCTACGAGACTTGACTGTTATTACATCTGGTTTCCCATAAAGATCATGTAGCTCACCGTTATGTAGTCTTCTCCATTCACGTGTCACTTCGTTTCTCTTTAGTCCAAAATTGTTTCTATGAACTTTATTCTCAAATACTCGTAATATTTTCTCCATTCTTACATTTTATTTTAGTTTGTTTTATTGTTCAATGCCGCCAGGTTGTTTTTTTATGACATTTATGGCTCCCCTGGCATTGGCGTAATTGTAATCCATTTCAAAGGTTGGAACACCTGGAAGGCTGAGTTACGTTATCTCGATGATATGATGGGTGATAAATGATAATGAAACGCCAGGAGAGTCCTTAGCATAAAGTTAACCAACATTCAAATCATGGTCAGCCACAAGATTAATTCCGTTTAAAGAAAAAGTCCTATGATCTGACCGGGAATCAAAGCCGGGGCCTCATCAACTGTAGTAGAAATGCTGAACCTTAGCCCATGAGGCTCAAGTAAGAGTTTATGTTTCGAAATAAAAATGATATATCAAATTAAATTATAAATTAAATTTAACCAATGTGTATTTAATTGACCAAATACTGTTGTGTTAGTTACGCACAGAGATATAGTGGCTATACAATAATGAAGTTACTTATTACATGGGAATTATATATTTATTTATTTCTTATTGATTTACTGTAATTCCTAAATGGAACATAAAGCAGCAGTAAAGTTCCTCCAATGTACTCTGTTTCCAGTCAGCCATTTCACTTGTTTCCAGCTTTTTCCACTTTCCTTTGCTTCCTCCTCTACTGATCGCTTCCATGTTTTCCTAGGTCGTCCCCTCTTTCTTAATCCTTGTGGATTCCAATCTAGTGCAGTCTTCTTGATGGCTCCGTCTGGTTTTCTCAATGTGTGGCTTATCCATTTCCACTTTCTTTGTTTTATTTGGTGAAGATACCTACTTACAAATCCATCCATCCATAGTAATTATGCCCGAGGGCAGGTCTTTCACTGCAATCATAGCATTTTCATCCTATGCTTTGCAGCTTTACTTGGGAATTGTAGGTGTGGTAGCTTCCCGTGAAGGATGATGATTATGATAAGGATGATGGCCATATGATTTCGGGGACCGTTTGGGCCTTAAATATTTCCTGACATTTGTCTTACAGGTGAGGAAAAACCCCAATAAAAATCTCACCCAGAAAAACCGTCCCTACCGGGATCGAACCCGGGCCCACTTCGTGACAAGGCAGCACGCTACCTCGAGACCACAACGGTGGACTACTTACAAATAATATCTTAAAATTGAATTTTCATTTTATTTTTCGCATGTATAATGTCCATCCATAGTAATTCTGCCCGAAGGCAGGCCCTTCACTGCAATCATAGCATTTTCATGCTATGCTTGCAGCTTTACTGTTGAATTATTTGACGCACCTGTTGAACTTCCTGTGTGAAAGTAACTCGTCTGTCCCCTCTGATGATTAACTCAAATAATATTGTAATTGTTGAATGCAGGCTTTCACGGCCGGTAATCATAATGTTGAGTGATTCCGGGTTATGTGGCCGTGGTCCATAGTTGGTGTAGATACCAGACGTTTCGCCCTCAACTGCGGAGGGCATCTTCAGTGGCGAGTGCTTCTAGGCGTGTTTCCTGGTCGGCACTCGCCACTGAAGATGCCCTCCGCAGTTGAGGGCGAAACGTCTGGTATCAACACCAACTATGGACCACGGCCACATAACCCGGAATCGCTCAACATTAATATTGTAATTATTTATGCATTTGATTGAATATCAATAAAATTTATAGAGTTTGTATTTTTTATTTCTTCTTTAGTGATTCTTTATAAAAAATATTTCTTATTTAGCGATTTTTTTATCATGGGCTCTTACTTTAAGGGAGGAAAGGAGATTACAAGTATTTGAGAATAAAGTACTCAGGAAAATGTTTGGACCAACGAGAGATGAACAGACAGGTGAATGGAGAAGACTACATAACAATGAACTACATGATCTTTATAGGAAGCCAGATATAATAAGAACAGTTAAGTCTCGAAGGGGCAGGACATGTGGCACGAATGGGGAATGAAATACGTGCATGAAAGCTTCTTGTAGGAAAACCAGAGGGAAAACGCCCAGTTGGTAGACCAAGAATGAGGTGGGAGAATTACATTAACTATGATTTGAAGGAAGTAGATTATACAGGGAATGATTGGAAAGCATTAGCTCGGGATAGGGATGTATGGAGAGCTTATGTTCGCGCGGTCATGAACCTACGGGTTCGATAGTGCCAGTGAGTAACTAAGTAAGTGAGTGATTCTTTATAGAGATAGTTATATAGGCCTACATAGTAATGTAAATACCAATCGATTTATTTTTCGTCATTTGTTGGAAGTCAACATAAAAGGACGAAATTATAATTGGAGAAAACATCATTGAACAAGTAACTTGTTTTAATTATTTGAGATGCATGATATACCTTCAAAATTTGGATATGGAGAAGAAATTAAGGAAATATCAACAGATATGTGGTTTAATAAGAGCATATTTGAGGAACAAGATCACAAAAGAAACTCTATTGAAATTTTACAAAACAGTAGCCGTTTCAACTTTAACATACGGGTCTGAGACTTGTCCTTTAACGATACTTACTTACTTACTTACTCACTGGCACTATCGAACCCGTAGGTTCATGGCCGCGCGGACATAAGCTCTCCATACATCCCTATCCTGAGCTAATGCTTTCCAATTATTCCCTGTATAATCTACTTCCCTCAAATCATAGTTAATGTTGTTCTCCCACCTCATTCTTGGTCTACCAACTGGGCGTTTTTCCTCTGGCTTTCCTACAAGAAGCTTCCATGCACGTCTTTCATTCCCCATACGCGCAACATGTCCTGCCCATCGCAGTCTACGAGACTTAACTGTTCTTATTATATCTGGCTTCCTATAAAGACCATGTAGTTCATTGTTATGTAGTCTTCTCCATTCACCCGTCTGTTCATCTCTCTTTGGTCCAAAAATTTTCCTAAGAACTTTATTCTCAAATACTCGTAATCTCCTTTCCTCCCTTAAAGTAAGAGTCCATGTTTCGCACCCATATAATATAACTGGTAGAATAATAGTTTTATATATTTTCAGCTTAACGTTTTTTGAAAGGAGTTGGGACATCAAAAGTCTCTGCAATGCATAATAGCATGCATTTCCAGAATTGAGCCTATGTTTAATTTATTTGTGCATCTCATTCCTATTTGTGATTATTGTTCCTAGGTATTTGAATTCAGCCACTTCCTCAAAATTTCCCTCATTTGTCATTAACTGTCCATTTCCATTATATACTGAATTTCTACGTGTGACCATATATTTAGTTTTACTGATATTTACTTCCAGTCTTAATTTCTTAGTGTTACTCAATAGTGTGTGTGTGTTGGCCTTTAGTATCTCCTCGCTATCGGCCAGTAGTACTACATCATCAGCATAAACAAATAGCTTATTAATACCATTCAGTTGTAAGCCTTCCTCATTCTCTAAAGATGTAATGGCATGCTCTAGTACAAAATTAAATAGGCCTAGTAGAGGAGATAGTGCATCTCCTTGCTTCAACCCATTCTGGTTTTCAAATGTGTCTGAAAACTGTTTGCCTACACGCACCCTACTCTTTGAGCCATTTAGACACTTTCGTATAAGTCTAACTAACTTCTTAGGAATTCCGAACTCTAGCAGGATAATATATAACTTCTCCCTCTTAATTGAATCATATGATTTTTTGAAGTCTACATATAGTTGATGTACAGTACCATTATATTCCCATTTCTTTTCTAAAATCTGTCTTATACTGAAAATCTGATCTGTTGTAGACCTGTTTCTTCTAAATGCACATTGATGATCTCCTAGAATGTCATCAATATAGGGAGTAAGTCTGGACCTTTAACGATATCTGATATAAAATTGATATTAAATATAAATTAAGACAATAGAAATGAGATTCCTAAAATTCATTGTAGGTGTATCTTTAAGTGATCAAAAGAGAAGTCAAAGACATCAGAGATGATTTACAAGTACCGGTATATAATACAAACGAGAGAATATACAGAAATAAATGTAAATTGTATGAATATGTACAAAGAATGCCAAAACAATCATTTTTCAAAACATATTTTATTATAGACCCACAGGCCGAAGAAATGTAGGAAGATCGAAAAGACGTTGGAATGATGATCCGTAATATAATGGGGAACGGAACGGCCAACTGGCCCATACCTTGAAGAAGATGATGATTTATTTTTCTTATTATCTTATTTTTAATATCTATAGTACGTGAGTTGTAACAAAAGTAGTGGCAACACTGTTATAGATGCGAAACCAGACGCAGTTAATTGTTGTAACTTCTGTCACATGTTAATACATGTCTGACCTATCTTACAGTAAATTGACTCGTCCGTACGTCTCAAAGCGCATGCGCTTTTGGAGAGAGAAAGTCTCCTCTGAGTTGCCGCTCTAAGCTGTTGTGTTTCGCCATGTTTACAAATCAGAAACAGCGATCTTGATTGGAAAACCTAAAATCAGCGCAGCGTTGCGAAGGAAGCACCCACATTTTTTTTTTCAGAACTCTCCAATTATTTTGCAGGATAATGCTCGGGCGCACACGGCAAACACTGTAGCTGATCTGTATCGTAGCTGGGGGTGGGTAATGTTTTTCCATTCACCACATTCACCGGACTTAAGCCCCTGTGATCATGATTTGATCCCTAAGATGAAGGAACCATTCGTAACATTCGATTCCAGACTGTTCTCGAGAATCTGCTGGCTTTAAGGTGGTCCGTCAGAAACATCAACAGAAAAGAGCTCCTACAGGGGTACCATGCCTTCCACATAGCTGAAAATGAGCTGTAGATAATGCTGGCTACTACAATGAAAGCCTGCAGAAGTTTCACAGGTCTGTCACTTGTATGCTAGTAATAAATAAATGGCTGAACAGCAGTTCTACTTACCCTTGAGTTTTCATTTTATTTTTATAAACTATAGTTCTTCTTCTGTATTTACTAACATTTTGTAATATTTTAAACTTTTTCAAACCATTTTTATAATATTATTTCACAATTTTTAAGTATTTATTCAAATACGCAAATCAGAACATTATGACACTGTTAGACAATATTGTGATGTTGACTGCTATTTTCTCCACAGAGTATATCTATGATTTTTATATCGCTGCTTTGGTTATCGCTGGAACAGCGTTGGAACAGCGTTAGGAACTGATAAGTTAGTGTACAACCATTTTGTAATAAATGTTTGGTAATTTCAATATTATTAACATATTCTTTAACGTAGATTTGGGGATTTATTGCAAAGATTGGTCATTCAAATTTCACAGCGACCTACTGCAATCTAGCGTAAGGTGTATAAACTTTAGTACGACAACGATAATAATCGATATGTGGAGAGAAGCGATAACCCACTAGGCACGGATTATAATCGATATGTGGTTCAATGGTGGATTATCGTTGGCTCCATAAACCCTGGCGCATGCGCACTTTAGTTCTATAGGACTTTGAAAATATATTGGGTAAGTAAAAGTGCTGCATAACCCTGGTGAAGTGGAAGAGAAGACGTTACGGGCTTAACTCCATCGGGTAAAATAAATAAATACTTTTTGAAACATCCGTTTACTAGATTTTTTTTTATTCCCTGCATTTTTACTTTTTCATAGTTTTATTTTAGAACATCTATTTTGAAACAGGTATTTATAGAATTAGTAAGGATGCATATAACTTCATTGCATAATAAAAATGGAAATGTTAAACATGTGAAAAAAAAGTATCCCAAACTTGTAAACAAACACTCTGAGTTCTGAGATTCTATTAAAATAAACGTCATGTTTGTACTTTACATTTCTACATGCAAAAATAAACACGTAATGCACGTCCCGGAATTCTGCATTAATATTTGAGAGGTGACGGCTGACAAGTTCAAGAGTAACGATATACAGTAAAACTTGCTCAAAGCGGAATCGCATGGGACCAATTTTTTTTCCACATTAGACAAAATTTCGCATTATAAAAAAACTAAAATATATTGATAATCTCAGATTATAGGGAACCGTATATGTATTTTTACGTACCTTGGATTAATTGTAGTTTCGCTGCCGTTGAAAAGTGAAGTATAGTATGTACTAGCGACTTCGACGGTAACACGCGAAAAAAAACAGCCGGGTTTCGTCAGCGTTAAAAATGTCTCTTAGGCGCGTATCCTGAAATTAAAGTTATGCAGCTTCGGTTTCCACTCACTAACTACACTTTCATCCACATCCTTTGATTCTACTCAAATTTCATTCCACACTACATTGTGTCGTCTTTTAAAACTGTCCACAACCAACCTGAAGATGCCCTGAAATCGTTATTCCCTAGGAATTTTAAGAACGGCTAGAGCTTAACTTTGTAGCATCGGTCCTGAAATTAGGATATTTATCTTCAATCATTTTCACTTTTTCGTTTAATGACAATGATACATACGTTTTAGCCATCTTTATTCCGTAAATTCAGAACGCTACCTGAGAAAGATCAGTCTCAGAACTTAAACTAATTTAAGATTTTACAATGCAATGGTTATTTGTAAGACAGATATCTGTATTTCGCATAACGGGTGTGCAGTGAGGCTGAAGGAAAATTTCAGATACAGGTAGAAGCTCTACTTCACCCGACGGCAGGAATCATTCCTGATTGCTTTCTTGACCTAAAACGGGAATTCAATTAAGTGGAAACTAATTTACTGTATCTCTCTGTCGTTCCGCTTTATACATTTTTTCATGAATTGTGCAGAAATATCCTTCTGTTTCCGCGTTGAACAGATTCCGTTTTACACAAAATAAATACACATGAAATTACTATTATTTAGCTGGGACCAATAAATTTGTTCAAATTGGATATATTTCCGCATTATTCACGTTCCGGATTAAACAAGCTTTACTGTACTAAGTTTTTGGTACAGTATTTAACTTTTAAGGAAGTAAATCTATAATCTAATCTTACAAAAATTGTCCACCGCTGTGGTCTCGAGGTAGCGTGCTGCCTTGTCACGCAGCGGGCCCGGGTTCGATCCACGGTCGGGACAAGTTTCCTGGGTGAGGTTTTTTCGGGGTTTTTCCTCACCTGTAAGATAAATGTCAGGAAACTTCAAGGCCCAAACGGTCACCGAACACCGTCAAGTGAGTTTAGTTTAAGGTCTCTCCTGGCGCATCATTTTCATAAGTAATGCCACGAGTGATTTCCAATTTATCTAGAGAATTTGGAAATCAAGAGTGGCATTTGTTAGGACTATTTAACGAATAAAATTAAGCTGTTTACTCACAAATCATTATTTAACTATAGTTATTTTAAAATATTTATATATTTAATGTAAACAGCGATGTTTGAAAACAAATGAGAAACGATAGGTACGCTTCTACTGCTTCTTTTGTTTATCACTGCAACCAGATCATACTATTTATTGCCAAAGGAACGCAATGTTGTAAGGAGGAGCTTTCTTTAATATGGTAATTATAACACTGATAAATATTTGGTGAAACACGACTCTGATTGGTTGTAAAACAGAAATCATTGAAACGTGATTGGTCATTGACTCCCATTTGGGGCATGAGTTAAATAGTCATCATCATCAACTCTCATATCATCGGGGTAGAATAACCCCGCCTTCCAGGCGCCCCAATCTTAGAAGTGGGTTACAAGTATGCCATGCCAGGAGAGAACACCAGAAATGTCGAAATGAGAACCTGGGGCATTTGAAAAAAAAAAATCTTGCAACATTTTAAGAAATGACGATTAAACACAATGCGAAAAAAACTCATTTTATTACAGATAAAGTGAATTAACTAGGGAATGAAAGGTGGGACGAAATAAATACCGACTTAATTTAATATAACTGAATTTAATATTAAGTAAGAAAGCTTAAACGATATTTAAAAATACAAAGTAGCTCATACCCGCGTTCGTTGCTACGCCTAAATTAATTAAAGATTAAGGCATAACTAAATTGTAGTAGTAGTAGTATGACTTTTTTTTAGTAGTAGTACTAAAAAAAACTAAATTGTTAGGTATACGCTGAGACGAACAAAACATGGCGGGCGCTAGTTTTTAATTTCGGATTTTAGGTAAACCTCCACTTCTAACTGCCTGATTTCACTCAGTTTTGGAGAACACCTACCTCGGTTTATTTTAATAGTCTATACTGAGTTTCGTTGTGAAACATAGAAAATTGTGACCACTAGAGCTGTTTTTAAATTTTCACTTCAGGTGAACTCCTACACCTAATGATTTTAGAGGTCGAATTGTGAAACTAAACCATCCAGGGACTTACTCAAACACCCACAAATGTCATAAAAATCGGTTCAGTGATTTAGGAGTTCAGTGACATACAGACGTACTGAAGAATTATATATATATATATATATAATGTCCACTGCTGTGGTCTCTAGGTAGCGTGCTGCCTTGTCACGCAGCGGGCCCGGGTTCGATTCCCGGTCGGGACAGGCTCCTGGGTGAGGCATTCTCGGGATTTTTCCTCACCTGTAAGACGAATGTCAGGAAACTTAGGGCCCAACGGTCCCCGAAAATCATCCGGTCATCATCATCATTACTATCATCATCACCATCATCATCAACTTTCACCGATGTGGAAGGCAACGGGAAGCTACCACACCTATAATTCCCTAGTAAAGCTGCAAAATATAGCATGAAATGCTATGATTGCAGTGAAAGACCTCCCCTCGGGCAGAATTGCTATGGATGGATGATATATATATGAATGTGAGTCTGTCTGCTTTTTCTTTATGGGCTCAAAAACTATTTGACCGATTTGAATGGGATTTTCCCCATAATTTAGAGAAATTTTCTGGGACAATTAATGCATATAACATATTACAGTACGTACTAACGGGCCGGAGCAAAAAAAAAAAAAAAAAAAAAAGGCATCATACACTAAAAAAATTGCCTTTTGGACGCTTAAATGGCTTATGCTGATAACTTTGATGTCTGTGCCTTGCAGTTAAAAACTGCAGATAATTTCTTGGACACGGCCTTGGTACATCAGATCGCATCTCTGGGGGGAAAATTCAAGGTAGTTTTCTGCAAGCAATGGCTGACAGTTCCCTTGTAAGCCAAAACCTAGGAAAATATTCAAGTTCATTTTCTAAGTCTCTTTTCAAATCGGTTCATGAAAAGATTAGCCAGGAAGTGTTAAAATGAGTTGTTTATTGCTGACACCTCCTGTTGTTCTTTTTTTTTTAATTTAACATTTATTTGTATTTTCGTGCAAAGTCCTGTTAATTGTATATGTTATTTAACAATATGTTTATTATAATTATTTTGTAACAGAAATTATGACAAAGAAATACTCGTTGCTAGGATATGTTAGAATTATTATAGAAGTAAAATTTTCAAGTGTGTTGAACACAGATTTTGGAGTGAGACATTAAGAAGAAATTTTTTTGTAAAACGGACCACGATGGCGCTTTTGGGTCATATAATTTATGCAATTAAATTCTTAAGAGAATCAAAAGGAGCAACAGTCAAACAGATTTCAAATTACATCGAAAGTAATGCAGACACGACCGGCCGCATCAGAGGAAACATTAACTTAAGAGTAAGAAAAGCTTTGAACGATGCAGTTGACAACGGTTTAGTAGATTCATATGCAAAGAGATATAAACTAACAACAAGAGGGAATATATCTGGGGATTGTGGATTCAAGAAGGCAGGCAAGTGTAGACTTAAGATCAAGTTAAGTAGCCACAGTGGATCAGAAGAATCTGGAAAGTGTAGACTGAAGAGAAAATCAAGAAGCCGACGCAGATCACACAGAAGGAAGTCAGGGAAATGTAGACTCATGAGGAAATCACGGAGCAGAAGAAGAAGGTCGCGGTCAAGGAGTAAAGGGAAATGTAGACTCATGAAAAAAACACGGAGTCGTAGAAGGAGGTCACGTTCAAGGAGTAAAGGGAAATGTAGACTCATGAAGAAATCACGGAGCCGTAGAAGGAGGACACGGTCAAGGAGTAAAGGGAAATGTAGACTCATGAAGAAATCACGGAGCCGTAGAAGGAGGACACGGTCAAGGAGTAAAGGGAAATGTAGACTCATGAAGAAATCACGGAGCCGTAGGAGGAGGACACGGTCAAGGAGTAAAGGGAAATGTAGACTCATGAAGAAATCACGGAGCCGTAGAAGGAGGACACGGTCAAGGATTAAAGGGAAATGTAGACTCATGAAGAAATCACGGAGTCGTAGAAGGAGGACACGGTCAAGAAGTAAAGGGAAATGTAGACTCATGAAGAAATCACGGAGCCGTAGAAGGAGGGCACGGTCAAGGAGTAAAGGGAAATGTAGACGCGAGAGGAAGTCACGGAGTCGAAGTGGATCAATAAAGCGATCACAGAGAAGGAAGTCTGGGAAATGTAAGACCCGTAAGAGATCAAGAGCCTGTAGAAAATCGCGCAGTCGAGAGGAAATCATATGCAGTCTAACAACGGGAGGGGAAGGAATATGTGGTCTTTTTGGACGCAAAGTCATGGAACCATCCGAAGGAGAAAAATTAAACTCTGACACCGAAAATCTAAATACATCTGGCTAAAATAAATAAAAAAACCCTGTTGTAATTTATATTTGAAATCATTGTTTTCGCATTCATTATGGTTATTATATTTTGTATACGATTTTTTAAAATTAATTTATGAATAAAATATTGATATACCAGAATTTTATTAACTATTATTAAGCAATATAATTAGATATAACCAGGTCGGGAAAGTGTAGATAGCTCATCCTAATTTAGAAGAAACATACCTACAATAGATCAGATTTTTAGTAAGAAAATATTATAGAAAATGAATGGGAATATGTCACTGTAGGCCTATACCAACTATAATATATGTTGACTTCGAAAATACATTCACACTTTTCAAATTCATATTAAAGCACCGTTGAGGTTATGTAATAAGATGTTAATTATAAAATATAAACATTATTTAAAAAAACAGAAACAAGAAATAAGTACGAAAATAAAGGCGTCTATAAACTAAAATGCAATAGTTGTGAAAAATTCTACATAGACAAAGCAACAAGAAACTTTAACACACGGTATTTGGAACATTTAAAACATTTTATTAATCTTCTTGTATCTTGTAAGCCCATGTTTCCCTTAACAGAGATTTAGGCGTTCTCCCCCTACAGGGACGAATTTGAACAATACTAATTTAGTTATACTTGTTTTCGTATAGATGCCATTTGAGTGGTCCGTGGTCAGCGTTTCGCCTCATACTGACCGACATCTAGGAAACCAAGGTAATACTAGGACGGAAAAATTCGGTAAATTTTGCTTAGAGGCCTTTTCATTGAGGCTTAAGGATATTTTACGAGCCTGAAATCTTCAAACTCGGGACCCACGGCTTAAAGTCCCTCCCGGAGGACTCGCTCCTTGGATTTTTCCATCCTAAAAATATCCATCGACCCCGGCCGGTTTGAATCCGCGACCCTCGGGACCAGAGACAAGGAGCATAACCACGAGTCCACCGCGGCCGATATAATGAAGAAAAATCAACTTTTGCCAAACACGTTGTAAAAACAGGTAATCGATTTGAAAAAATCTATATCAATACTACACAGCATCAGCATACTCAGATATTCTAAAAGAAGTAAATAATAAAGACTTACTCAACGAGAACATACCCGCAGACATAAATCCGTTATACAACCTATACAACACCATCAGTTCCAGTTAAAATGCAGAAGATGAAACATTGTTTTTGAAAGGCCTCCATATTGGAATAAGTTGAAGAAGTTTAATAATTTAGTTGAGGACGACTGACTTACCAGGTACCAATTTTATAATTAACATCTTATTCAAAAAGACATTCGATTCAGTTGCAATAAGAACAGTTAAGTCTCATAGAATGCGATGGGCAGGACATGTGGCACGAAAGCAAAATGTGAGAGGGACATGGAAACTCCTTGAAGGGAAACCACAGGGAAAGTGCAGTAGGTAGACCAAGAACCAGGCGGGAGAATGACATTAACCAGGACTTAAGGGAAGTAGATTATACAGGAAACGATTGGAAAACATTATCTCAGGATAGGGATGTATGAAGAGCGTATGTCCGCGCGGCCATGAGCCTACGGGTTCGATAAAACTAATTAATAAACGAAAATTTACGAAGCTGTTTAGTACAATATCCATCCATCCATAGTAATTCTGCCCGAAGGCAGGTCCTACACTGCAATCATAGCATTTTCATGCTATGATTGCAGCTTTACTAGGGAATTGTGTAGGTTTGGTAGCTTTCCGTTTCTTTCCACACCGGTGAAGTGTGATGGTGATGATGATAATAGTAATGATAAGGATGATAGTGATGGCCATATGATTTCGGGGACCGTTTGGGCCTTAAAGTTTTTCTGACATTTGTCTTACAGGTGAGGAAAAACCCCGATAAAAACCTCACCCAGAATAACTGCCCCGACCGGGGGATCGAAACCGGGACCGCTGCGTGACAAGGCAGCACGCTACTTCGAGACCACAGCGGTGGACATAAATTTAATATAATTAAATTTAATATTAAGTAACAAAGCTTAAACGATATTTATAAATGCAAACTAGCTCATACCTGGCATGCGCTGCTATAGATTAAAGATTAACTAAATTGTTTGGTATACGCTGAGACGAACCAAACGTGGCGGGCACTAGTTTTTAATTTCGGATTTCAGGTAAACCTCCACTTCTAATTGTCGGATTTCACTCAGGTTTGGAGAATACCTACCTCGGTTTATTTTAATAGTTTATACCGAGTTTCGTTGTGAAACATCGAAAATTTTGACCACTAGACCTATTTTTAAATTTTCACTTAAGGCGAACTCCTACACCTAATGGTTTTAGAGGGTGCAATTGTGAAACTAAACCATCCAGGGACCCACTCAGACACCCACAAAAAATTCATAAAAATCAGTTCAGTCATTTAGGAGTTCAGCGACATACACACGTACTGAAGAATTATATATATATATATATATATATATATATATGTGTGTGTGTGTGTGTGTGTGTGTGTGTGTGTGTGTATGTCCACTGCTGTGGTCTCGAGGTAGCGTGCTGCCTTGTCACGCAGCGGGCCCGGGTTCGAGTCCCGGTCGGGACAGGCTCCTGGGTGAGGTTTTTCGGGGTTTTTCCTCACCTCTAAGACAAATGTCAGGAAACTTAGGGCCCAACGGTCCCCGAAAATCATCCGGCCATCATCATCATTCTTATCATTATTATCATCATCTTTCACCGGTGTGGAAGGCAACGGGAAGCTACCACACCTATAATTCCCTAGTAAAGCTGCAAAATATAGCATGAAATGCAATGATTGCAGTGAAAGACCTCCCCTCGGGCAGAATTGCTATGGATGGATGATATATATATATATATATATATATATATATATATATATATGAATGTGAGTCTGTCTGTTTTTTTTTCTTTATGGGCTCAAAAACTATTTGACCGATTTGAATGGGATTTTCCCCATAATTTAGAAAAGTTTTCTGGGACAATAAACGCATATAACATATTACTGTACGTACTAACGGGTCGGAGCAAAAAAAAAAAAGGCATCGATACACTAAAAAAGTTGCCTTTTGGACGCTTAAATGGCTAACGCTGATGACTTTGATGTCTGTGCGTTGCAGTTAAAAACTGCAGATAATTTCTTGGACACGGCCTTAATACATCGGATCACTTCTCTGGGGCAAAAAATCAAGGTGCATGTAAGCCAAATCCTAGGAAAATATTCAAATTAATTTTCTAAGTCTCTTTTCAAATCGGTTCATGAAGAGTTTAACCAGGAAGTGTTACAATGAGTTGTCTATCGCTGCCACCTCCTGTTGTTCTTTTCTTTCTTAATTGAACATTTGTTTTTTCTTGCAAGGTCCTGTTAATTGTATATATTGTTTAACAATATGTTTATTCTAATTATTTTGTAACAGCAATTATAACAAAGAAATACTCGTTGCTAGGATATGTTAGAATTATTATAGAAGTAAAATTTTCAAGTGTGTTGAACACAGATTTTGGAGTAAAACGTTAAGAAGAAATTTTTTGTAAAAAGACCACGATGGCGCTTCTGGGTCATATAATTTATGCAATTAAATTCTTAAGAGAATCAAAAGGAGCAACAGTGAAACAGATTTCAAATTACATCGAAAGTAATGCAGACACGACCGGCCGCATCAGAGGAAACATTAACTTAAGAGTAAGAAAAGCTTTGAACGATGCAATTGACAACGGTTTAGTAGATTCATATGCAAAGAGATATAAACTAACAACAGGCGGGAATATATCTGGAGATTGTGGATTCAAGAGGAGATCCAAGAAGGCAGGCAAGTGTAGACTTAAGATCAAGTCAAGTAGCCGCAGTGGATCAGAAGAATCTGGAAAGTGTAGACTGAAAAGAAAAACAAGAAGCCGACGCAGATCACACAGAAGGAAGTCAGGGAAATGTAGACTCATGAGGAAATCACAGAGCAGGAGAAGAAGGTCACGAACAAGGAAGTCGGGGAAATGTAGACTCATGAGGAAATCACGGAGGCGAAGGAGGTCACGGTCAAGGAGTAAAGGGAAATGTAGACTCATGAAAAAAACACGGAGCCGTAGAAGGAGGTCACGATCAAGGAGTAAAGGGAAATGTAGACTCGCGAGGAAATCACGGAGCAGAAGAAGAAGGTCACGAACAAGGAAGTCAGGGAAATGTAGACTCATGAAATCACGGAGCAGAAGAAGAAGGTCGCGGTCAAGGAGTAAAGGGAAATGTAGACTCATGAAAAAAACACGGAGTCGTAGAAGGAGGTCACGTTCAAGGAGTAAAGGGAAATGTAGACTCATGAAGAAATCACGGAGCCGTAGAAGGAGGACACGGTCAAGGAGTAAAGAGAAATGTAGACTCGTGAAGAAATCACGGAGCCGTAGAAGGAGGACACGGTCAAGGAGTAAAGGGAAATGTAGACGCGAGAGGAAGTCACGGAGTCGAAGTGGATCAATAAAGCGATCACAGAGAAGGAAGTCTGGGAAATGTAAGACCCGTAAGAGATCAAGAGCCTGTAGAAAATCGCGCAGTCGAGAGGAAAGCATATGCAGTATAACAACGGGAGGGGAAGGAATGTGTGGTCTTTTTGGACGCAAAGTCATGGATCCATCCGAAGGAGAAAAATTAAACTCTGACACCGAAAATCTAAATACATCTGGCTGAAATAAATAAAAAAAACCCTGTTGTAATTTATATTTGAAATCATTGTTTTCGCATTCAATATGGTTATTATATTGTGTATAAGATTTTTTAAAATTAATTTATGAATAAAATATTGACATACCAGAATTTTATTAACTATTATTAAGCAATATAATTAGATATAACCAGGTCGGGAAAGTGTAGATAGCTCATCCTAATTTAGAAGAAACATGCCTAGAATAGATCAGATTTTTAGTATGAAAATATTATAGAAAATGAATGGGAATATGCCACTGTAGACCTATACCAACCATAATATATGTTGACTTCAAAAATACATTCACACTTTTCAAATTCATATTAAAGCACCGTTGAGGTTATGTAATAAGATGTTAATTATAAAATATAAACATTATTTTAAAAAACAGAAACAAGAAATAAGTACGAAAATAAAGGTGTATATAAACTAAAATGCAATAGTTGTGAAAAATTCTACATAGACAAAGCAACAACAAACTTTAACACACGGTATTCGGAACATTTCAAAAATGTTATTAATCTTCTTGTATCTTGTAAGCCCATGTTTCCCTTAACAGAGATTTAGGCGTTCTCCCCCTACAGGGAAGAATTTGAACAATACTAATTTAGTTACACTTGTTTTCGTATAGATGCCATTTGAGTGGTCCGTGGTCAGCGTTCCGCCTCATACTGACATCTAGGAAACCAAGTTAGTACTAGGAAGGGATAAATTCGGTAAATTTTGCTTAGAGGCCTTTTCATTGAGGCTTAAGGATATTTTACGAGCCTGAAATATTCAAACTCGGGACCCACGGCTTAAAGTCCCTCCCGGAGGACTCGCTCCTTGGATTTTTCCATCCTAAAAATATCCATCGACCCCGGCCGGGTTTGAATCCGCGACCCTCGGGACCAGAGACAACGAGCATAACCACGAGTCCACCGCGGCCGATACAATGAAGAAAAATCAACTTTTGCCAAACACATAGTAAAAACAGGTAATCGATTTGAAAAAATCGATAACTCTATATCAATACTACACAGTCAACTTTTATAAGATTCATGATGTGTTCCGTTGAGGTTTATTCAAAATTAATATAAAATTATAGAATATTCACCTGAAAGGTCCGTCTCCTCAACTTAATTATCATTTAACTGTAGCGCTTTCGGGACTTTAAGTTGAGGAGACGGACCTTTCAGGTGAATATTCTATAATTTTATATTAATACTACACAGCATCAGCATCCTTGAAAACACAGATATTCTAAAAGAAGTAAAGAATAAAGACCTACTCAACGAGAACATACCCGCAGACATAAATCCGTTATACAACCTATACAACACCATCAGTTCCAGTTAAAATGCAGAAGATGAAAAATTGCTTTTGAAAGGCCTCCATATTGGAATAACTTGAAGAAGTTTAATAATTTAGTTGAGGACGACTGACTTACCAGGTAAAAATTTTATAAATAACATCTTATTCTAAAAGACATTCGATTCAGTTGCAATAAGAACAGTTAAGTCTCATAGATTGCGATGGACAGGACATGTGGCACGAATGGAAAATGTGAGAGGGACATGGAAACTCCTTGAAGGAAAACCACAGGGAAATTGCAGTAGGTAGACCAAGAATAATGGTGGAAGAATAACATTAACCAGGACTTAAGGGAAGTAGATTATACAGGAAACGACTAGAAAACATCTCAGGAAAGGGATGTATGAAGAGCGTATGTCCGCGCGGCCATGAGCCTACGGTTTCGATAAAACTAGTGAGTTAGTTAATAAACAAAAATTTACGAAGGTGTTTATATCCCTCCTCATCACACTACCTATTATTCGAAATCTTTTACAGTTTCTCTTGCTAGAACATGGAATTCACTTCCACCCTATGTCAGAGACTGCCAAACTTTACCATCTTTCAGAAATAAATTGAAAATAAAATCACTAACAGAAACAACTCACTAATACTACTTTTTAAGAATTAATAATGCGTTTTTGCATTATTTAATAAAAATAGACTTAGGATTTGTTAATATATTTACCTAATGCCTTGTATAAAAAGCGTAGATTAATTCATTGTAGTGTTTTTTTTCTCTTCTTTTTATGCATAGTAGATTCGAGCTGTTATTCCTTTTTTATTCATTGTATCATTAATTTAATTTTAATTGTATTTAGTTTCATTCTATTATTAGACATTAATTTCATTATTATTCAATATGACAGATAATGAATTGTTCAATAACTATTATTGTAACTTTTTTTGTATTCATATGTAACATGTTTGTCCTGTCTAATATGACTACTATTATAATTTTTTTGTATTCATGTGTAACATATGTTTGTCCTGTTTTATATGACTATTATTTTATTTTTTTTTGTATTCATATGTAACATATGCTTGTTCTGGTGAGTGGAAGAGAAGGCCACATGACCTTAACTCCACCAGGCTAAATAAATAAATAAATAAATAAAAAATAAATAGTACAATATGTGGCACTTTATTTCAAGGCATTCTATGTAATGAGCTATGCTGCAGTTGTATTCAATATTTTGAACTGCACGGTAATATAAATGTATATTTTTATTTTGAAGTATACAGTTTTAAGTGTTGAATTCCTGCACACGTGTTCTTTGCTTTAGCAAAGTGTACAATTGCGTCGCGACTTAACTAACGTCATATGCCCAGTTGTAATATGATACGTAAGTTCGAATGTCAAAACAAATAACTTCGTATCAGTGGCGTAGCCTGTTATACCCAAGATGGAGGAAAACATTATATTCCGAATAAAAATTTTAATGCTAGTTTATTTTTTTTTTGCGTCCTTATGAAATGGAAATGGACCATAAATGACAAATGAGGGATATTTTAAAGAAATGGCTGAATATAATACGTAGGTACAATAATAATATTATAAACAAGAATGAGTCATAAAGAAATTAAACATAGGCTCTTCTTCTTCTTCCTTTCGTGTGATAGACGTGGTCTGTTACGGTCTCAATCCAACGTTTGAAGGGTCTGCCCAAAGATCTCATGCATGGTGGCTGGTAATTTAAGATTTGATGTGGTATTCTTGCTCTCCTCATTCTTCTTACGTGAGAACAAGCAGAACAAGAATACCGCGTCAAATCATAAAAACATAGGCTCAATTCTGGAAATGATTGCTATTATGCATTATGGGGACTCTTGACGTCCCAACTTCTCTCAAAAAAACATTAAACTGAAAATACATAAAACTGTTATTCTCCCAGTTATATTATATGGATGTAAAACATGGACTCTTACTTTAAGGGAGGAGAACAGGTTATGGGTATTTTAGATAAAGATTTTAGAAAAATGTTTGGACCAAAGAGAAATGAACAGACAGGCGAAAGGAGAAGACTTACACAACAATAAGTATTTGATCTTTATGGGATACCAGATATAATGAACAGTTAATTGTCGTAGACTGCGATTGACATGACATATGGCACGAATGTGGAATGAAAAAGGGACATTGGAGAAGATTACAAAAATGTATTACTAACGAAGAAAAATCAAATTTTGTAAAACACATACTAGAAACGGGTCATTAGTTTAACAAAATCCAA
The DNA here is from genome assembly GCA_030220185.1 of Diploptera punctata. Lineage (NCBI taxonomy): Eukaryota > Metazoa > Arthropoda > Insecta > Blattodea > Blaberidae > Diploptera > Diploptera punctata. Next base: position 927,926 of record JASPKZ010007250.1, on the reverse strand, counting down.
GATACCATGACAATCAAAAGAGAGAAACAACAGTAAGATTAGCAACTTAGAAATCTTGAAAAGCAAAGAATATAAACGTTCTAAATGAGAACACACGCACAGACCTAAACGCATTAAATAAATCATACGCCGACATCAGTACCAATTAGCATGCCGAAGATGGAACACGCTTTTGAAATTCCTTCACAATTAAATAATTTAACGAATTTTTAAAAAATGAAAATCAATTCTAATTGAAGAATGCGGGTTTAAAAAGTTCCATATTATTATTTAAAACAGTTTTCCATCATTTGTCACTAACTGTCCATTTCCATTTCATAATTTAGATCTATTTCTATGTGTGACCATATATTTAGTTTTATTGTTTTGCCTTTAGTTATTATATGAAATACAATTATATAGGAAGGTTTGGGTAATGTGAACCCTTCTATTTGAGTGGAATATGTTAATATCGTCTTTAATTGGTGCTGCTCTCGAACAGAAAAATATTTTAACTTCTTCCCCTTATCAACTTTGAGGGGTTCAAGGCCAGTTTCTTTTATTCTTTCTGTGAAGAAGGGTTTATTTGCGATATTTATGAAGATAGCCACTTTAAAAGTTTTTCAACTAAGAATCAATTCTTAATTTCTGCCATTGAATATAAGAAATGTTGAAAAAACTCCTTGATATATTATATTATGTTGTAGGCTAAGGGCCTTCTAGGCCTGTCGCGCTATGGAAAAGATGCTGTTTTAATATACTGACGGGCTTGGTTTGATATTATATGACATGGTGGCTGTATAAAATAATTAAACATAAGAAAGAAATTCGGTTAATGTGGACCCTCCACGAGGACCTGGGTCCACTTTACACGAATGCGTATATTTTATCAATGAGGATGCTATCTGTGAAAACAATTCACTTCATTAATTTTATTTTACGTCCTTGTAATTTTACTAAACGCAAAGACAGTCGCTTTCTACGGTTGAATGAGGTGTGAATGTTATAATCAACAATAATTTTTTCAAAACATTAAAAAAAAACAACGCTTTTTAACTATGATCAGTCATATATATTTTCAGATTAACCTGTGCCTGTCTGTATAAATTAATATAGTAAATAAACTTAAGAATATACTGAAAGCTAAGGTGGACTCTGGGGGTCCAATTTATCCGACTATGGAGGTTAAAGTGGACTTTTCTTGTAATGTAAAAAAGTTTATAAATTATGAGGATGTTTCCATATTTGAATAAAATAACAATTATATTTCACAGTTACAACACTGTAATAAACAAACTAACACATTTAATTACCTCGGATACATGGTTATATACGAAGAGGAAAAACATTTTAGGGTCGGTTTCACCAACAGAGGTAACTGTATTACGCCAGTTTAAGCAATCATTATACACAGGGAAAACTGGCGTAATACAGTTACCTCTGTTGGTGAAATTGACCCTTAGTCAAAAAATTATAAAATTTAACAGAATAACAGGTATTATAAATAATATTTTCAAGCCAAACACAGTACAGCAACACACACGAACTAGAATTTATAAAACACTGGCCAGACTTATTATGTTACGGCAGTGAGGCCTGCACAATTCGCAGAGTAGATGAACAAAGACTAACTGCGGCAGAAATGAAATTTATGAGACGTACTACAGGTTACTCAAGAACAGACCATAAAAAGAAATTATGAGATTCTGAAAGAATTACAAACAGAATCAATCATGGAATATGTGCAAAAATATACAAACAACTGGAAATCTCATGTAAGAAGAATGAGCAGAACAAGAATACCACGTCAAATCTTAAATTACCAGCCACCAGGCAAGAGATCATTGGGCAGACCCTTCAAACGTTGGATTGAAACTGTAACAGACCCCTAGGTCTATCGCATGAAAGGAAGAAGAAGAAACTAAATTCAAATCCCTTAATTAAGAAAAACAACAAATTTAAAACAGGGGTCCAAATTACCCGAAGTTCATTGCAAGAATTGAAAGTTATTTGACTAAGGTTTCGAAATTTCGGCCTCAGTTCTTGTTTGGTCGTACAGTCCACCGCTGTGGTCTCGAGGTAGCGTGCTGCCTTGACACGCAGCGGGCCCGGGTTCGATCCCGGTCGGGACAGTTTTTCTGGGTGAGGTTTTTATCGGGGTTTTCCTCACCTGTAAGACAAATGTCAGGAAAACTTTAAGGCCCAAACGGTCCCCGAAATCATATGGCGATCGCAATCATCATCATTCATATTCATCTTAGATTAAGCTTAGGATTAGGGACTCTCCTGGCGCACCACTATCATCATCATCACCCATCATATCATCGGGGCAACGTAACCCCGCCTTCCAGGCGCCCCAACCGGGTTACAAGTACGCCATGCCAGGAGAGAACACCAGGAATGTCAAAAAACAACCTGGGGCATTTACAAAAAAAAAAATTCAACTCATACATAAAATTTGACTTTCAAAGTTAGTGTAACATAATCGATTAGTAATTGTTACGATTATAATACTAACAATTCATTTCCGTATTTTTAATTTGAACTCGGTGACGCAGTAACAGATGGAGTAACGATAAATATGAAGGTGTGTTGGGGTTAAGGACTTGTTAATGAAAATTTACTAAAAATAGAAAAAGCAAGTTGACATAAGTAAAAAATAGAATGGGCATGTAAACATAAGCAAATCTGGTGATAAGCAGCGAGTAGACAAAATATTTACACACTCTCAAGTGCAATTCACTGTAGAATGTTAAAAAAGCTAAATCACAGGGGTTTTCAAACTGTGCAGCAGAGACACTCCCCGAGGAGGCGCCGAAGGTTTTTCAAGGAAGGCACGAGAACTTCGAAAAAAGATCCTAAAAGCGTGATAGCGTAGAATCTATAAGTACATCTTGCTATAGGCCTACCCGTACAGCCTCCCTAAGAGAGTTACTTAATCCTATCCTGAGCTAATGATTTCAAATCATTCACTGTATAATCTTCTTCCCTCAAATCATGGTTAATTCTCATTATTGGTCTACCAACTGAGCGTTTTCCCTGTTTTTTCTACAAGAAGTTTCCATGACTTTCTTTCATTCCCCATTCGTCTCACATGTCCTGCTCATCGGAGTCTATGAGACTTAATTGTTCTTATTATACCTGGTTTCCTATAAAGATCATGCAGCAGTCCACTGTTCGATATTCTTCTCCATTCACCTGTCTGTTCAACTGTCTTTGCTCCAAAATTCTTCCCAAGAACTTTATTTTCATACTCGTAATATTTTCTCATCCTTTGGAAAAAATAAGTGCCAATTACAATTTAAAAATTTTAAACAATAAAACTTAAAATTTTTGCATTTAAAGGACACGATACCTTAAGAGCATAAATAGTAATTGATTATAACATTTTAGAGCAGGTGAACAGTTTTAAATAAATAAATGTAATCTAATGTGTGGCACTATTAAAATAACCCTTAAAACACAAGAGAAGAAACAAAAATTAAATTTTATAAAGTAATGGCTGTTCCTGTACTGATGTATGGATCAGAATATTGGGTGATCACTAAAAGACAAGTACAAAGATTGGAAGCAGCTGAGATAAGATTTTTAAGAAATTTAGCAGCATATACTCTGCTCTATAAGAAAATAAATGAAGATATAAGAAAGGAACTAAATATTTTCAAACTTACAGATCGAATAATTAAGTATAGGAACGACTGGAAAGAACATCTTGATAGAATGCCAGAAGGAAGATTTTCAAAATTATTGCTAAATTATGAACCGCAAGGAAGGAGAAATGTTGGACGCCCACACAGAAGATGGTCTGAACAATTTTAACAATTCTACTTTCATGAAACCGGAACGAGACAACAGGCTTAATCCCTGGATGATGATATATATTTTGCGGAACAGAATTCAGCATATAGGAATCAATGAAAAACAAAGTAAAGTCGAGTTCGTTAATAATCAAAATCGTAGTATTAGGAGTAGGGGTTCACCTCAAACGAAAATTTAAAAAATCGGCGTATTTTTTTTTTTTCGCAGCGAAACACAGTTTATTCTATTGATATAAAACGAAGAGGGTATTTTCCAAGAATCAGCGAAATTTGACCATTAGAATCGGGGGTTTACCAGAAACCCGAAATTGAAAAAAATACACTCTTTGTTTTCACAGCCCGACACATTTAAATAACTGGCACGATAAATGATTTGCCAAATTAACAAAAGAGAGACATTTGTTGTAAACTAGTAATATTGAACTATAATAAATAAGGCGAATCTGATAATTGTTGGAGAATCAAAACAAATAATGAACTAAACAAATTAATCAAAAATCAGAACATAGTAAACCATATAAGATCTCTCAGAATTGGTTGGCTTGGACATTTGATAAGAATGGACGAGCAGATACTGGTCAAAAAACTCTACAAATGGAAACCTATAGGAGGCAGAGCTGTAGGAAGACCGAAGATCAGATGGGAAGATGTCACAATGAACGATATAAGGAAAATGAAAGTGACTAATTTGAATGTGGCAAGAGACAGATTGGCATGGAGGAGGATTGTTGAGAAGGCCAAAACTTTCACTTTTGAAGTTGTCGTGCCTTAAGATGATGATGAATAAATAAGGTGGATCTGATAGATCTTACCCATAATATTATAATGATATTGTGAAAAGAAAGATTAATGTCTGAATCAGGAATCGAACCGTGGACCTCTCGTTCTCCGTACTAGTGTGCAGATCACTACACCTGGTTCAGACATTAATTTTTCTTTTCACAATATCATTATAATATTATAATATGATCCATTATTGGAACTGTGTTAAAATAACAGTATTGTAAAATGTTAAATAATATCTTACCTCACATATATAGGGTCACTGCTATAAAGTAAAAATATTCTCTTTAATTTGCTTACTTGTTATAGTCAGCTACTAGATGGCAGTGAAGACCGAGTTCTCGCGACATCTAGTAATAATGGAGAATATAATACATATATAAGGAAAAATAAATGTTTGAATTGGATTCGCCTGGAGGTGTAATGGATAACACGCTGAGGTACAGACTCAGAGTTCCGGGTTCGAATCCCGTCCAGGCATTTACTTTTCTTATCATACCATATATATATATATATATATATATGTGTGTGTGTGTATGTATGTATGTTTCATTTGACATGTTTCGATATGTTATCCATATCATTATCAAATTGTCCAGCTGGACAAGCTGATGATGATATGAACATCATATCGAAACATGTCAAATGAAACATATATATTTATGATATAATATCTATCATATTCACCTTACTTATTAGGAACATCCTCATAATGTTACTTCCTATTGTAATTTATATATTCATCATCATCATCATCATCATCATAGTCCAATCACGAATTTAGGCCATTTTTTTTACCTGTTTCAGCCTTTTGAATCGACGTCCTGGTCTTCTTCCCGCAGGATGATAGCTTAACTTTTGTTTCGGTATGCTGTGATCTTCCATTCAAATGAACATATTGCATCCATCTGACCGTGATCGGAATTTCAAACTTTTCTCTTCCCAGGAACGTTGGAATTGTGTTTCTATTTTTTTTTGTTTTTTGGAAGAAATAAATGTTTGAAATCTGTTCCTTCTTTCTGAATACCCCTGTATATGGCATCGTCAGTACTCAAAATCAATAATTGATTATTTCATCGCAAATAATAAGATTTTTAAGTTGTTTCTCGATACAGTAAAACTTGTTTAATCCGCATCGTGAATAATGCGGAAATCTGTCCAATGTAAACAAATTTATTCGTCCCGGCAAAATAATAGTAATTTTACGTATATTTATTTTGCATAAAACGGAATCTGTCCAACACGAAAACGGAAGAGTATTTCTACCACAATTGATGAAAAAATATTTATAAAGCGTAAAGACAGAAATAAATTAGTTTCCACTTCATTGAATTCACGTTACGAAAAAAAAAAAAAAAGAAAACCTAAGGAATGATCCTGCCTCCGGGTGAAGTAGAGATTCTGTACCTGACATTTTATTTCGGCCTCACTGCACACACCCGTTATGCGAAATACAAATACCTGTCTTACAAATAACCATTGCACTGTAAAATCTTAAATTAGTTTAAATTCTAAGACCGATCTTTCACAGGTAGCGTTCTGATATTATGGAATAAAGATGGCTAAAACTTATGTTGTCATTAAACGAAAAATTGGAAGTGATTGAAGATAAATCTCCAAATTTTCGGACCGATGTTCCAAAATCAAGCTCTAGTTGTTGCTAAATCCCTAGAAAATAATGATTTCAAGGCATCTTCAGGTTGGCTCGACTGTCTTAAAAGACGGCACAATGTAGTGTGGAATTAAATTTGCGTGAAATCAATGGATGTGGACGAAAGTGTAGTTAGTGAGCGGAAAATGAAACTGCATACTTTCATTTGAGGTTTTGCGCATAAGAGACATTTTTAACGCTGACGAAACCGGACTTTTTTCGCGCGTTACCGTCGAAGTCGCTTATACATACTATACTAACTTTTCTAAGGCAGTTGAACTACAATTAATCTAAGGTATGTAAAAAGACATATACGTTACTCTATAATCTAATACTATTAAAAAGTTTGGCCGGGTGGGAGAACAGTGCCTTTTTATTTACGCACTTTAACAGTACATAATTGGCATACATATTAATCAAATACTATATTTAACGTATTTCAATCTGGGAAAGTTATTATAATTTCTTTATTTTCTCGTAAATATGAAAATAAAGTGGGACTATTTCCTGTCATGACCACAAAGGTTACAACAGTTCTTACTTCTAACCAGCGATAAACCACCGATTATCACAGCGATGAACACCGATGACCACAGATATACCACCGATGAACAGCGATAAAACTTCAACAAATTATGTCCGAATTTGCATTTTACATATTTAACCGCGTAAAATAATAAAAAGGACGTTCCCTGGAATTCACCTACGTTAGAGTAATTGATTTAGTTTTCATTCAATGATTTAGGTTTGGTTAGCTTTTAGTTTCCTTGCATTTTAAATCTGATTTAATACGTAACATAAATGACCTCTTCATATCTGTTATTCTATGGAACATTCAACATGTCTGACGGTTACAACGTAAAATCATATTTCCACTACTTCATTTCATGATACGTTTCAATATTTTGACGATGGTTAAATCCCAGAGCTAAATGGTATCATCAACACTTCGTAATACTTTAAATTACATCAAAAATGGCATAAGTCGTGTAAGTAAAAAGCTGGTCTTGTATAACCCCACCAAAAGTTTTAGCTTTTTATAACGCGGAATTTTGTCTAACGTAGAAAAAGAAATTAATTTATTTTACGCAGTTCTAACTGTTGTCTCAATGTGTACATAGTCATTTAAATATTCTCACGTTATTCTGTTTAGTGGTTATTGATAAGTTTTTTCTCAGTTATTGTGGTTTACAAAACAATTTATAAGTTATGGGCATTACAGTGACTAGAATCAACTAAATTCCATGTACTTTAATACCTAACCACAGGTCTGTGTTATTTATTTTTTTCTTTCAATGCTTCGAGAACGTAATATGTTTATTTTTTTTATTTTTATTGCAGTCTTTTTTTGTCTGACTAATTGCAATGGCCGTGAAAATGTAAGACGATATGCGACTTTGTGCAACTGTTACACGAGTTACAGGCTGTCTCAAAATTAAATATCTACAGTCCTTGCTGATGATTGAGACAGGGATATTTATATGCTTAAAGTTAAAATCGCAACTTAGTATAATGAAAAATAAGACATCTGACTACATTTATCTTGATTCCACATACTAAAGTAGGATTTTAATAGTTATCTAGATATTAAAGTTAAAAAATCACTAACTTAATGCATTTCATTGGAAGGACCAAATACAAAGTAAAATCTGTCTCCAGAATAAAATTTTAGAGAGATCTAATCAATCTAAATATCTTGGATATTATCTCTCTATCTGGGATGAAAAGGATATCCCTGAAAAAATCACTAGTTATAATAAAAGTTTGGGAATTGTTAATGAAGTTATGAAACCATCCTTTGTACAAAAAAACACCAGATTACGTTTATATAAAACTTTGGCTAGACCAGTGTTGACCTATGGTAGTGAAGCATGGACACTAAAAAGACAACATGGAAGGAGAATAACGGCTTGTGAAATGAGATTCATGCGCAGAACAGCGGGTTACACCAGATGGCATCGGAAAAGGAACACCGATATCTTAAAAGAATTGAAGACTACGCCAATTTTGGAATATATTAAACAGTACCAACTAAATTGGAAACACCATCTTGAAAGAATGAGTTCAAATCGGATCCCCAAAGCTGTTTATAATTATATACCAAGAGGACGAAGATCACTTGGGCCGTCCTATGAAACGCTGGAGAGAATATTTTCTATAGGATCGTAACAGGCCTTGGCCTAATACTTGGGAGGAAGAAGAAGAAGAAAGATTATTATTGTTATTATTATTATTATTCAAATTAAGAAGCGTACGAATAGATTCTGAACATGATTTCGCTAGTTCAGTAAATCATATTTCTCTACCAGGAAAAAATTCAAATAAATTTCATTAATGTGAAAAAAAAGGCAAAAATAATAATTTTCACCTTCCTTATATAAGTAGACTATGTGCTACCCTAACTGCTAGCAAATGGATGATAGGATCGACCTTGAGTTCCATTGTAACGCAATGAATGATGTCTACTGATTCAGAGGTCAGGGGTTCCAAAATTGTTTTATATTCCACCTAGGGTCACATTATTCAAAATTTATTAATATTGGTTTAAATTAAACTAGTTAAATTTTATATGATTTTCATATTTATTATATAATTCAGTGACAGCTGTTTCGGTACACTGTACCTTCTTCAGACATGTTAAATTGTGAATTGTGTTCCAACTGATCTAAGCAACAATACAACAATATTTATTTAAATTTTTTAATTTAACAAAGGGGATTCATTCAAATAAGTTGAGAATTTAACAGTTAAATTTTAAAATTTAAATAAATATTGTTGTATTGTTGCTTAGATCAGTTGGAACACAATTCATAATTTGTTAACATGTCTGAAGAAGGTACAGTGTACCGAAACAGCTGTCACTGAATTATATAATAAATATGAAAATCAAATAAAACTACGTTTTATTTTTATTTAATTAATAAATATGGATTTTCATCAAGTAAACACCAACTCAATTGATTACAAACTAGTTAAAGTTTGGTACTTAGTTTAAACTGGATTTAGCTTTCCAGATTTAGTTAAACTTAGCTTAAGGTACATCAATTGAAAATACACTAATGATGGCTCTCATTGTACTTCATCATCTGATAGTTCGGGGCTATAGTTTTGGATAAATCGTCCATCTATCATTGTCACTCCTTGTTTCCTCTTTCATTATTTTCATCCATTCAACTACTGTTTTCTCGACATTCCTCTTAACTTGTTCCTCACATCTATATCTCGGTCGACCTCTTGGCCTTTTCCCTAGCTCTAAAATATGTTCCCTCCTAATCTTAATTTCAGTGCTTGTCTTGGTATCTTTCCAATATTCATTATTTTATCCTGACCATATTATTTTATTCTACTATCCTCCATTTCAACTTGTATTTTATCTAATTTCAAAATTTAATATAGCTCACTATTATATACCGTAGTCTTCTTCAGTGGTCTGTCTGTTCATCTCTTATTTGGTCTCACAATTCAACCTCATAACTTTATTATCAAATACTAGTGACCTTTTATCTTCCCTTAATGTAAGAGTCCATTTTTTGCATCCACATAATGTAATTTGGGAGAATAACTGTTTTATATATTTCCTGTTTAATGTTTTTTTTAGAAAAAGTTGGGACAACTAGAGTCCCTGTAATGTATAATAGCATACATTTCCAGAACTGAGCCTATGTTTATTTTTTTTATTTTTAATGCATTCATTACAAGGGACTTCTATCTTCCCTACTACTCTCAATAAACGTTAAAGCAAATGTATATAAAACGGTTATTCTTCCATTTATATGGATCCAAAACATAGTCTATTAATTTAAGGGAGAAAAAAAAACGAGTATTTGGGAATAAAGTTCTTAGGATAATTATTAGACCAAAGAGAGACTATCAGACAGTAAATGGAAAAGACTATGTAACAACAAGCCATATGATCTTACGGGAAACCAGATGTAGTAAGAACAGTGAAATCTCGTCGACTGCGATGGGCAGGATATGTGACACGAATGGGGAGTGAAAGAGGGGCATGGAAGCTCCTTATAGGATAACCTGAGAGAAAAAGCCAGTAGGTAGGCCAAGATTGATGAGGTAGAATAACATTGACCATGATTTGAGGGGATGATTAGAAAATGTTAACTCAGGATAGGGATATTTGGAGATCTTCGTCCATATGGCTATGAACTACGCGTTCGATAGTCTAAAATATAGTGTGTTGGAGTTACATAAATGTGTTTGTGCGCGCGCATTTATTTAAATACCGAAAATACTTTACAGTATGTGACGCGAAAACTTTTTCTAAATTCCAATCATACACCATGTGCATGCTTTAACAAACGCAAAGCGGTTTACACTATGGAATCACGGGGTGCAGCCAACATATACATTATACGCAATGAACCTAAAAGCTAACCTAATGCAATTTAAGTACTCTAACCTGTGAAATACCAACCTAAAGCTTCTTAACACAGTTTAAGCACTCTAACCTTCGAAAGAATGCAACGCCCAAAAATAAATAGTAAGTTCTGAAATTATAAAGTATATGTGTACAGTTGCACATACGATCCTAAAGTTTCTATTCCTTCTCCTTTCTTTTTTGTTTCTGTCAGTACTATTATGTCCTGCTTCAAATTCTCCATCTGTTTAAGGACCTCCTCCATTTTATTCCTTATGCCTTGTACATTCCATGTTCCAATTAGCAGAGTTCGTTTCCGTAGCTTGATTCGTCTTCCTTTTAATCTGACATGTTTATCTCTATTATGTTTTTTAGCATTGCAATTTTTTTCTGATGGGAGGGAGCTGGCCTACCGCATCAACCCCCAACCTGGAGGACCAGGGATTATTTCAGGTGTCTATCCTTAGATCAGTTGCTTTCACTATAGCCAAGAGCCTGATCTGCCCTTTAGGAAGATTTTGACAGAAAAGATAAGATGAAATGATCCCCTCGGCCTCGAATACTCTAATACCATCGGGGTCGGAAAACAAGTGTTCAGTCCAGAGAGACTGGATAGGAAAGATAAAAAAAAGAGTTATGGTATGGAAGTGGAAGTAATACCATATCGGTCAATATCTCACCATGCTGACCAGTAGCCCATCCCGTCCGTTCACCACATAAGTTATACGTATAAGTTATATGGTTACTAACAGCTGAACCACGTGAATGTGGGATTGGACACTAGGAAGATGTGCAGGTCAGTTCCTCTACGTCTTAGAATTTAAAGCAATTAGAGGCGGACATGTCCAGCGAATGGAATAGGATCGACTACCAAAATCTGTTTTGGAATGGAAACCTGAGGAAAGACGAGGCAGAGGAAGACCTAAAACCTCCTGGAGTCAGGGAATATGTTTATACATGAAGGAGAAACATCTACAACCAGGAGATTGGATGGACCGACAAAATTGGCTATTAGGAATCGTACGATGTCAAAGACATTAATCAACCAATGATCTATCTATATATCTATCTATTTATCTATCTATCTATCTATCTATCTATCTATCTATCTATCTATCTATCTATCTATCTATCTATCTATCTATCTATCTATCTATCTATCTATCTATCTATCTATCTATCTATCTATCTATATCTATCTATCTATCTATCTATCTATCTATCTATCTATCTATCTATCTATCTATCTATCTATCTATCTATCTATCTATCTATCTATCTATCTATCTATCTATCTATCTATCTATCTATCTATCTATCTATCTATCTATCTATCTATCTATCTATCTATCTATCTATCTATCTATCTATCTATCTATCTATCTATCTATCTATCTATCTATCTATCTATCTATCTACCTATCTATCTATCTATCTATCTATCTATATATATCTATCTACCTATCTATCTATGTGTACAGTTAATTAGTACATACTCTATGTTGGCTCTACTGGAACATGTCTCTGTTGTTGCATAGGATATTCGTTAAAATCAATATGGTTGCCACGTCTTCATGTAGTTAAATGTCATAGAAAAATATATTGAAATAATCGTTAAAAAATGTAAAAATCAATGTAAATGGTGGGAAATAATTTGAAAAATTAAACCCTAAGAATAACATTTGACTGGAGTTTATGAAGGGATTTTAAAAAGTGGCGTACAGGTTGTAAAGAATAGCCAAAATAACGATTATGGGTCAGGTAAATCGGTAATAATATATCGGATTATTCATATTATGGAACTTAGACAAGAGACTAGACAAACCTTGCTTGACACCAATTAGCGGAAAGTTAGAATTTTTCTTTTTTTATTCGAATTCGGGCCAATTCAGACTTATTTGAAATAAGTTCTAGGGATATTCCTTAGGATAAGGCAGACCGAAGAATAAAGTTAACAATATTGTCTCATTTCGTTTGATGGGAATAAGAGTAAACTTGTGTTTAGATTCCACAAAGTATATAATGTTATCCAGCTTTGAATTACGAACTCCTGGTCTAGTCTCCGGTTATCTACCAAGACCTTTGGTCATTCGGATCAAGTCAGTACACTTGGAAATAAGGGAATCTGGCAGAACGCTGATGTTATAATCGATAATATTTACGTCATACTCTGTAAAAGAAATAAAAGTTGAATATTTCGGTGGCAGACACCCACCCTCTCACCCCCGAAACTTCCAAACTTGCTTACGTCACAATACAAGCAGGTGCCTTCCAGTCTGCCAATCTGCTATTGGCTAGAAAACTAAATTCCTCATTCCGTCACAAATCATTCTTTGCGTGGGTGAATTAATACAAATTATTTTTTCCAAAATCACTCAGTTTTTACAATATTTGTAAAAAACATAAATTCAAATATGCGTTCTCCTTAAGTCTACGTCAATATATATATATATATATATATATATATATATATAGTCGACCGCTGTGCTGTGGTCTCGAGGTAGCGTGCTGCCTTGTCAAGCAGCGGGCCCGGGTTCGATTCCCGGTCGGGAAAGGTTCCTGGGTGAGTTTCTTTCGGGGTTTCTCCTCACCTGTAAGACAAATTTCAGGAAGCTTAGGGCCCAATGGTCCCCGAAAATCATCCGGCCATCATCATCATCATCCTTATCAATATCATTATCATCCTTCATGGGTGTGGAAAACAACGGGAAGCTACCACACCTAAAATTCCCTAGTAAAGCTGCAAAGCATACCATCAAAATGCTATAATTGCTGTGAAAGACCTGCCCTTGGGCAGAATTACTATGGATGGATGGATATGTATGTAAATATGTATATGTATCCATAGTAATTCTGTCCGAAAGCAGGCCCTTCACTGCAATCATAGCATTTTCATGCTATGCTTGCACCTTTACTAGGGAGTTGTGTAGGTGTGGTAGCTTCCCGTTGCTTTCCACACCGGTGAAGGATGATAGTGATGATGATAATGATAAGGATGATGATGATGATGGCCATATGATTTCGGGGACCATTTGGGCCTTAAAGTTTTCCTGACATTTGTCTTACAGGTGAGGAAAAACCCCGATAAAAACCTCACCCAGAAAAACTGCCCCGGCCGGGGATCGAACCCGGGCCCGCTGCGTGACAAGGCAGCACGCTACCTTGAGACCACAGCGGTATATCTGAAATAAGAACAAGAGGATATGGAGTGGATGAATAGGGACGAATGGGGAAGGGAAATAAAACTTTAGGCACAGCAAGATGTCAACATAGAAAATCTGTATATATAAAAAATGGGCTATATATGTATTACACATCCAAGTTAGCTGTGCACGGGCGGAGGGGAAGAGTTTTAACGCTAGTGTCGCCGAACTACTGAATCTATGGAAGGGATGTAGGAGAAGACTGTACATCCGATCACATACTGAAATGGTTCAATTTTAAGTGTGGGCGGAGAATCCCTAGACACGTGTGAAAGATCTTAACATAGTTGTTATATTAGTCATTTAAGCACTGAACGCTCATGGGATCGGAAAAGGAACACCGATATCTTAAAAGAATTGAAGACTACGCCAATTTTGGAACATATTAAACAGTACCAACTAAATTGGAAACACCATCTTGAAAGAATGAGTTCAAATCGGATCCCCAAAGCTGTTTATAATTATATACCAAGAGGACGAAGATCACTGGGCCGTCCTATGAAACGCTGGAGGGAAAATTTTCTATAGGATCGTAACAGGCCTTGGCCTAATACTTGGAAGGAAGAAGAAGAAGACGCTCAAGCGGTCGGATCATTTAAAATCACAGTATTTGTAGTCTCTCCGTTACCAGCTTCACAATAAATCACAAGTGGCAACATGCAATGAGAAGGGTCAGCCCATTCCTACATGTAACCCCAGTAAAAACAGGGTTGTCAAATTAATAATTTTGTCAATGACCGCGTAAAAGGACGAACCATTAAAATGCATATACCCCAGCCACTGATTCTCCGGCCCTGAAGTTTTCACGACAGTGTTGTCGATATGGATATTCAGTGGGAGTGGCCGCTTTATGTATGCGGTTAGCAGACATACAGCTGACATCATCTCAGCAATTTCAAACCTTAATAGCGCGCTATAGCAGCGTCAAGGGCAGTGATTGGTTGTGGCGGACGTGCACTCCTACGTCGCCCATTTCCTTATTGGCGAGTTTCTCCCTTTACCCCTCGTATAACCTAAACTTCAGAGCCGGAGTTACAGTGGCTGTAGTATAGTATTTGTCAGCTCTCTACCTGCCAGAAAAAGAACATATACAGATGACAGGAAGTGGCAACATAGTAAGTCAATACTAATACAATTCATTGTTAAAACCATTGAGGTGGAGAGTCATAAAATAAAATAAGTTAAAATATACCTTCTTAGGTAAGATCCATCGTCCTCAACTTATAAAATATGCATTCTTTATGCCTGTAGGCCTTTCAGAACATCCGTTCCACCTTCAGCAGGTCATTCTTCGCTACAATATCTAGTGTGGTGTTGATGCTCGTGACTCACGACCACACCACATTAGGACCAGCAGCATCAACCATCATACTAGATATTGCAGCGAAGAGGGGCCTGCTGAAGATGGAATGGATGTTCTGAAAGGCCTACAGGCATAAAGAGTGCATATTTTATAAGTTGATGACGACGGATCTTACCTAAGAAGGTATATTTTAACTTATTTTATTTTATAGCATAGAAAAGAAACCAAGATAAAAATGTATAATGTTATGGCGGTTCCCACAATATTGTATGGATGTGAAACTTGGGTTCCAACGAAAAAACAGAAGGATAGAATACAGACGGCGGAGATGAGGTTTCTAAGACAAGTAAAAGGATATACAAGACTTGATAGAATAAGAAATGAGGATATAAGAGAAGAATTGAAAGTACAGTCTTTATTGGATAAGGTCACGAATTACAGACAGAAATGGATTGAGCATATGGATGGAATGAGTAAGGAGAGATATCCATTGTTAGCAAGAAATTATCAAGCAAGAGGAAGGCGTGATGTTGGAAGACCTAGAAGACGTTGTGCTGATGCATTATGAAATCGGAACGGGCAATTGCCTAATCCCTGGAGTGATGATGATGAACATAGTAAGGGAGAGAGAGAGAAAAACAGCATGTTAGTTAACATATTTTCCGCAAGCACAGACTACTTGGTGGAGTAATATATATATGTATTTAGTATGTATGCGGACACGGGCACATCGCTTCAATGAGACATCTATTAGGAAACAAGGAAGTACTTGGATGGATGGACGTCGGTTTTAATTCTTCACGGAGGCCTTTTATTCACACTTGCGATTCTTTTACGAGCCTGAAAATCGTCAGACTCGGAACCCACGGCTTAAAGTCCCTCCCGGAGGACTTGTCTCTTGGATTTTTCAATTCTAAAAATTCATCGACCCCGGCCGAGTTCGAACCCGCGATTCTCGGGACTAGAGACAAGGAACATAACCACAAGATCACCGTGGCCGACATTTAGTGAATAATGGTTAGGGATATTTTTGAACCATAAGATACATGCTATTATGTATTACAGGGATTTTTGTCGTCCCAACTTCTTATAACAGAAAAAAAAATTAAACTGAAAATATATTACTTTTATTCTTCCTTATTGTGCTGTTTCTAACTTTATCCCGCCTTGAAATTCTTGTCGATCGCCTCCAAAAATCCATTCTACTGCTAACAGCTTTTTTGGTTTGTTTTCTACTTACTGTCCAGGTTTCGGACCATATAATAAAAAGCTTTGTAACAGGTTTTTTTTTATTTAACACGTTTTTAAATGTATACAACAGCTTTGTGCCCAATATTAAGCTTTGATTCTCTTCCTCCATTCATCTCTATCCTTCCAGTCATTATCCTGCAGTTCTCTGCCTTTATCAGATTCATAATTTCCTCTACCCATGTCTTCTAAGGTCTCCCTCTTCTTTTCCTCCGATTTGGAATCTACTCCAAACTACTAACTGACAATTTATCTTCTTCCACCCTCTTCATGTGTCCAAACCATTGCAATTGTTTATTTCCCACAAATTGTATAATTGTTTTGTTAAAGTTTATTTTTTCTCGGATAAAACTATTTCTGACCATGTCTAATTTAGAGCAACGTGCAGATCCTCTTAAAAAATCCATTTCTGTAGATTGCAATTTTTAAAATAGATTAAAGGCGTAAAAAAATAGATAAACCGAACGAGGGAGATACAAGAGCTGGAGGTAGAGAGATAGGTATAAAAGGGAAGTAAATAGAACATTTGTTGTTGGATACCCCTGTTCATGCGGACAGCTGAATGTTATGCATTGTGCGTAATAATGGCAATGGAGAAGCGTAATTTTAACAAATTGTTACGTCATGTCTAGCGGTCACATGGCCTGATGCATGTTAAATACAGCCAGTTGTCTGACAGACGAAGTCGGTCGTGAGCACGACTTACTAACGTGAAGTACATCGGGTTATAAATATGCTTGTCACACGAGATGGCAGCACTTATCAATTATCAAGCGACATTTGTCCGCGACCGATTCCGTTGCAATCATAGAGAACGATGGTTGCAATGCTCAGATCGATAGAGTTAATTCCTTCGTCCTGAAGTCGATTCCAGGCGGGATAGAACTTTTTAAATCTTCCTGTTTTGTAGGGGTGTATATATAGGCCTACTTATTCCTAAGATACTTCTTCTTCTTCCTTTCCAGGATTAGGTCAATGCGATCTGTTCCGGTCTCAAGTCCATCGTTCTCTTGGCCGTCCCAAAGTTTTTTTTCCATGTGGTTTGTAGGCGTTGATCTTTTTGGGTAATCTTGTATTGTCCATTCTGTCTAAATGTTCTTTCCATTGGTATTTGTGCTCGTCTAGTTTATCGAGTATTGAAAATATCTCCAGTTCATTTCTTATTGATTCATTGTGTAATCTATCCATGCGTGTACATCCTTTTACGGATCTTAAAAATTTAATTTAAGTGGCTTGAATATGTGAGATATCTTTTTTTTGTAAGTGCCCAAGATTCAGATCCATATAAAAGAAAAGGAACAGCCATAATTTTATAAAACCTGACCTGAGCTGAGTTTCTCTTCGAGTCTTTCGGAGGTTTCTTCTTATGGTGCCACACATAATTTGATATCGATTTAATTTATTATGTATATCCCATTCATAGCTATATGTTATATCTGAACCAAGATAGTTAAAGTGTGCTATCTATTCTACTATTTCATTATTTATTACTATTTTTGCTCTGACTGGCACTTTGCCTTGAAAAGCCATAATTTAGTTTTTAAAGTTGAGACTTTGATATTATAATAGAGTCCTAATTGGTTCAATTGTAAATGGCTCTTTGAAAATCATCCTCTGACTTCTGTATAATTACCAGATCGTCTGCATACATTAAAATATTCAAATACGTTTCCTTATTAATTTGTATTCCTATAGGACTTGATTTTTTCCCATTTTCTTATAACCTCGTCAAAATATATATTAAACAATGTTGGTTATAATGTACACCCTTGTCGAACTCCTTGATTTATTATAATTTCTTCTCTGGAATCTATCCATCCATCCATCCATAGTAATTCTGCCCGAAGGCAGGTCCTTCACTGCAATCATAGCATTTTCATGCTATGCTTGCAGCTTTACTAGGGAATTGTAGGTGTGGTAGTTTCCCGTTGCTTTCCACGCCAATGAAGGAAGATGATGATGATGATAATGATGATGATGCTCATATGATTTCGGGGACCGTTTGGGCCTTAAAGTTTTCCTGACATTTGTCTTACAGGTGAGGAAAAACCCCGATAAAAACCTCACCCAGAAAAACTGTCCCCATTCCGGGCCCGCTGCGTGACAAGGCAGCACGCTACCTCGAGGCCACAGCGCTGGACTTCTCTGGAATAATTATCTAAATTAAGTATAATCTTCGTTCCATTATAAAAACTTTTTATTTCTTCTATAAGTTGTGCCGGGTTCCCTCTTGCCTTAATTATTTCCCATAATTTTCTTATCATTTATCAAAGCATTTTCAAGATCAACGAAAGCAAAATATGTGGGTAAATTGAATTCTCGTCTCTAAGATACTTTTAGTAATAAAATGAGTAAGTTGGTGGTGTTCTGTCGAGTAAGATGAGTACCAGGATTGTCTTAAGTCTTGTCTTCATAACTAATTCACTCACTGGCCCTATTGAACCCGTAGGTTCATGACCGCGCGTACATAAGCTCACATCCCTATCCTGAGGCAATGCCTTCCAATCATCCCCTGTTCAAACTACTTACCTCAAATCGTGGTTAATGTTATTATCCCACCTCATTCTTGGTCTACCAACTGGGCGTTTTCCCTCTGGTTTTCCCACAAGAAGCTTCCACGCACTTATTTCATTCCCCATTCGTGCCACATGTCCTGCCCATAGAAGTCTGCGATACTTATCTGTTCTCATTATATCTGACTTCCTATAAAGACCATGTAGTTCAGTGTTATGTAGTCTTCTAAATTCAACTGTCTGTTCATCTGTCTTTGGTCCAACTTTTTTTCCTAAGAACTTTATTCTCAAACACTCGTCATCTTCTTTCCTCCCTTAAAGTAAGAATCCATGTTTCGCACCCATATAATATAACTGGTAGAATAACAGTTCTATATATTTTCAGTTTAACGTTTTTTGAAAGGAGCTGGGACGTCAAGTGCCTCTGCAATGCATAATAGCACGCATTTCCAGAATTGAGCCTATGTATAATTTCTTTGCAAGTCATTCCTATTTGTTATTATTGTTCCTAGGTACTTGAATTCAGCCACTACTTCAGTCTTCATACCCTCCAATAATGTAATTTGAAGACATTTAAAAACAGCGCTTGTCAAAATTTTCGATTTTTCAGGGGGGAAAAAAACTTCCAGTCCATAGAAATTGTAGCATCCAAATAAAAAAAACGTTTGGCCCTTTCTTCAGGATATAAGAATCAGATATGATTTGATAAACACATTTAAGCTTTTACATTAGAAACCTATAAATAGTTATTGAATGTGGGGGCCTGTGACATAGGTTATTTTTTATTAAAATCATACAAATGAACATTGTAATATTATTAATTTAATGTTTAATATTACATTGTAATATCAGTAAATAAGCAGGAAATTGTAACATGCAGGATGCGGATAAGACGAATAGACATGTGAATGGAGAAGACTGCATAACACTGAACTGTAGATCTTGAAACTTATACCGCGCGTACATGCAGCAGTAAGGTAATAAATATCGTTAAAACCAAATGTTTCTGTGTTGAATTATGACTGTAAGAATAGGGGTTAAGGAGGGGAGAGGTTCTTTGCATTTTGTTTACTGTAGCACTGTACTGTGTGTACTATAAATTCACAGAATAAAAATAGTCGGAAGAACTCAGTGGGAGATGGAAATTAAACATTCCATTTTCATCTACTGGCAAAATGTTGGCAGGTGTACGGCGTATTTTCATTCTTCATGCACATGCATTATGTCTCAGCAGGGTTGTCCACTATTTTATCAAGTCAATGTATAAACAGATAAAGGACTTCATCATTCATAGGCCTACATGTAGTAGAACAACAGTAAATGCTTAAATAGTTAGTTAATAATAATAACTAACTAAAAAAAGAATCGTATATACTCAACCTAGGATTTAAGGAGAGATCAGGGCTTGCTTGGTTTAGACTAGGGGCATGGAAATTTCTAAAAATTAGCGACGATCACGATATGCGAATATGTCCAATGTGCGGGAACTTTGAAGATGAGATACATATATTAGGAAAATGTATTTATTTAGAATATTGGAGACGTCAGTTATTACCGGAAAGATTTCTAAATTCAAATCGGGAAAGATTGGCATGCTACGAGTTATTGGTAAATCCAGAAAATTGGATAAACCTCGGTAAATTTCTGGACAAAACGCGGAAAATAAGGACAACACTCATTCATGAATAAATATATGTTATCAAAATGCATCATCATCATCATCATCACTCCAGGGATTAGGCAATTGCCCGTTCCGACTTCATAATGCATCAGCCCAACGTCTTCTAGGTCTTCCAACATCACGCCTTCCTCTTGCTTGATAATTTCTTGCTAACAATGGATATCTCTCCTTACTCATTCCATCCATGTGATCAATCCATTTCTGTCTGTAATTCGTGACTTTATCCAATAAAGGCTGTACTTTCAATTCTTCTCTTATATCCTCATTTCTTATTCTATCAAGTCTTGTACATCCTTTTACTTGTCTTAGGAACCGCATCTCTGCCGTCTGTATTCTATCCTTCTGTCTTTTCACTGGAGCCCAAGTTTCACATCCATACAATATTGTGGGAACCGCCATAACACTATACATTTTTATCTTGGTTTCTTTTCTAATTTTATTTTTGAATGTTCTCTGTATTGTTCCACACACCTTCTGAAATTTATTTATTTTGGAGTCAATATCTCTTTCCACATTGTAGCCAACATCACAGCCCAAATATTTGAAACTAGACACCTGTTCTATACTTTGATTTTCTAAAATAATTTTGGATCTCACTGGATCTCTTCCTCTAAAAGCCATGGTCTTCGTTTTCCTTACAGAAATCTTTAGATCGTTAATTCTTAACAATTATATATAAATTAATTAGTGTATAATTCTATTGTGTTATTATTTAATTGTAATATTATTGTGTTTTCTTTATGTAATTGTAATGTTAATGTTTTTTAGTGTATAATGCTATTGTGTTATTATTTAATTGTAATATTATTGTGTTTTCTTTATGTAATTGTAATATTAATGTTTTTTAGTGTATAATGCTATTGTGTTATTATTTAATTGTAATATTATTGTGTTTTCTTTATGTAATTGTAATGTTATTGCTTTTTTTGTTGTTTATTTTTCTTTACACTAGTAGCAATTATTACTTTATTGTAACGGACTGTCAACAGCACGTACTGCTTACTGCCCGTGCGACCCATATTTGTAAATAATATTGTAAATATCTTACTTTTTGTCTAATAAAGTCCTACTACTACTAATGTTGAGTGATTCCGGGTTATGTGGCCGTGGTCCATAGTTGGTGTTGATACCAGACGTTTCGCCCTAAACTGCGGAGGGCATCTTCAGTGGCGAGTGCTTCTAGGCGTGTTTCCTGGTCGGAAGATCTACTTAGAGTGAGCGCTGCGGACGTCACTGAAGATGCCCTCCGCAGTTGAGGGCGAAACGTCTGGTATCAAAACCAACTATGGACCACGGCCACATAACCCGGAATCACTCAACATTATGATTACCGGCCGTGAAAGCCTGCATTCAACTATCCTACTACTACTACTAGTTCGATTAAATAGATAACAACTAGTGTTCGGGAACGATAACCCAGGCTTTGAACATTTGTGTCAAATGAATGGTTTTATAAATGGGACGGGCCGCGAGCTTTTGCCAGAAATAATAAGTGCCAAAATAGCACCCAAATTCAAATACTGTCCAATTACTTCAGTTGACGTAGAACGGTGCTTTTCTGTTTATAAACACATTTTGAGCGATCGAAGACATAATCCTACTACCGAACATTTGGAACAGTACCTGATCCTTTCTCTTTATAATAATAGTAACATATAGAATGGTTTCATTTGTGAACAATACTTTTGCCTGATGATGGTTGATAACACAGATTAACAAAAAATAAACTTTTTTTTGTCTCAGAAAGAAAAATATGTGATTCTGATAGTATTTTTTCTCCTGAATTCAAATATGATATCGGTTTTTCTCCATCACGCAAGGTTTCCGTAAGACAGGCATTTGTAATTTAAAACACTCTAATATTTTCTACATTCGTAACTACACAATATTCGAACATTCGGACTCATCTACAAAGTAAGGAATGACGATTTTCTGCTATATTTCTCCTGTGGAACATCCTTCTTGATGGTCCAACAATAATCGGCCAGCATATTAGGATTCCATTTGCCTTGATATCGCTTTTCCATAGCTGAAACCATTTTAGTTAGCTCATTTGGTTTTATTTTACAATGGACAAATGAACGAAAAAAGTTTATGAAAAAATAATTATTTAAATCCATTAATATTAATTGAAATAAAAGAAACTGTGGGTGATGGAGAAATTCCGAATACATATTTGAAAACACGATAAAAAAACTGCATAAAGTATAACTATTGGTACTCATGAGACAAAAATCATGTTGATCAGTAATTTATCATTTGTTAGTGATAAGTGATAATAAATAGATAATAAAAAACTAATTATTATGTTAATTTAGAAATAAAATATCTAATAAAGTAATAATTATTATGTTTTTTTATTATTTGTTTTGCATATATTGACATTTTGTATGCATATTTGCATGCATATTTCAAGCTTGTTATGTTACATATAATCCGATCTCTAGTAATGAATAATAACATTCATTTCCAGAGTTGAACTTACGCCTTACATCCTTCTAAACCTCATTATTTTTTTGTAATTGAATAGTTGTCTCGTAAAGGGATCTAACCAACACAAATTCGAAAGTTGAGTTTTCAATGGATTAGCGATCTATTCGAAGAATATCACAACATGATGGATGTAAAACTATCGCTACTCTCTTCCAGACCTGTCCTATTTATTTTTAAAAGTTGACTTTCAAGCGATTAGTGATCTATCTGTAATAAAATTGCGAAAGTATTTGGTCAAGTAATGAGCAGCAGTGCAGAAAAACAATTACTGCATTGCACATATGCAAATTCATTCCACCACAATTTCGTGAATTCTATCACAATCTTAGAGAAATTGAGTGAAAACAAGAGAGGCACAAATAATGTAACGAAATAAAATTAAATGGAAAATAAAATATGGAACACTGATTTAGTTAGAAATTTTTCTAACTGAATCAGTGTTCAATATATATATTTTTATTTCTTATTGAAACATTTTTAGTTAAATATGGGTTAGATCATTTTTCTACATTATAAATATATATCACTTTTGCACTCAATTCTGTATTAATTGTTAATATTCAGTTAGTAGCATGTTATTGTGCATACAAATTGGCTGCATGTGTTTCCAGTAGGATGAGAGATTAAAATGTATATGGTATAATAAAGGTAATATCCTCAAATTCCTCACGATGCTGGGTGGACGCCGGTCCTGTACTAAACGAAATTCCACGAGAGAATTCTCCTCCTATGGGGACTGGAATCTGCGCAAGTTCCACAACTCTGCGCCAAAGTATGATGGCTATCGCGAGGGATTTTGTATATAAACTCCACACAAGCATTTGCATTCATACAGATTCAACGCATTGAAATAAAACCTAAATCAAACACCCAAGTTACCACAAATACAATAGGTGTAAATGAACATCATTTTAGAGCCCGGGGTTCAACTCTCTTTAAGTGAGGAACGAAGAGTTAATCACCACTAGCTACGCCAGTCACTGGGTATTTCGAGTTTGTCTTTGTAGCTTATGTAAACTTATTTGATATTAGATCACAAGGTAACTGTATGTTAACAATTTCCATACATGTTCTAATTCATCTTTCATCCCCAATTATCTAATTAAGGGGGTGATGGGTGAAAAATTGACCATTTGAGATCAAAATTGTCATTTTTTTGTTTTTTGTACTAAAAAATAGCCTCTACTCTACTGAAATGTATATGTTGGCAAAGTTTCAAAGGTCTATGGCGCTTCTAAGTGCTCTAAATAACGTCAGAGTTAAAAGGCTGGGCCAGTTAAATACTACCTGCATGCAAATCTTTAAACTTGTTTTTCCACACTTTTATTTTCACTGCATTTTTGTACATTCAAAATTGAATGGAATTCAAAATTTTGTCCTAGAAGGCTCAAATTGTTACTGAATGTCCTAAAAACAATGGGTAACAAAGTAGTGCTTCAGTTTCATGATTGAAGTAGTATTTTAAGAAATAAAAAATAAAATGTATGCATTCTTTTTGTAATTCCACGCATGGGGTACAACTTTTTTTTTCTCCCTTTGTATTCCATTATAAGAATTCTAATGCATGATGTTTTTCTAAACATTTTAGGGGTGTTGTAAAAAATCAGACATTTTACTAAAAAATTGTGGAATCTATTTTAATTATAATATATGCAATTTTTTAAATATAATATTTAATAACTCATAAAATAAATGTCTCACAAGAATGAAACTTAAACACATCATTATGTATCATGCAGTGAATGTTTGTACAAAAAATCAAGTCTCTAGCTCAAAAAATGTACAAAATAGAAATCTCTCCCATCACCGCCCTTAACTAACAAACGCAAAGGCACTATCGAATTTAGAGGTTCATGGCCGCTTGGATGTAACCTGTCCATACATTCCTATCCTGAATTAATGTTTTTTTAATCATTCCTTGTATAATTTTCCTCTTTCAGATCGTAGTTAATATTATTCTCCCACCCCATTCTATCTAGTATGCGTCCTCTCGCTGCCTTCTCTACAGTAAGTATTCATAACTTATTTCATCCCCCATTTGTGCCACATGTCCAGTCTTCTCTACTTAACTCTTCTTATTACATCGATTTATTTTTAAAGATTATTTATATTTAACTCATGCCCCAAATGGAAGTCAATGACCAATCACATTTCAATGAATTTTGATTTACAGCCAATCACAGTCGTTTTCACCTCGATTTTATCACTTTCATTTCATCAAGTGGCTTCCAGATTGTATATATAGTGCACAAATATAACCAGATTCTGCTTGCGAGATATAATAGAAAAACATTCGTAGCTAATTGATAATACTACAAAAACACTGTTTTCAGTTTCTTAAACGTATTATTTCCCAGAAATTAACGTTGCAGAAAAATATAATTGACATATTTACATCGATATCAGAAATTAATTAATAACCTGTAATGATATGTTTCATTTTTTCTCCACTAGGGTGCATTCTTACAATATTGCGATTCTATTTGTCAAATATGATCTGCTTGCAGTGATGAACAAACGAAACATAACGTTTCTCATTTGTTTTCAAACATCGCCTTTTACATTAAATATATAAATATTTAAAAATAACTATATTTAAATAATCATCTGTGAGTAAACAGCTTAATTTTATTCGTTAAATAGTCCTAACAAATGCCACTCTTGATTTCCAAATTTTCTAGATAAATTCACTCCTCACTTCGTGAGTCTTGAATTTATCGATAATTTGGAAATTGCTCGTGGCATTAGTTACGATAATGTAGCTCACTAACTAATACACTGGCACTGTCGAACCCGTAGGTTCATGACCGCATGGATATAAGCTCTCCACACATCCCTATCCTGAGCTAAATTTTCTAATCATCACCTATATAATCTACTTTTCTCAATCATGGCTAATATTATTCTCCCACCTCATTCTTGGTCTACCAACAAGGCTTTTTTCCTCTGGTCTTCCTACAAGAAACTTCCATGCCCCTCTTCCATTCCCCATTCGTGTCACATGTCCTGCCCAATGCAGTCTACGATATTTCACTGTTCTTATTATAGACCTATCTGATATCCTATAAACATCGTGTAGATCACTGTTATGCAGTCTTCTCCATTTGCCTGTCTGTTCGCCTCTCTTTAATACAAAAATTTTCCTAAGAACACTATTCTCAAATACTCGTAATCTTTTCTCCTCTCTTAAAGTAAGAGTCTATGTTTCGCATCCATATACAGTAGGCTAATCTAACCAGGAGAATAGTTTTACATATTTTCAGTTTAACGTTTTTGAGAGAAGTTGGGACAACAAGAATCCCTGTAATGCATAATAGCATGCATTTCCAGAATTGAGCCTATATTTAATTTCTTTGTGCATCTCATTCCCTATTTGCAATTATTGTTCCTAGTTATTTGAATGAGGTGGGAGCATAACATTAACTATGATTTGAGAGAAGTAGATTATACAGGGAATGATTGGAAAACATTAGCTCAGGATAGGGATGTATGGAGAGCTTATGTCCGCGCGGCCATGAACTAACGGGTTCGATAATGCCAGTGAGTGAGTTAGTAAGTAAATAAGTAGTTATTTGAATTCAGCCACGTTTTCAAAATTTCTCTCATTTGTCATCAACTGTCCATTTCCATTACATAATGTTTTTATATGCTCACTATTAGACTAGAAATTTTCTCCATTCCCCTGTCTATTCGCATCTCTAAAGTCAAATATTCCCCAAGCACTTTAGTCCCAAATATCTTATATATAAAAATGAATGTTTGTTTGTTGGTTTGTTTGTTTGTCTGTTCGTACTTTATGCGCAGCCATACCGTTGAACCGATTGTGATGGGGCTTTTTGCAAAATATTCAGGAGATTCCCGGGATGAACATAGGCTATAAGAGAGTTGTTATACTCAACTCCTACACCCTTAAAAATCGCCCTTTGTAGTGGAAAACGTCAAAAAAGTAGCTCTTTGACTCTTAAATGGTTTACGCTGCCTAAACCATAAGAAATACACAAAATTAATGTACACAGAATTGAATATCTCAAAAAAAGTTCGCGACAGCATATGTTTATCTCTTACGGATAACTCACAATAACTATTTTTGTTTTTCATTGATGCCAAGAAGATCAAGATAAGTACGTAGATTCCCGTGCAAGCATAGCAGAACATGGCGGGCATTCTTTTACGGATAACTCACAATAATGAATTTTGTCTTTTAGCTCATTTATGCCAAGAAGATCGAGATAAGTAGATTCCCAGGCATCTCCGGGTAATCAGCACGGGGAATCTTAAAATAACTACGATATACGTTTATAATTATTTTTCCTTTTGCTTATTCAACTAGGATCATAAAAGCACATTCATTTTCATTTATTCAGGCGTAGCAACGCACGCCGGGTATTTGCTAGTTCCTAATAATTTCTCCTATCTTAAAGTAAGAGTCCATGTTTGGCATACATAAAATACAATTGGAAGAATGGTCGTTTTATATAATTTTAGATTAACATTTATTTTTGAGACGGGTTGGGACGAAAATAGTCTCTATGGTGCACAATAGCACACTTTTATAAACATGCAAATTAAATGCGATTCAAAGTGGAATGTGGATGGAAAAGGAATGAAATTTAAAATACGATATAACTTAATAAGGACAGAAATGAAAATGAAAGCGCTCGCGAACCATTGTTTGACAAGCATGTGTAGTGACAAAGTGTGCCAACACTATGAGGCCGAATTACACTAGCCGGGGGCGGAAGGAAGGCGGAGTTTGTGTTAAAAAAAACATTATCTTGCCAAGACAGAGAGGGGAAGTTAATTATAAAACCACGGCGACAAACTAGTTGTGACTGCCTGTACAGAACTCCGCAGAGATGTATTAACCTCTCCATAGCATATACATGCGATATCAACATGATCTTAGAGAGTTACAATAGATTTCAAGCAGTAACTGTCGTCTAAATATGTACAATTAATTAATACATACATTCAAAAACATGCAGTTTTCTACATCATTTTATTTTTAAAAATGTGAATGGTTACCCATACATTTAATTAAGTTGCGTATTTTTAATTGTTTTATAATACAGAATTGTTGCCTATTCCGTTATTACCTCTATAATGACTTTTTATGTTTTGTGTTTAGATATTCTATTAGATTCTAGCGTCTGTGCATTTCAATGAATATATCATTATCATCATCCAGTATCATGGCAGCTGCCGCCGTCTTTCGGAAACCAAACGCCATTCCTCTCTGTCCATCCATTGACCTTCCTCCATTACTCTGATATTCATAGCTGCTTGTACCCCTTCTATCCAAGTTTTCTTCTGTCTTCCTCTCTTCCTCCTTTCCATTGGGATCCAATTCCATAACAATTTTTGGCAATCTTTGCTCTGGCATTCTTTTATATATATATATATATATATATATATATATATATAGGCTATATATCCATCCATCCAT
Source organism: Diploptera punctata (assembly GCA_030220185.1). Classification (NCBI taxonomy): domain Eukaryota; kingdom Metazoa; phylum Arthropoda; class Insecta; order Blattodea; family Blaberidae; genus Diploptera; species Diploptera punctata. The sequence goes on along the minus strand of JASPKZ010007250.1, from coordinate 899,436 downwards.
CCATACTAATTCTGCCCGAGGGCAGGTCTTTCACTGCAATCACAGCATTTTCATGCTATGCTTTGCAGCTTTACCAGGGAATTGTAGGTGTGGTAACTTCCCGTGGCTTTCCACACCGGTGAAGGATGATTATGATAATGATGATGGCCGGATGATTTTCGGGAACCGTTCGGCCCTAAGCTTCCTGATATTTGTCTTACAGGTGAGGAAAACCCCTGATAAAACTTCACCTAGGAGCCTGTTTCGACCGGGAATCGAACCCGGGCCCGCTGCGTGACAAGGCAGCACGCTACCTCGAGACCACAGTGGTGGACACACACACACGCACACGCACACACACACACACACACACACACACACACACACACACACACACATATATATATATATTATAATTAAATATTTGACATTAGCAATGAAGGCCAAGTATAACATGAAAAATAAATCCCAGCTTAGGCATTTATTTTCTTTGCATATATATGATACCTCTAACTTGCACTACTCGACCATTCTCGCACAAATATTCATTTCTCTTCCTTATATATAATTATATTTCACAAGAGGCAGCGGGACATCGGTCGCAGTACCATTTCGTGGCTTCTATAAAAACGCTTCGCGATTGTTGGCGCATGCGAACGGTGTATGATTGGAACTTAGGCATTTTTTTCGCGTCACACGTTGCAGAGAATCCCCGAATTATGAATAGAATGGAATTGACGGAAGAAGATGCGCAAGACAGGATTGTTTAAAAGAAACTTTAGGTTGAAGGAATAACTACTGTAGCGTAGAAAGAAATCCTAATAAAATATTATTATTACGAACATTATTATTATAATTTTATTATTATTATTATTATTATTATTATTATTATTATTATTATTATTATTATTATTATTATTATTATTATTATTATTATTATTAGGTGGCAATAAAACTCTTAGGAAAATTTTTGGACCAAAGAGAGGTGAACAGACAGGTGAACGGAGAAGACTAAATAACAATGAACTACATGGTCTTTATAGGAAGCCAGATATAATAAGAACAGTTAAGTCTCGTAGACTGCGATGGGCAGGACATGTTGCGCGTATGGGGAATGAAAGACGTGCATGGAAACTTCTTCTAGGAAAGCCAGAGGGAAAACGCCCAGTTGGTAGACCAAGAATGAGGTGGGAGAATAACATTAACTATGATTTGAGGGAAGTAGATTATACAGGGAATGATTGGAAAGCATTAGCTCAGGATAGGGATGTATGGAGAGCTTATGTCCGCGCGGCCATGAACCTACGGGTTCGATAGTGCCAGTGAGTAAGTGAGTAAGGTGGCAATAAAACGTAAATCATAATGAATTCATACTACACAAAACTACAAGAATTTTCTCTTTGTTCCTCGTTTCCTTAGCAACCCCTTAAACACAACTGTGTTTTCCGTTCAGTCCGACACAAAAGTATAATATAACTTGAGCAACAATAACACAACCATCTCATCTCCTACGCGCTTCATTTTCACAGATTCTAACATCGGCCACGCTTCAAATGCGTACCGACTCTGAGCGATCAAAATGCCATCACTTGACACACACTAAATTCAATGGCAGCCTGATATGGAAGCGATAGTGATAGGGTCGTAGCTGTATAGATGTAGGTTAGAAAATGGGTAGGTAGGACAGTTAAATGATAGATGGGGATGGGGCACCCTCCTGAGGACTGCAACCTTGACGTGGTAGGAGGGTTTAAGTATCTATTTGGTCTTAAATTTTCAGATCAAATAGATCAAACTAATAGCAGTCCAAGACACTCAAAATTTATAAATCCATTAACTAAATTCAAACTTCTACATCATTATCATCATCACTCTAGGGATTAGGCAATTGCCCGTTCCGACTTCATAATGCATCAGCCCAACGTCTTCTAGGTCTTCCAACATCACGTCTTCCTCTTGCTTGATAATTTCTTGCTAACAATGGATATCTCTCCTTACTCATTCCATCCATGTGATCAATCCATTTCTGTCTGTAATTAGTGACCTTATCCAATAAAGGCTGTACTTTCAATTCTTCTCTTATATCCTCATTTCTTATTTTATCAAGTCTTGTATATCCTTTTACTTGTCTTAGGAACCTCATCTCCGCCGTCTGTATTCTATCCTTCTGTTTTTTCACCGGAGCCCTAGTTTCACATCCATACAATATTATGGGAACCGCCATAGCATTATACATTTTTATCTTGGTCAAACTTCCACACTGTATGTAGGCCTAATAGGTATTTTAACTACTTATTTGTTAAGAATATCGAAAGAAACAAAATGTGAATTTATTTGCATTTACTTAGCGTAAAAGGTAAATTCTGTCCTCCTTCCATTTCATTTAATTATATTACACGTGTTAATATGCTATAAATGTATAACTTTCTAATAATTTTATATTAGAACACTTCTTCTTCGTCAGGCTCTACGACTTCCAGTGGAATGCCTTGGCCTTCCCAACCAGTTTACGCCACTTCTTCCTATCTTGTGCAGTAGATTTCAAATAAAAAATCCCCATCTCTTTCAAATCCTCAATTACGTCATCCTCCCATCGATATTTGGGTCTTCCTCTTGGTCTTGTTCCCTGTGGCTTCCAACTTAAAATATGATTTGAAGAAAATTATTGCTCTTTCTACTTTAAGTCAGTTGGGGTTGATAATAAGAATTTTGTCTTTAGGATTTGCTGGACTGGCTTTTTTTCATTTATTAACTCATGCTTTATTTAAGGCATTACTCTTTATGTTTAAGCTTTTTTTTATTTCCCTTATTATTTAGTGAATATATTTAAGTAGTCACAAAGTTAAAAGAGGAATTTCATTCGGCAATCTTCCTGGCATTCTTAGTGTATGTCAAAACCATTGTAATCTTTTGGATTTGATGAAACTAACTATATTTTCTTTATTATTCTTCAGGTATAATTCGTTATTCCTTCTTAACCTCCAAGTTCCATTTTCCTTTACTGGACCTAGCACTCTTCTAAATATTTTACTCTCAAACGTTAATAGTCTTAATTTATCTGCTTAGGACACTAGGTCATATATTTTAAATATTAACGAAATTGTAAATAAATCCAAGGTATGAGATCACAAAGATAAAATGAATTAAGTGAGGAACGTTGATGCAGGCTACACTTGTACACATTGACTAATACTTCTTCTTCCTTTCAAGTATTAGGCCAAGGCCTGCTACGAAAATATTGTTTTTCTTCCAAGAGTTGTCCTTTTTCATGCTTTGGTCGTCATTAGTTTGATCCTTCCGGGAAATTCTCGTATAAGACTTGAAAGCATAATAATAGTCCCTTCGATTGGTTGCTGGCCAAAGGAAGGCAAGACCAGTGATGGGGCTGCCATCTTATAGCCTCTGGTCAGGCTTTTCTGGAGAAGAAAAGAAAATAAAGGAAAGAAGAAATGGAAGAAAGGAAAGACTCCCTAGCCCTCGGATGCCCTAATAGCGTCGGGGTCAAAAAAAAAAAACAAGAGTTAACCAAGAGAGGTTAGATAGTAAAGTTAAAAGAGTGCAAAACACAAGTAAGTGGAAGAAATGTTTTGTTCAGCTTGGGCACCTTGTGGTCGCCATCCACACATATCCCCTAGATGAGGACCCCTGAAGGACACATTGACTAATACAATAGATACATTTTAAAATATTTTAAATTTTATTCAAAATTTTTCCCTTTTAAAAAATTATGAAATTTGATTTAGTTTCCATGGAAATGAAACAATGTGCATTAACAATACTACAGACAATAAAGTAATTTTATTAATACGACCAGCCTATGGGCTAGTGGTCAGCGTTTCTGACTTCTGTTCATGAGGTCCTGGGCTCGCTTCCCGGTTAAGTCATAGGAATTTTTCCTTGAAGGGAATTATACCTGTGATTGTCATGGCCTGGAATTTAGGTTAAGTTTAGGTTAAAAACTCTCCTGGCGCTTCATTATCATTTATCACCCATCATATCATCAGGGTGGCGTAATTCTACCTTCAAGGCGCCCCAACTTCCTAATTGGGTTACAATCACGCCAATGCCAGGAGAGATCACCAGAAATGTCGAAATGACAACCTGGGGCATTGAAAAAAATCTTAATACGTATTTTTTACAAACTATTTTTGAATAAAATAAAATATTCTTGTATCAACTCTTCGCACAAAGAGTAGGGTGCTTGTAAGCAAACAGTTTTCGGACGCTTGCCTCAAATCATGGTTAATGTTATTATCCCACCTTATTCTTGGCCTATCTGCCGGGCGCTAGTTTGCCATGGATTCCCAGAAATAGTCCCCGTCTGGAGAAACTAATGGTAGATTATTTTACCTCCGGAAGAGTTTACCCAGTGCAACCCATGTCCGCGTTTCTTGACGGTTGTAATTTTTACAGTGAAAAATCGTCACTCCTTCGACCAAGAGACTTTTTTAGACTGGCTTATAGCGTGTCCGACATGGGTAACGCTTTCGGTAGGAATGATAGCGCCGACTTAGCTCTCGGGGTCATTTAAGTACACAAAACACTCCACCATGACAAGTTAAAGATACCATGGAGAAGATGGGTAATGCATACGAATACAAACATAATGTTCTGCCCAAGAGTAGGTCTTTCACTGCAAACTCAGCATTTTTCACTTTTTCCTTAACTCAACCTTCCTTTCGCATACAAATCATTAATTTTAATATTGTCTATCATTTGATATATTTTTCTGCCTCTGATCTTCTTCCTGTTGACCATTCCTTTAGGGCATCCGTCAGCAGGCAGTTTCTTCTCAGCCAGTGGCCAATCCAATTTCAATTCCTCTTCTTTATCAGTTCCAGCATTGTTCTTCCTTCACCCACTCTGTCTAGCACATATTTATTTTTTATTTTGTCTGTCCATTTTATACACTCCATCCTTCTCCATATCCACATCTCAAAAGCTTCCAGTCGCTTTTCCTCATTCCGTCGTAATGACTCCGCACCGTACAATGCTACACTCCACACAAAGCACTTCACTAGCCTCTTCCGTAATTCTTTTGCCAAAGGTCTGCAGAAAATACTCCACTTCTTGTTGAAAGCTTCCTTTGCTATTGCTATCCTTTGCTTTACTTCTTGACCGCAGTTCATGTTACTACTGATACTACAACCCAAGTATTTGAAGCTCTCCACTTGCTCAATGGTCTCATTTTTAGTTCTCATGTCTACCTTCTTTGGTTTCCTTCCTATAATCATGAGTAATACAATAATCTAAATTAAGATTACCGTGTTATGGTCTTTACTAATCTTATCTAATCTACTCTGCATATGTGAGAAATTGGATACACCTATTATTTGAAATAGGCCTATATCACGCTGCAATATTACTTCTGTTAACAGAGAATAAGGTTTCAGTTTTTGTGTCTACTTTGAAAACACAGCAATGTTAATAATGCTGTTTGAATAAACAAAGCTGTAAATTACAGACTATAAATTCCTACAGAATTCATAAATAAATAACATTTATGAGATTTTCTATGCACAAAGGAAACTTACTAAAGCTGTCAAAAGAATTGGACATTAGAATTTCTTTCTTCTCCGTCTCCAAAGTGAAAATTAAAATTAATATAAATATGGCTAAGCTTTTTATGATATAGTATATATTTTTGGTAAGAGTGATCTTCTTCTTCTTCTTCTTCTTCTTCTTCCTTCCAAGTATTAGGCCAAGGCCTGTTACGATCCTATAGAAAATTTTCCCTCCAGCGTTTCATAGGACGGCCCAGTGATCTTCGTCCTCTTGGTATATAATTATAAACAGCTTTGGGGATCCGATTTGAACTCGTTCTTTCTAGATGGTGTTTCCAATTTAGTTGGTACTGTTTAATATATTCCAAAATTGGCGTAGTCTTCAATTCTTTTAAGATATCGGTGTTCCTTTTCCGATCCCATCTGGTGTAACCCGCTGTTCTGCGCATGAATCTCATTTCACAAGCCGTTATTCTGCTTTCATGTTGTATTTTTAGTGTCCATGCTTCACTACCATAGGTCAACACTGGTCTAGCCAAATTGTTATATAAACGTAATCTGGTGTTTTTTGTACAAGGGATGGTAAGAGTGACATGTTTCTTAAATATAATAAATACTTTTTATACAAAAAAGTAATTGAATTAAAATACTCTATTAAGTTATATTTATGCACATTTGGTCATTTATATGCGAAAGAGCATATTATAGCAATTTATTGGTTATATTCGTCATATTTTCACTCTTTTAAGAAGTAAATAACTTTTTTTATATAACTTATTTCTTTCGTGTTCATTTGAGTTGTTAAATTTCTTAGAATTTTGTTTCTTGTAAAATCTATCTTCTTCTCCTATTTCGTTTCAATTCACAGTATGGACTTTTACCTTACATATATACCTCAGCAAATATGTATGTATTGTCTCGTGACAAGCAGGTAGCTACTGATAATTTTAATAAAATAAAAAGCTTGCTACAATATCAAATTCCATACTTTGGTTTGCTTCTCATTTGCATTATTAATTGTCAAACTGATTTATCATTTGATTTTACAACTGAAATACTTACTTAATACAGGTTTTCCACCTTACAGCAGTTTGCCTTTGATTCCTGCTTTCCAGAGATTCCTATCTTCCCATTGTCCTTCTTCCATACCCCTCTTCATCATGGCATCATATATTCCCTCATAGCATGCTCTTCTACTTCTCCTCCTCTTCTTTCTGCCTGGTACCATCCAATACAACATCTGTTTAGGTCACTGGTCTTCCGATATCCGTTGTACATGTCCATACCACTGTAGAGCTCTCTTTGTTATCCTATCGATAACAGTTCTTGTGCATCCATTTCTTGTCTGATATATGTATTTCGAATATGTTGTAGCCTGGATATTCTCATACTTCTCCGTAATCCATCCATTTCTGTCGCCAAGATTCTTTTCTGCATCCTTTCATTTATTGTCCAGCTTTCTGATCTATATGTGAGTATACTTTCTATTATTGTCTGTATAATCTCTTTTTTTGTTTTTCTGGTCAAATTTCTATTCCATAAAAGACCATTCAGGGATCTGATCGCCTTCCTTGCACAATTTACTCTGTTAATAATATATTTTTCACAAGTACCAGATTTATCTATTATAGATCCAATATATTTAAATTCTTCAACACGTTTACTTATCATATTATTTATTTGAAGGTCTTCTGAATTTGCTCCGATTACCATATATTCTGTTTTATTATAATTTATCTTCGGTCCACCTACCTCGAATGCATCTACCAACTTTCTAATCATGTATTCTATATCTTCTTTATCTTGTCCTATTATAATCTGGTCATCAACGAATAGTAAATTGTGCAGTAAATGTAACTGAAATTATTACATAATTATAATATTATTAGGTCATATTTTTATGTTTATTTATTTAAATGCAGTGGCTTTTGAAATGTTTCATTAGCCAATAATGACTGAGGAAAACAAACAATAACAAGAAAGATTATAAAATGTTGATCATCTTTTCCCTGGCTTCCCAGTATCTGTCCACGAAACTGCTGGTTGTTAGGGTTGGACAAGTTCTGATGTGATCAGCATCAATATCTTCCATAGCGTTGCAGAGGATAGCCTACATTGTTGAGTTGTTAGAAGACCGAGGCGATGAAGGTGTTTACCTAGACAGTCGTGTCCTGTTGCAGTACGGAATGATGCAACGGCTACTCTTCTGGGCCAATCTAGCAGTGTAGTTTGGATGGATGCTTTCCAAGGTTTGTCAGTCGTTTGGATCTCTAGGAAGGTTCTGAAGGCTTCTCTCACTCTGAAGCGGATGTTCATAGCTGCCCTAGAGTAAGATATAATGTTCGGTGATATCTGAAGGATGTGGGTTCCTTTTTGGCCAGCAAATCTGCCATTTCGTTCCCTGTAATGCCACAATGGGATCGTATCCACTGCAGAGAAACATTTTTACCTGCTATATTGAGATATTTTTATATTATAGTGCATATTTTTGTAAATTTTAGGTCATAACTGCATATGTTTTTGCATATTTCGGTGGTTTTTAGGTTATAAAAGTCCTAGCCCTAAATATGTAAACAAATGTAGGGGATTTGACAGAAGTCATTGCCCACAATTATGAGCAAACAAATAACACAACAAATTAAAACAATAAAACATCTTCTCTTCTTCTTCTTCCGAATGCGTGATGATGCCCGTTCTGTGACTACAAAAACTGATCTTTCCATCGGTTGAAGGGTCTTCCGAGGTCTCTTTTGCCTTTAGGGTTGAGGTGGTAAATAATCTTTGGTAAACGGGAATTTGACATTCTCTGGACGTGTTGGAACCATTTAATCTGATAATTTTGTATATGTTCAACCATTTCTCTACTATTCCACTGGATCCTTATCTCATCACTTTTCATTCTATCCCTTAATGTTACTCCAGTTAGTGATCGGAGGAATCTCATTTGTGAACTATTAATGCGGGATTTATCTTTTGCTCGAAGTGTCCAGCATTCAATTCCGTATAGTAGAGCAGGTTTGGCTATGGCATTATGAAATCTCAATTGGATTTCTTTCCTCATTTGTTTTCCAAAATTTCTCCTAATTATACCATTTAATCTGTTATATTTTTCTAAATTTGTTTCCACATCTTTTTTATTATGAAACTGTGATATATTATTACCTAAATAATTAAAGTGTGTTACTTGTTCTATTGGTTTATTATTATTTTTACTCTCGAAAGTCCCTTTCCAGTGATTGCCATGGATTTGGTTTTATTTTCAGATATTTTCATGTTGTATTTTTCCAGGGTATTCTGCAATTTAAACACTGATCTCTGCAAATCATCTTCCTTCTCCGCTAGAAGTACTTGATCAATTGCGAAGATTATTGTTTGTATTTGGTTTCATCTACATATTTTTACTCCTGGGGGGGTTTAGTTTTTTCCACTCCTGGACAATTTTATTTAGATATAGAATAAATAGTAATGGAGATAGTCCACATCCCTGTCTTAAACCTTGGTTAATTTCAAATTTATCTGTTACTTTCCCATGATCCAACTTTACTTTTATACATGTGGTTTCATATATACTTTTTATAACATTTATTAGATTATTGGGGACTTGGTAGCTTTCCAATATTTTCCACATTATGTCCCGTTTGACTAAAACATCATAGCTCTAAATATAAGTAATCCTCTCCACGTTATCTTTATCATGTCGTGGTGGTGTGGCCTGCGTGCTTAAATGATCTCGAGAATTATGCCGGAAGGGTTATCCATACCGGACGAAAAAAGTACCTTGGCCGAAAGAGTGAAGATCGTTTACCATAAAAATACAATCGTCAAAAAATGTGGACATAGATTCCACTGGGGTAAAATTTTCCGGAGGTAAAATAGTCCCCCATTCGGTTCTCCGGACGGGGACTACTTCAGGGAAACTTCAAAGGTTCAAAAGACAGATGAATGAAGAAGATTATATACCAGTGAGCTACATGATCTTTGTAGGAAACCAGGTATAATAAGAACATTAAAGTCTCGTAGGCTGTGATGAGCAGGACATGTGGCATGAATGGAGAATGAAAGAGAGGAAAACGCCCAGTTGGTAGATCAAGAATGAGGTGGGAGTACCATAATTTGAAGGAAGTGATTATACAGGGAATGATTGAAAAACATTAGCTCAGGATATGGATATATGGAGATCTCATATGTCCGCGCGGCCACCCAACCTAAGGGTTAGATAGTATCAATGAGTTAGTTATTTGATGGCATAGAATAAATTTAATAATAATAACAATCATCATCAACCGCCATGAGTTAGATCTTTTTAGACCTGTTTCGGCCCCATCTAGCAGTCTTTTTGAGAGGTCTTCCTGGTCGACGATGCCCTTTGGGTTTATATTGCATCATCATTTTTGGGATTCTTGAATTGTCCATTATGTTTACTTGGTATAGCCAGTTTAATTTATATCTGTTCAGTTTTTCTTCTACTGATTCTACTCCTAGTTGTTCGAAAATGTCTTAACTATTTTTTTAATCTAAAAGAGTGAATCCTGCAGCCCTTCTGAGAAATTTTATTTCCGTTACTTTGATTCCGCTCCTGTCTCTTTTCCTTAATGTCCAAATCTCACATCCGTATAAAAGGGAGGGTAATGTTAATATATTATATATTTTTATTCTTGTTGATTTTTTTATCAATTTAGCTTTTAATGTATTATTATTTGTTATTCTTAAGATTTGTATAAATTTGGTGATTTTATTGTTCACATTTTTTTCATTTTGATAATATATTTCACAACCTAAACAGTTGAAATTTTGTTCTTGTTCTAGGTATTGATTATTGTGTATTATCTTACTTCTGATTGGATCTTCTCCTAAGAATGCCATTACTTTTGTACTGAAAATTCCATACCAAAATCTTTTAATATGTTCTTTAGTGCATATAGTCCTATTTGTAAGTTATTCTCTGAATTGAAAATCATAACTTGATCTTCTACGAAAAGTAGGGTATTTAATGTTAGGGTTCTGGTTACTATGATTCCTGATATATATATATATATATATATATATGGTATGATAAGAAAAATAAATGCCTGGACGAGATCCGGGTTCGAATCCCGTCCAGGCATTTATTTTTCTTATCATACCATATTAAGCTTGCATTGCTCAATGTTAAATATTTAATTATAACATATATATATATATATATATATATATATATATATCCACCGCTGTGGTCTCGAGGTAGCGTGCTGCCTGTCACGCAGCGGGCCCGGGTTCGATCCCCGGTCGGGGCAGTTTTTCTGGATGAGGTTTTTATCGGGGTTTTTCCTCACCTGTAAGATAAATGTCAGGAAAACTTTAAGGCCCAAACGGTCCCCGAAACCATATGGCCATCATCATCATCCTTCACCGGTGAGGAGAGCAACGGGAAGCTACCACACCTACAATTCCCTAGTAAAGCTGTAAGCATAGCATGAAAATACTATGATTGCAGTGAAAGACCTGCCCTCGGGCAGAATTACTATGGATATATATATATATATATATATATATATATATATATATACATATATATTAGGTTCCATTTATAAATTATTTCATTTATGTAAATATTAAATTCTGGAGAAAAATTTATTATCTGGCAAATAACTGTTGGAATGACAGAGAAATTTGGACGAGAATGACAAGCGCTGGAAAACGTCTTGGTGATAGTAACTATGTATCATACATTTATAAACAACCATGTCTTGAAAATGATCTCACATAAGGAGATTGAAACGTCGACTTAATAAATTTATATTTTGACTGAGATAACGTTTATTTTCTTGTAATTATGATTATTTTGAAACTTGTTAAACGGGGGAAAAAAAAATCACAAAGGTTCCCCATTCCTACAATATTTGAGCGAATTAAAAAAAAATAGAACTTTTTAACCAATCACTTGCAAATTTATGTTCTCAGTTCGATTTTAACCTTGAATGGCTGTTATGATGAACGAACCCCGTTACTCCACCCCGGTATACGGAACAGATAAGGAATGCTGCTTGTAGGCACGCCCCAACAGCATGGTATTGTATAATCTAGTGTAATAGCGCCACCGCCGAATGACCCCCCGGGAAACCAAAAATAGTGACAGCATTCTTGTGACGGTCTCCTTGGGACTCTCACTAAGAATATAATAGCTCTCTGCACATGCGCTGCGATTTATTTCCAAAACAAAAGAAATACGGTGAGAACTGTCGTACAGTTGCCTAGTGACGGTTGCCGCTCTAGGATTTTGACTACCACGGCCTCCTACAACTTCACCCACGAGTTGCAGCGCATTGTTGCAGCAACGGCGATCCAATACCTAGTTTCAACGTCGCACAGCAACAGGTATGCCATCTTCCTTTCGGTACAGAAAAACCTGTGTAACAATCGTCATAGCCTTCTTCTGAAATTTCATGGATGTAGAAATAATCATCTTTTTTTTTTCAAATGCCCCAGGTTTGTCTTTTCGACATTCCTGGTTTCTCTCCTGGCATGGCGTACTTGTAACCCACTTCTGAGGCTGGGGCGCCTGGAAGGCGGGGTTACGTTGCCCCGATGATATGATGAGTGATGATAATAATGGTGCGCCAGGAGAGTTCCTAATCCTAAACTTAACCTGGGAATATGAATGATGATGATTGTGATGGCCATATGATTTCGGGGACCGTTTGGGCCTTAAAGTTTTCCTGACATTTGTCTTACAGGTGAGGAAAAACCCCGATAAAAACCTCACCCAGAAAAATTGTCCCGACCGGGGATCGAACCCGGGCCCGCTGCGTGACAAGGCAGCACGCTACCCCGAGACCACAGCGGTGGATGAAATAATCATTGTACCAAATATGTTTTTACGCGATAGTGGGTTATGACGTACTTACAGCAATGTCGACCAGGATTAAAAGTTCAATTTCCTATATTTCGGGATTGCCAGCCTAAATAACTATACTATAATAAAATAACTATACTGTAATAATACATATTACAAAACGCGTGTAGGAAGTAAAACTACTGCCCTCTATGTATACTTACTTACTCACTGGCACTATCGAACCCGTAGGTTCATGGCCGCGTGGACATAAGCTCTCCATACATCCCTATCCTGAGCTAATGCTTTCCAATCATTCCCTGTATAATCTACTTTCCTCAAATCATAGTTAATGTTGTTCTTCCACCTCATTCTTGGTCTACCAACTGCGTTTTCCCTCTGGCTTTCCTACAAGAAGCTTCCATGCACGTCTTTCATTCCCCATACGCGCAACATGTCCTCCCATCGCAGTCTACGAGACTTAACTGTTCTTATATATCTGGCTTCCTATAAAGACAATGTAGTTCATTGTTATGTATTCTTCTCCATTCACCTGTCTGTTCATCTCTCTTTGGTCCAAAAATTTTCCTAAGAACTTTATTCGCAAAATACTCGTAATCTCAGACCTCTATGTATACTACATAAAATGTATATACAAAAAATATCCAAAAGGTAGTGATAATATATATTATACGAAACAAATCACTGCATTTTAAATGAAATGAACTTTATTTCAATCAATATAAAACAATAAATACGTACTTACGCAATTTTATCACTATTTGGTCTCACTGCCTCCTGCAGTTTCAACTAATAAACATTGCCCACACTGTTATCGTTAGTCAATTGTTTATAATGAACGCAAATATTTCCAACAAAGATGTTATTATTTTACTATTATTTATTATTTTGAAAACACCATCGCGCAAAAAAATTATGTACAACACACGTTTGTGAAATGTTTTACAGAATCTCGGATAGCTCGGATTTTAAACATTTTCCTCGATTCTGTAGAAACCATTTCCCAACCTCGCATTGCGCGATAGTGCGTTTTGTCATACTTTCAGCAATGGCGACCGTGATTGAAAGTTCAACTTCCTACATTTCGGGATTGCCACAACCTAAAGAACTATACTGTAATATAATAACTATATTGTAATATTACATATTACAAACCACGTGTGGGAAGTAAAACCACTGCCCTCTATGTATACTACGTACAATGTATATACAAAAAAATATACAAAAGGTAGTGTTAATATACATTATACGAAACAAATCACCGCGTTATAAATGAACTGAACTTTATTTGAAACAATATAAAACAATAAATACGTACTTGCGGCCATGTTATGATTGATTGGTGTCACGGGCTGCTGTAGTCTCAACTAATAAGCATTGCCCACACTGTTAACGTTAGTTAGTTGTTTATAATGAACGCAAATATTTCCAACAAATATATTATTTTACTATTATTTATTATTTTGAAAACACCATCGCGAAAAAAAAATGTATAACGCACGTTTGTAAAGAGTTTTACAGCATCTCGGAAATTAAGAACCTCGCTGTCGCTCGGGTTTTAAACATTTTCCTCGCTTCTGTAAAAACCACTTCCCAACCTCGCATCGTAATAATATTACTATTGGAAAAAAACAAAGACCAGGTGCCTCATTGCATGTTTGATATCGTTGCAGCAACGATCGGCCAGCACGACCGAGCAAGGCAGGATTCTTTTTGACGTCGTCAAAACACTTATTCTTTGAACACTTATTGTAAAAACATGTCTTTTTCAATAAAATGATACGTGTACAATTGTTTGTATTCAATATTCCGACCCTTACGGATTAACACCTTAATCTGCGCATAACTCATAAACGACTTGTTTGCGACTATATGTTCCTTCACAAAAAATGATCCTATATGCATGGCCTATCATCCCTAACATTTTGTCGGTGAGGTCCTGTCACACCCTGTATATATACAGTAAAACTTGCTCAAAGCGGAATCGCATGGAACCAATTTATTTTATCACATTAGACAAAATTTCGCATTATAGAAAAACTAAAACTTATTAATAATCTTAGAATATAGAGTACCGCATAAATGTGTTTTTACGTTCCTTTGGATTAATTGTAGTTCCGC